>CM024757.1:11304691-11722652 GCA_014218235.1 Colocasia esculenta | reverse complement strand
ACCTATGTTACAATAGTTGTAACACAACCCTACTCCTCGCCACCCCACTCGTGGCGACGGGGCTTTGTTCTTTATGCATACGTTAGCAAATAAGAGAAATAAACATTGCGTGAGGAGAGAAACAAAGATGATGCGCGTTAACCGATGGAAACTTACTTCTAAAGTATTAATCGATTTTTCATCATCTTTGTCAAGATTTCTGCATGTTGACAGGACCTTTTCCTACAAATGGCTCTCCATCAATCGATGGCTAGCTGCATGTGATGAGATGCATGTGGTTGGAAACCCTACGAACTCACCCCACAAAGCAACAAACGCAACTTGCGGGAATCCGAACATTGTGCATGTGTGAACTCGTCTCTCCAACGTACGTACGAGTCCAACACCTTGGTTCACACGTCCCTCCCCTCGCTCGAACACGACATGCATCTCGACACCCGTGTTTTCCGTTTGTTCGCATGCCGCTATCGGACTTTCCCCTGGTTTTCGGTAATAGACTCCGATAACGCGAACGCGTGCGCGCTCCAACCATGGCCATGGACGTGTCCAGACCGTGTGAAGAGGGCGACGCGGTGGCGTTCGTCGAAGACGACAAAAGAGAAATTTTGGTGTGTTTTTGTAGAAACCCACAAAATTTAGGTGTTGAGGTTCTAAGGCCCAGGCTATATAAACACAAGGAACCCACTTGATTTTTCCGATATGGGATAACCACGGTTCTCCAACACTCCCCCTCACGGCCAAGATGGCCGCGGAAATTAGATGGGAGGTGGTGCAAATATCATAATGGGCCTTGGCCTGCTCTGATACCATGTAGAAACCCACAAAATCTAGGTGTTGAGGTTCTAAGGCCCAGGCTATATAAACACAAGGAACCCACTTGATTTTTCCAATATGGGATACCACGGTTCTCCAACAGTATTAAATATAACATATTTATTGAAGTTGTGTTATGTGTCATAGAGTTTTTAATTATCTTTCTCACATCTTTATTTTTTTAAGAGTCTTAAATTAATTTATAACACAACTCTATAATGAATATACACACGTTTCTATCAGCAAGCAGTGTGATTTCCCTCCCTCGCCATGTTGACGTGGTTTCTCTGAAGAATATTAACTCTCTTCTCCCCTCATATATATCGATCGAGGGTTGGAGACGTGCACCGGTTCGAAACCTGGGACCGTACCAAACTGTGCTGACATTGGGTGATCCGGAATGCTTAACCAGACAAACTTCCTCCTCACCTACCTAGAACAGATTGTAATGTGACTAGAATTAAATGGTTACCTTGGACGAGTAGTTGAGAGGTGTGGGACAAATATTCATTCCATCTCACTTATCACCAAGTAGGACAAATAACTAGACAAATGAGATAAAATAGATTTTACAGAAGAACGAGAAAAGAATTAAAAGTACCATAGAATAGTATCCGCTTACCCTTTCATCCATCAGTCCCACTTAGATGGGAGACAAAATTTCTTGTCCATAGTAAATATTTTTCTTAGAAAATTAATTTATAAATATTTTATTTATTTCTAAAAGATGTTTCAGGTGGGTCAGTGACATACGCATCCTGCACCTAGATATATAGGTTGACGATGTTCTTAAGAGGAGCTATTTGATGGAAAAAACCAAACTTTCGACTACAGATGAGGGCCGACAAGTGTGTATTCAGCGTATTCGCGCCGCTCTCTCTCTCTCTCTCTCTCTCTCATCAAAGTCTCACCAACTACAGTCTCCCGTTTTGACGAAGATCGGTGTTGGGTAGATCAATAAATTTGGATTAATTTCTCGCTATCTGAAGATAAGAAGACCAATGTTTTCTTCCTTGTCATCTGTTTAATTTACTCCAGTTTTAATTTTCAGCGCGATCCGGTGCTTTCTTGGTCGTCTTCAAATACCAAATTAAGAGGCATATATATATACACACACTATTTAGACCATCTATTTTATGTGCTCTAGATTTCAATAATTTTATATGCCCTTGCCGTCTAAATCTTCGTTCACCATCCCTATAATTTCATCGTAGTTTCTGATCTTGCGATTGATTCATCTTCGTAAATATTAAAGATTACTCTTCCTAACTTAGAGTATTTTGTTTATGTTTGCTGCATAATCGCTTAATTTAAATTTTCTTCTTTTTTGGATTGGCCTTGATATCTTCTTTTGGCACATATGCCCTGTTGTCCTGTGTATTTGATTTTTAGTCTTCCATTCTGCTTTTTCATCCTTAATAAAGAAAAACCCTTAGTTAAAAAAGATTTCAATAATTTTTGCATCAAATTATATAGTTTTTTCTCTATAATAAACTTATTTATAGTACATAACAGTTAATGAAGTGGATGTAAAATTTGACATTAGATCATATGATTATGAAGTACGTTGCACCGCACTTCTGGTACTACCTGATCATTTAATTGACCCTCCTCTATATATATATACATACATAGAGAGAGAGATACATGCAATCCTCGAGGTGTGTAAATCCGGAATTTTCTGGTCAAGTGGGGTAAGGGCAATACGGGTATACGGAAAGTAGGAGCTGCCAAGTCCTGACCTTGGAGTTCACGAACACCAATCCTGAGTCCACAAAGCCACACGGGGCGGGATTCCTCGTTATCAAAAAAACATAGAGAGAGAGAGAGAGAGAGAGAGAAATATGCTTCCACCCTAAGATATATACATGTAAATATATGTACATGTTACAGAATTTTGATATATGTTCGTGATTGCCTTGCTTCTTGAAAAATTCCCAAACGATTATAAGGGTTTATATATGTGGCGAAAACACGGACTATCAAAACCTAGCTAATCTGAGAAGAGTATATTCTAAGGATTACAGCGATGGATGACCTAATAAAAGGTATGATGAAGAAGGGATCGTGTACGAAGACGGCCTAGACGACGTGAACAATAATAATCAATGTATTCTACATCTTCATCTTGGTGATCAGACTCTTCCAACTGTTTCATCTTATTGCGGATACCCATTAAGATGGTTGAAGTCTATCTTATTGGGTTCATAGCTACCGGAGTATGGTAGCATGATTCAAGATATTTAGAAATATTTTTAGCTTTATTATAAAGTCGTCGTTTACCACAACCTTATAATATTGGACAGTTGTCATAAATCCACTTGATTTCATGAAATACTCAAAATCTCCCTGGTAGCAATTAAATCGACCTACGTGGCCGGAGCTTATTTAGAAGTTTATCATAAATTTAACTGTATTGAAGATATTTGAGCACGTACGTGATAATTAAAAATATGTTTATGATTAAAACATATTCATGATAACAATTCCTCTATCCATACTCCGCGTAACACATTGGATTAGTGAACATGTTAGCTAAACCTGAGATTTCTTTTTGAACTTGGTGATAGGAATTGCAAGACAGATAGCCGCACGAGGACAATGATCGATATAATATCCAAATTAAATGAAAAAAAAGTAAGACGGGAAATAACACATGGTGCATTTACTCGGGACAGATCGATGAAAAATTCCACGATTGGCGTACGTCAATGAAAATATAAGTTAAATATCATCAAATTTTCATATGTTATGGAATACCTATGTTATCGAATACCTATAATACTTCTTAATAGTCAAGATTTGTACTCTCTAATTCGGGATGTCTATAGCAGGCCTGATCCATTTGGATGCGTCCCTATGTGCAATGAAATAATATAGTTATGCTAGTCACAGCATGATGCATATGTATGTCAGAATTTTTTTTATAGATAATGCGAGGACAAGAATTTAAAGATGAGAATAAGGTGTATATTGAAAGGTATATCTTAACTACTGAATCACTTGTTGTACACAGATGCATATTAATTCAAATAAAGTTAAGAAAGATTATTTTAAAAGATTCAACCCCATCTTAGCTGGATACATATAATGGATTTCATAATGAAGTTATGATAGTTGTTGACTAGCTAGCAACATATGAATTTTCTTGCAGGATGTCTCACAATGTAAATTTGAAATTGATATTTTATATAAATACCTACAACTAATTTGGCAATACTATTGGTTGATCTTGCCGGTGAAAACATTGATGGGAGAGCTGGCCAGGTTGCAACAGCAGTTCACATGTGCAGGACTTGGAATGAAGATAGCCATGCAGATTAGTTTAAGGAGAGATGCTTGCATACTTTTGAGAACAAAGCTCTTAGGGGCATGCATCTCATGATCTGTTGAATATTGTGGCGGATGTTCGTGGATGTATGGAGTCAATCACCTTGCAAAGATGGCCCCCAGGTCGAGATATTAGGCTCAGTTTGCATCATTTTCTTATGACTAGTGTTTAGAAGTGATTATTCTGGACTACTACTCATTTTAGACTATACTTGTCTTCGTATTGGGGTCATAGCTATACGTATCCAGCTAGTAAAATTTTTCCCACATTCGTGCATATAAAAGGAAAGCTAATTGACTATGTAGTAAGCTATATGAGAAGTATACAAGGACCAAAACAATGTTTTCTTTTGTTGCTTCCATGGAGAAACTGTGGAGCAGCTATTATTATAAAATGCAATAATTTCCATCACATGATTCACGTCCGTCTAGCAATAGGCTGGGCGTTGTCTCGCCCCATTGGTAGCGGTGTTCATGATTTGATTTGGTTTGATTTATAGAATATTTTTAGTAAACCAAATCAAACCAAAATAAATTCGGATCCAACTTGAACCAAATCAAACTGAAGTTCCTTGAAACCAAATCAAATAAAACCGAAATAAATTCAGTTTGATTCGATTTAATTTGAAATAAATGGGCCTTTAGATTCTCTTAGTCTTAAATAAAATTTTAATCATTTGTTTCTCTAATAAATTACTATCAAATAAGATTTGGAATAAAGTATTAATATTGATGACCATATTACCATCCATAATATATATATTTTTGTAAATATATTGAATATTTAAACTTGATAGACATATACAAATTAAAAATTATTATTATTATTCGATTTAATCAATTTGAT
Organism: Colocasia esculenta; assembly: GCA_014218235.1. Classification (NCBI taxonomy): domain Eukaryota; kingdom Viridiplantae; phylum Streptophyta; class Magnoliopsida; order Alismatales; family Araceae; genus Colocasia; species Colocasia esculenta. The sequence continues at coordinate 11,717,662 of CM024757.1, read as the reverse complement.
TTGATTTATAGAGTTTAGAAACCAAAGCAAACCGAATTTTCTTTTTCAATTTGGTTTGGAATGAAATCAATTTTTTTCCCATGTTCAAATCGAACCAAATCAAATCGATGATTTTTTTATTTGAACTGAATAGTGAACACCCCTATCCATTAGTTTTGCGAACCTCTATTACCAAGAATATGGCGAGAGAGATGTCTTAAACTTATAGACAACCAACAAAACTCAGCAACTCAATTAATCATACCGATCAGTATTGTTGAAGATGGCTGCTGTTGCATATGGAAGGGTATGCTACCAATGGAAGAAGCCTCTCACAGATGGAGAAAGATTACTAGATCTATAGAAACTTTTTAATTTCTGTTTAAAGAGATCGTTCTGGTTTTTCCTTTCCCTTAATGGACAATTAAACAAGATTGGTCTATCTATGCTTGTAGCGTTGCAGCAATTTGCTGTATCTACCATTTTTCGTTAGTGCCTTTCTTTACCTAGCTACTTACCCAAAAAGAAATATATGGCAAGATCTAGCTAGCAGCTGGGTCCTTATTCTTTTCGAATATATAGCTAAAATCAGCTAGAAATATTCTTTTCTTCCAAATCTTGCATATAGTAATTTTCGGGATGCATGCCATCTTTTCTTCCAAAATTTTAGATATCTGAGAGCAACCCTAATCGATCGTTTGATGATAGGATGCCGTTTCAGGATTGTGCATGATCGTGATTCATAATCCAATAAAGAGATTAGGCAGCCAGATTGGGATGGAAAGAATTGATGAAAAGGTATTACTCTTTGACTTTGAACTCATTAAGAACAGACCATGCGAAGAAAAGTAAAATCGAAAAAGGACTACCCACGAAGAACACGTTTTAAACGCTTGGATGCTCGATCGTCACCTTCGTCCGCGCACACGATGATCGTAGTCGCACGATGATCGTCACCTCCCTCTCTCTCCGACTCTCCCCCACCAAAATCTCCTCTCTTCTGCAAAAGTTTCAAACGTATACTTCGGTTTTAATCAGACAGCTGCTTATTTTTGACATATATACCCCTATTCATACGTATACTTCGGTTTTAATCAGTCTTATTTTTATATTTTTCACAAAAAAATATTGTTAGCCGACTTTTTTCCCTCCACATCTTTTGTTATGGAATTATTATAATTCGTCAATAAAAACACACGACATGACCTTACTCATTATAATAGATCATAATACCTTTTTGTCATACTAAAAAATAATCTATTTAAAATTTTAGAGGTAAAAATATCTTAATAATATCTAACAGTCATTAAAATAGTCCATAAAAAAATTCTAAAATTTTGTGGTGGCGACAAGTGACAGGATGGTTTTTTGGTGAAAAAAATTCATCTAACAATTTTTTATAATATAAATATAAGATAAATTATGACTTAATTATAATTTTAATAAAAATATATATAAAAAATCTCTTTTCTTTAATTTCTCCCTCCTGAACATCTTTTTTTCCCGTAATCAAGGATTGGATGCATGTCCTACTCCACTCCCCTCTTCTCCCTCTCTCTCTCCCTCTATATATTGCGCACTGAGCATCTCATAGTCATGAAGGGTTTGTAAACTCAAACTCACAACTTGGGATCATCGCCCCTCTCTCTCTCTCTCTCTCTCTCTCTCCTCTCTCTCTCTCTCTCTCTCTCTCTCTCTCTCTCTCTCTCTGATATGGAGTGCCCGAAAAGCTGGCCGGAGCCTGTCGTTCCCGTTCAGTCCTTAACCGAGTCGGGCGCCACCCTAGTGCCCGCAAGGTATGTGAAACCACCGTCAGAGAGGCCTTCGTTGGACACACTCGACCAGAGGAGGGGCATCAGCTGCATCCCCGTCATCGACCTCGCGGGGCTGACGAGGGGTCCCGCCGAGCGCGCCGCCGCCGAGCGGCTGATCTCGGACGCATGCAGGGACTGGGGCTTCTTCCAAGTGGAGAACCACGGGGTGAGCCTCGACCTGGTGGAGAGGATGAGGGCGGACTGGCGGGAGTTCTTCGACCAGCCCACAGAGGCAAAGACGGCCTACGCCAACTCCCCGGCGACGTACGAGGGTTATGGCAGCCGTCTCGGCGTTGACAAGGGGGCCATCCTCGACTGGGGCGACTACTTCTTCCTCGTCTTCACCCCCCAGACGCTCAGGAACCGCGACAAGTGGCCGGCTTTTCCTGCCACATGCAGGTACATATAATATAACACTACCTAACATGCACATACGTACGTATGACGCTCAAGAAAATTGACAAAGGCGAAAGACAATGATCTGGTGGGATCACCACGTACAGAGCGGCCAGATCGCTCATCTTACTGTGATGACACTGTATGCAGGAAGACTACTGAGGAATATGGGCGCGAGGTGGTCAGGTTGTGCGGTGCCTTGATGGAGGCGCTGTCGACGAGCCTTGGGCTGGGGACCGGGGCCCTGCAGCGGGCGTTTGGCGGGGACGATGGGGTGGGGGGGAACCTGAGGGTGAACTTCTACCCCAGGTGTCCGCAGTCGGATCTCACCCTCGGCCTGTCGTCGCACTCCGACCCCGGCGGCATCACTATTCTCCTCGCGGACGAGCGCGTTAAGGGGCTCCAGGTTCGCAAGGATGGCAATTGGGTCACGGTCCAGCCTCGCCCCGGCAACTTCATCGTCAACATTGGGGATCAGCTACAGGTCCTTTGCTTCTCTCTCTCTCTCATACATACACGCACAAACAAACAACAGTTATTTGAAGGTTGGGAATGAAAGATGCATATATAAGTTTATAAAATATGATAGCTCTTATAAGTCTGGGGCAAAATATATGTATATGATCAGATGAAGACGCTTGGACAATATATTTATCCAGAGAGCAATTTGCGTAAGTTTACAAGTTTACGTACATGAGTAGGGGCGGATTTAATATATGTTCAGTGAAACTCTGTGACTTCATTGGATAAAAAAATTTATATTGAAAGAATAATTTTTCACCGTACATGACCCCATTAAATTTTTATAGTTGCATAATTAGAATTTTACTAAAATAAAATTTTAGATCGTGAGGAGCATGTTCTGAAAATAATCTCAGATCCGCCGGCTAGAAATAGAAAAAGAAGATATATATTTTAGTAACATGGGTGCGTGCATGCATCTTTTGACTCAATATCAACAGTCAACTGGCTTCGAATAATTGGCTATGCCAATTTCTATATTAATTAAGACTAAAATTGTAGGCCAATTTCTATATTAAGACTTAAATATTAGGCTATGACACAATATCTGTATCTGTGCACATGCGACACTGTACGTTATAGTTAGGGTTGTAACAGAATTCAAAATTTTGTTATTATGTTTTGATTTTGATAAAATTACCAATTTCAAAATTAAAATTTAATATCGATAATTTATCGAAATCAATATTGATTATTCTGATATCTAACCGGAATTAGAATTGAAAAATAATTGGAAGCAAAATCGGTATTGATTATTCTAATAAATTATCTATAAACTTAAAAAATAAAGTCACAATAAACACATTAACTTATCAAAATTTTGGTTATAATAATGTAATTGAAATCGGATCAAAACTGAAAATAATTAATATTCCAATTATGTCGAAATCAGAATCAGAGTTTTTAAATAATTATCGAAATTGGTATTGAAAATCATATTTTTGGTACCGAACCTAATCTAGACCTAGTTATAATTTATTTGAGAGGAAAATTAAGTGGCATCTTTTACTCCCCCAAGACGTCCTCTGTGCCTTTCCGATGCAATGAATTCCAAGGGCATAACCCACTTCTTGCTTAGGCCTCGTAGAAAGAAGGAAATTATGTATACCTATTTGAAAATCAGGTAAGATAACTCTATAGATGAGATAGCACAAACAGGGCTATAGCTTTGATATTAAAATAGTATAATCTCTAATAACTCCAGACAAGTTAACAGTCGAAGGTTCATTCTGGGCCCGGAAATTTACAGGGGTGGGTTAACTGCAGCTAGCCTCTGAACGCACTTAACATGTAAACAGATAATCCAAGTTATCAAATTAATGTCGACTTTATAAATTAAGACTTATCAATTAATTAGACCCTAACTTCATAATTCAACATATATATATATAGTAGTATTCACATTAACGAGTGGACAAATTAAGGCATCTGATTCAGGTGTGTCGGGTGCAACATAAAGATGAGTATCCGAGCTCATGAACACGTGATGAACTCGGAGTATGGTCAAAATTCCAGACAGGATGCACATATACATATGATGGGAATCTGGACTTGCAGAATCTGCTCGTTGACTGGCTAGCTAGCCACACTTCAACGTGCTTGGTCCCCTTAAAACATAGGGGAAATCGGCCGGGTCCTTGTAGCATCTTTTCTTCTCTATTGACCGCTGCATGCGGCGACCGACCACGATACTTATTTTTCACGTGTCGCCCCGCGCGCGGGGACCAGCTGAGGCGGGTTTTTGACCGCGCCTCGCTCCCTCATTGGCAAGTGGTGAGTCGGCTGACGACAACATACAACCAATCTGAAACGTCAACCACCACCTTCCTCCAAAGACCAGCAATATATATGTTCACACGCATTATACTTAAGAGGACGTAACTGAGTCAGCCTCATATATTTTAATGCAAATCGCATGATGATGCGAACTGATGAAAAATGTGAATCCTGTTCTTAGTTACGATCGTATGAGCATACATAGTCGAGAGTGCGTTGGCCTTCTGTCTATATACGTGACTGTGTCGTCTGTCTACTTGTCGAACCACTTTCTTTAAATTTCTCTGTGCATACATTAACTGCTGATCTGTGGTTTGTTTGCTGATCAGTTGCTAAGTAACGGGGTATACAAGAGCGTGGAGCACCGGGTGGTGGTGAACCCGGTGGAGGAACGCATCTCCTTCGCCTTCTTCTACAACCCCAGGGGTGACCTGAAGCTGGGGCCGCTGCCGGAGCTGGTGATGCCGGACCGGCCGGCGCTGTATCAACCCATGACCTTCGACGAGTACAGGAAGTACATCAGGCTAAATGGCCCCCGGGGTAAACTGCAGTTGGAGTCCATCGCGACTAATATTTAAGTGTACGTAGAACGCCGTGCGTCTACAATACTCCTCCTCCTCCAAAACAGTGGATGAGAGCCCTCAAGTGTTTGGTTGAACTTAACACATAGATGCATGTGTTCCTTTTTCAATAAGAACTGAGATGATCCGGTCTTCCCCAGAAAGTTGTCTTCACAAACTCACCGTTGGTGTGATCTTTAATTACAACTTGACGACGATCAGATGAGAACCCAGAGATAGACATACCCAGAAACTGAAATGCTTGCATGTACTGTACGTTGGAGATGTCTCAGTGGGTTTCGCTGTGCGAGTAGACCATTCCAAATTAATGCCTTCTCTAAGCATTGCTTCGTACGTGTTCAACAGTTCATGTGGCTGCTATCACGTTCTTGCTCCACAGAGTAGATACATGCGGGAAAGAATAGCTGCCGGCATGTTGGTCTCCGTGGACACTACTGATCGAGTTGTAGCAGGAAGCACTGTGCTACGTACCCTTGCTCATGTGTGTGTATGTGCGTGTGGAAGCTCAGCGAATAATGCACTTGAAGAGGTTCAGGCATGCGCCAGGCGCGTCATGTACAACGTGGGGGACTATTACTGAGTTCTTGTGCTAACACTGTATACAGTGGGGGAGCTATTTTGGAGTCAGTGGGGTCCTGTGATTTCATTGGATTGAAAATTTTTCATTAATGATCTAAAGTTTCACCATTATTAATTCTACTGGATCAAAAAAATAGGTCTAACAATGTACCCACTAAACAAAAATTCTAAATCCCCACTGACTGTATACCCAATCCACCGGCCACATATAGTGAAGGAAATCATTTGGGACCTGACAAATTAAGGAGTAGATCAGCAAATCTTCGATTTTTAACTTCATATTAAACAGAACCTAAAAGTAGCAGCTAGCAACCACTAACGTGTACGACGCTATGATCTCAAAAGAGGTGGTATTCGGTGCCCTGGCCTTTATGCCTTGTGTGGACCGACTTCTTGTGAGCAACCATGAAAATTTAACAAAAGAAAAAGGAAAAAGTCGAGTCGCCAGAATAAACTTTCTCCCAAGAATTTATACTCTATTTATAACTCGCAAAGAGAAATGCTTACATTAGAGTTTGTGGTTCTACTGCAACCCTAACGTGATAGCTCAACTCAATATTTAAGGACGGACTATATATATAGAGAAGCACTTGGTGCAAACTCCCCATGAGAGTTTGCATCCACGTCGGTGCAAATCACACCCCCATTGGGGGTGGGTTTGGCCCCACCTCAGCTCCCCCCAATGGGGAGCTGAATTTGTTGCAAACCGCCGTGTGGCGGTTTGCAACAAGACTTACCCATATATATATATATATGGGGCGGCATCTAAGTATTAGTGATCATGAAGTAGTGAAGTTGCTAATACTAATTAGACACATCAGTGCATCTAATGGACTTTATAATGACAAGATCGTAATCTTCTACTGGATGAACTTAGTTCCTCGCATTTCCCTGCCACACGTTCTTCAACGAGATGAGATGTTTTCCCATTGTTCTTGACGCATTATATAGCTCAGAATAGATTACGACGTCCAGACGTAATAATAATAAAAAAAAATTACGACGTCCAGATATAGATATTAATATTTAAATGAATGAAGATAATGTAGCTATAGTTAATTGGCATAAGGCACCGATAACTTGCAATTGATCAATCATTTCTATGGTTTAATTCTCAACTTTCAAGGAAAAACGCGTAAAAACTTATAATTGGGATATAATTATCAACGATAATCCTGCTATACATATATATCAATCGACGTACACTTGGAAAGTAAATAGTTGATCAGATCTGAAGTGAGAGTCAGAATTCCCATTAGCACTAGAGATATGCAAGACAGTCAATGAGCACTTAAGTGGATATATCTCTTTATTGTCTAAAATTTTATATATAATCACCAAACGGTGTTGCGCTTATGGCCAAGATTAGTCCCTTAGGCAGCTGTTCGATCGAGTTCTAACCGGTGCTTACACACGATTTTCACATGTTCAAACTCCTCGTGTCGCCAACCTAACGTCGGAGACTTTTGATTGGTATTGCAACCTGCCACTCCAAGAACCATTGACACAGACCCCAATATTCTGCATAAACAGTCGAAGATCAGATACACAAAGGACATCAAAGAAGCTTGCAGATCATGCTCGTCAGTGACGTGAGGGAACGCGATACTATATATTATAACCACAGCACCTCTTCCACCCAAAATCAGGGTAATCATTGTCGATGCATGCATGCTTAAAAGTAGAGACGCCGTACAATTTCGTCCTAAATTAAGGAAGAAGTCAAGATTGGACATAGAGATGTACGTAGTCGGAGTGCCTAGCTAAACATATACGCACGTTGAGAGTGTTGGAGCCTTAAGATATCAAAAAAGCATTGATCAGAAGCCGGCCCATTAAACAATGTCAGACTCCAAACGGTAGCTTTATTACGTAGATGGCGGAGTTTGGCATGTTGCGACGTCGATATGTCATTCTCTGACCGTGCACATAATTAAAGGCAGGATCATGGGACAGCCAGCAAGATCATTGGTCTGACCGTGAACGCCGGCATGGCCGGTTCCAAGCTGGGTGAGAAAGTAGGAGGGGTTGGTGTTAGGTCCATCCATCGGCGGTAAAAATAATATCAAAACTTTACATAAATTTTGATGCAAATATTTGTGTTAATATTAAGATATTCCCCAAAAACAACGTGTTACTGTTACATCGGAATTTAGATGGGATGATAAGTGAGTGACGGTAATTAATTAGGCATTCCCCATGGTGACGTGCCTTAGTGGCAGCCGATTACGGAGTGTAATTAGATAAGGATTCTCGTGTAGGGTTGGATGAACATGAGTAAATAAATCAGTCTAAAAATATAGGATCCATCTACTTACTTAGAATATAAGAATCTTAATAGAAAAAGATTTAAAAATTGTTAAGTTAACGAGGGATAGAAGAGTTAACATAGTATGTTTACAAGAAACTAAGTGGAAAGAATCACTACAAAAAATATAGACGGCCGTAAATCATAGCCGTCTACAAAAATTGGTATTTGTAGACGATTGAGAAAAGTCGTCTATGTATGATCGATATGTAGACGGCTACAAATACATATGTAGATGGCGAAAAACAGTCGTTTATAAATGTATGTAGATGGCTCAATACAACCATCTATATGTGTTGGATATGTAGACGGCTTCTTGAAACCGTCTACATATATATCATACGTAGACCGCTATGTTCAGCCATCTACATATGTTCTCTATTTTTTCATTCTTTTCTTCTCACTTTCCAATTAAGTTTCTAGCTCTTTAATTAAGATATGAATATGAATATTTGAATACATTTTTAAAGGTAAATCCTAAAATTACTAATTAACATGATTATGAATATTTCTAACTTTCTATAATTCACTACAAGAAATCTTAGTTCTACCGACGAAAGTTTCTTACGGTTCAGTATATTCGTAAGCTATTCGTATGGATAGACATATCTATACCTACAAACTGTACATGTCGTAAGGATATCAGACGAATTTTGTTCTTAAAATTTTAAGATGTACCTATCCCTATGACGTGATACCGCAAGTATATAACAAAATCATATACCTATGGAGCTTAATACAATAAGTATATAATAAAATATTATTAATAATTTTTAGACACGCATCGAATTAAGTCCTCCCGTGAAGATTGAAGGGAAAAAAATCCCTCCTTCCCCTTGCCTCCACTCTCCACTTTCTTGCACGCAACCGCGAAAGAGGTTTAGGGCAAGCAACGACCACCCCCTCCTCCTCCCCGCGGAGATTTGCAGCGGAAGCAGGCGGCGAACTTGCGGCGACGGCAAGGGAAGGACACTCCGGCCACCCCCTCCTCCTCCCCCTATCCTTCCGCGTGTCCTCCACGTCGCCGGGCGTCTCCTGTCGACCCCATCGCCTTCTTCCTCCTCTGCTTCGGAGCGGGAGATTGGCCTCTCCCGCGGCGAGGTCCCCCGTCGCCCATTCTCATGGAGGCTGTGCCGCCGTGGTCTGCTTTTTGCGGACTTGAGGGCTGATTGATCTCCGAAGGTGAGTCCGTCGCGCCGAAGGTGAGTCTTGTCCATTTTCTTTGCTTCTGTGCGTGGCACCAACCTTTCCCACCGCCCTGCTCTGTTGCAAAACCCTTATCCATTGCTTCCTTTAAATCTCCTCTGTCATGGAAGCGCCGACATGGGAACAATCGACAAGGCTCCGAACTGACGCTAATTGGTACATTTCTTGGACTGGTGCTAGTTCCTTGTTTGTCGTCCTTTTTTCATTTTGTTGGTGCTCGATTATGGCGTTCTCCCTGTTGGGATGCTTTGTTTGCTGGTTGGGGATGTTGGGGTTGGTATGGTTTGTTCGTTGTTTCAGAGAGGGGATTCTTCCAGTGGATCTTCTTCCTTCGGCACTTCTTCCCTTGATTGATAAAGCACATCAATGGTGGTAAGACATTTAAGGGGAGAAAAAACTCATAAAAGATATCTATCCCTTTTGTATTTGTCATGCAAATCCTCTACTTGTCACTCCCTATATATAATCCAATCGAAGAAGGGTTTCATCTACTTATTAGTCAAAGTTTCTCACTCACCAGACACTTTTTATCAATTATAGTAAGATATTTGTCACTCAAACCATATTTTTCAATCAAAGGCTGCTTCTCTTCTACTTTAACAAGAGCTTCTATTTGTTGGTGGGAACCCCTTATTGCTGGCCACTTATGACCATGAAACCTATTTCACAATTGAAGGCTTCTCATGTACTTTTTGAATGGTAATGCCTATGTTTCAGCCAGAATCCCTATTTTTTTAGTCTGAGGCTTCTCCTATTGTTTCCTTCTATTTTTTAGTTGAAACTTGATTTATTTGGTTATTTATTAGTGTAGACAGTAGTTTCCCCAGGTCATTCCAACCTAACATCTATACCCGAACACCCAAGTAGCTAGCATTTCTCATTGTAATATGATGTCTCTAGTAGAGAGAGAGCTACGACTTAAAGCAGCCGCCATGCATATCAGTACAAAAAATTAAATCCAGAATACTATCTCGAGCAAATGCTGCAATGTTGGAGTTTCTACTCAATTTCTTTGCCACTCATTTGATTTTGCGCTTAGAAATCCGAGAATGATATCTAATCCAAATGTCAGTTTTATATTCTTGGACTAGAGAGAACTGAATTTCAGCTGTAATTTAATTTAATTATTTCAAATCATGGATGTCATTTTTATAAGGGAAAATTTGCTGACGACCCATGTTGCAATGATAGTCAACTAGGCGGTGGTATAATCTGACATCGTTGGCTCATGGTGAATTAAATTTTGTGCTGCCACTAAAATAATTTCCCACATACTTTTTCTTCTTGTATTGAGGGGAAGGGGGTCGCCAGATTGGGCATTGGGAGGGGGATGGAGGGGATGACCGGCGGGGAGGAGGTGCGGCGACAGGGGATGCTATTGGGAGATGTTGTTATTGTTAGTGTAGGATATATGTTGTTATTCTTTGTATTCTCCCTGATCTTTGGATTGATGGATAAGGGAACTTGTCTAGGCAGAAACTGTAAACTTTTTCTTTGTATTCTCCCTGATCTTGGGTATCATTGTCTTCATATTTTGCCTAAAATATTTAAAACCCTTTGGTCGCTAGTAGCATTTCATGTTGTTAACGTTTAGATGTCAAACAATTGTATGCAACATATATGCATATAAGTCAAACACTGCCTAAATAATTGGCAGTGTTTCCATGTCTATCTTCGACTTAATTGTTTTTATGACCAAGACAATTTATTTTTTTGTTCTGGTTGCTTACCTTATTTTTTTCCCCTTTTAATCCATGATGGGGGGAATGGGGTCGCCAGATCGGGTATTGGGAGGGGGACCAGAGGGGATGACCGTACACAGATTGGTCTTTTTTTTTTTTTTTTCTAGTTGCTTACCTTATTTTTTCCCCTTTTAATCCTCAATGGGGCATGATGAAGCCCCACCTACTCTACCTTGTCCTGTCGTTAGACAATTCATTGGAAATCTTGCAACATTTATAGTATGTTGAATATAATGTAAATGCGTTTTTTTTTTGTAGTAAGATGTTATGGATTGGAGTTGGATGGATAAATTGAAGAATACAAGGGAATATATGGATGGAGTTGACGCATACATTCAAGTTGCTTCTGCTCACTTTGCTCCATCAACAAAGATTAAGTGTTCTTGTTTGGAGTGTGTATGCCTCTTGAGACATGAAAAGAAAATAGTAAGACAACATTTGTTTCAATATGGAGTCATTAAAGACAAATAATTTTGGAAGTTCCATGAGAGTAGTCCTTCTTCAAGGCACATGTCTACGGATTTTACACGCACAACACTTCCGAAGGATATTGGTCTACATTTGATGTTGGAGGATATTATTGGTGAGGAAAATTCGAAACATGCAAAAGTGAAGTCAATGGATGATAATAAAGGAGGGTATGGTGAATTTCAACAGTTTTTGGCAGATGTGGAACGGCCTTTGTACCCTGGTTGCAGGACATTCAACAAGCTTTCATTTATAGTCAGATTGTTCAACATAAAATGCAGAGGCAAAATGAGCAACAAATCTTTTGACATGCTTCTGAAGCTGTTGAAAGAGGCTCTTCCATAAGGTGATGTGTTGCTAGCTACGTTCTATGAATGAAAAAAAATCATTGGTAAAGTGGGATATGATTATCACAAGATTGATGCATGTCCTAATGATTGTATTTTGTACCAGAAAGAATATGAGTCTTATGATCATTGTCCTAAATGTGGAGAGTGTAGATGGACGAAATGAACTGAAAGAAGTGATCATAACAAGAAGATTAAGGTTGCAAGGAAAGTTCTTCGGCATTTTCCATTGATTCCAAGACTGCAAAGATTATACACTTGCAGTAAATCATCTGCAACCCTGTGTTGGCATAGTGATGAACGCCAAGAAGACGACATTCTAAGGCACCCAGCTGATTCCCCTTGTTGGAAGGTGTTAGATGTGACTGATGGTTTTGGTTTAGAACCTTGTAATGTGCGCCTAGGCTTGACAAGTGATGGTTTCAACCCTTTTGGGGTAATGAGTACGAGTCATAGTACATGGCCTGTGTTGTTGACACCATACAACTTACCTCCATGGTTGTGTATGAAGCCACAAAGTATTTTTTTGTCGTTAATCATTCCGGGTCCTAAAGGTCCGGGAAATGATATTGAGGTCTATCTTCAGCCACTTATTGAAGAATTACAAATTCTTTGGCATAGAGTTGAAACATTCGATGCTTATAAGGGTGAAATATTTTCAATGTGTGCTGCACTACTTTGGACAATTAACGATTTTCCTGCATATGGTTATCTATCTGGTTGGAGCACTAAGGGTCGATTAGCTTGCCCTACATGTAATGAAGATACATCATCATTATGGTTAAAACGCAGTAGAAAATTCTGTTACACTAATCATCTTCGATGGTTAGGTGTGGGTCATAAGTTTCGTTCTATGAAACGAAGGTTTGATGGAAAAGAAGAAATGAGAGGCAGACCAACTGTGTTATCTGGGGTTGATATACTTAAGCAGTTGCATCCACTTAAATTTACTTTTGGAAAGTTCCCAAATTTAAAGTGGGGGTGAAAATAAAACGAAAGGAAGCTGCAACATCATCATCCACTCTTAAGTGTCATACCAATTGGAAGAAGAAAAGTATTTTTTTTTACTTACCATATTGGAAGTCCTTACTATTGAGACATAATCTCGATGTCATGCATATTGAGAAGAATATTTGTGATAGTATTATTGGAACTTTGTTAGATGTTGATGCCAAAACAAAAGATGGTTTGAAAGCTTGATATGATCTCCAACATTTAGGTATAAGGGCCACTCTTCAACCTCAAACTCTAGATTCTAATAGATTGTTATTACCACCTACCATGTTCACTTTGAGCATGATGGAGAAGGATACGATTTGCAAGGTTTTGAAAACTATGAAAGTTCCAGATGGCTATGCATCAAATATATCAAGGCATGTAAATCCCAATGATTGTAAGAAAATTTGGGGTTTAAAAATTCATGATTGTCATGTTCTCATGCAACAATTACTTCCAGTAGCAATGAGGGGAGTGACACAAAAGGAGCTGAGATCTGTAATTAACGATGTATGCAATTTTTTTTCTCTAATATGTTCCAAGACTTCATCGCCAAGTGATTTCTATAAGCTTAGACGAGAAATTGCAAACATATTGTGTGGATTGGAGATGATTGTCTTGCCAAGCTTTTTTTATATAATGGTACATCTTCTCATCCACTTACCTGACGAAGCAAGGCTTGCTGGCCCAGTTCAGTATAGATGGATGTACCTTATTGAAAGGTTTGCATTAATCTTATACTTGTGCCTGATGGTTGTACACTATTGCTAATAATACTTGATTTCATTTTGAATCTCCACTAGGTATTTGGTGAAACTTAAGTCCTATGTACGGAATAGGGCACGTCCAGAGGCAGAAGGGTATATAGCAGAGGAGACTCCTATCTTTTCTTCAAGATATCTAGACGATGATGTTGAGACATGGCTTAACCAGCCTTTAAGAAATGAAGATGAAGGGGCTGAAGAATTGACACAAAAAGGATGGGATATTTTTTCGAGAAATGGTCGATGTTTAGGTGGTGGAACTGCTTGTCATCTTAGGAATGACGAGTTGAACCAAGCTCATCTCTATGTACTATTTAATTGTGAGGACATATATATCTCCTTACATAAGGTAAGTCAAATGACAACCCATTAATGTATTGTTTCTGAATACCATACCGTTAATGTATTGTCCACATTTTGTATGTAGTATGCATCTTGAAGAAATAAGGAAAACAAGACCATGAGCAAGTGAAATGGAAATTGAGCGATGTCATACATTACAGTTTCCAGATTGGTTTAAGTGTAAAGTAAGTAAACGTATGTAACCTTTTTTTAGTCTACATCACCTGTGTTTTAATGATAACCAACATGTAACCTTTTTTTTTTTAGGTTATCTCTTTACAAGGCAAGTACAATAATGGGTTAGATGCAAACACAATTGTGCTGAAAGATCGACTATTGAATGTGGGAAAGAAGTTTAACGTATGTTTAGTAAATGGGTTCCGTTTTCAAACTCGGCATATTAAACTTCATAGGAAGACACAGAATAGTGGGGTTGTTATGTTTGCAAAAACTTCAAGTTTTTCCAGTGTTAAAGACTAGGCTCCTATTCGAGATGAGGTGACATATAATGGTGTTCTTCAAGAAATATTAGAGTTGAACTATTACGATCAAAGAAATGTATTACTTTTCAAGTGTGACTGGGTTGATATTCAGCGAGGGGTAATTAAAGAAGAAGGTTTCACATTGGTTAACCTAAACTATAAATTACGTACAAGTGAACCATATGTTTTGGCCTCTCAAGTGGAACAAGTATGGTATGTGGAGGATCCCAAAATGGAAGGATGGTCTGTTGTGAGGAAAACAAAGTCGAGAAATTACTTTGACATGCAAAATGAAGAAATTACTGAAAATAATGCAAAAGATGTAAACATTGATGATGATGTTGCTTTTTTTAATGACATAAACATCACATGGGAGAGAGATGACATTGATGGTGTAGAGATTCCAATTTGAAGACATATGTACCTATACTTGTAATATCTTTGGGTATCATCTATTCGCTGAATGGTTTTGTATATTTTTGCTAGCAGAAGTTGTCAACAATGTCAAAATCTGCCTTCCCCCCAACACAGAAATGTCTGCCAACACTGATTTCAGCAATGCCAACACTGCCAACACAGAAATGTCAAAATCTGCCTTCCCCCAACACAGAAATGTCTGCCTTTTTTGTCAATATTTGCTGTGTTAAGGATTACAACTTATTCATTTGATAAGAAAATATTTGAATTATAAATTTTGTACAAATTTGCTTTTCCTTGTCTTTTTCTGCACACACTCATCTCAGAACATCGCCTGATAACAAAGAAATCAGCCTATTCATTTGAAATCACTAAATCAGCAACCATAACAGAAAAGTCTTGCATAAGCGATTATATAAGATGTCCACTGCAAAGACCAATTTTAAGTTCCCTAAGAAGAATGAGCTAGCCCAATTTAAACTATGACAAGCATACATAAAAGAGTGTCTAATTATATAAGATGTCCTAGCCAGAAAAAGCTAATAAAGTTCTCCAGTTATGCCCCATCTGCAAGCACATTCTCCTATTCTGCCCCATCTGCAACAGCTTGTTGCCAGTTTTGTTTCCAAATTCCAATTTTCAATCTCCATAGGAATAGTTATGAGCTTGTCCGAGTGAAAAATAACATTTGGTATCCCAAAAAATTGAACACCCATATGAAAACATTTGGAACTATTATAAGTCTACATAACAGTGGTTCGTGTTAGTCATTCTTGCCCCATGAAAGATGCAAAGCAGATTCTATCCTCGGCGATGTTAAGAGATGACAAGATAACCCTAACTATGGTAAATAGGAAAACAGTCATCCGCTCTTTGTGCCAAAGATGGAAAGCAAATTATATTCTCGGAAGCAAGTACATGCAGTTGCTAGAACAAGTATGGTATGTCAGAACAAGTACATGCAGTTGCCAGAATAAGTATGGTATGACTGTACCAATTGTGACTATTCTCTGCTATCAAGTGCATGCAGTTGCCAGAACAAGTATGGTATGTCAGAGTTTTTTTTTTTAATTAGAACAAGGTCTGTATTGTTGTTCTCAAGTCTCATGATTATTGGTCATATTAATTGTTTTTTAAAATTAGTATATATTTTGATTATTGCTATTGTAAACCTCTTTTTGCCCTCTCATTTCTCATTTTCTTCTAAATATTACAGTTTACAAGTTGAAAAGGCTACAACATTAAACATGTAAGCATATGTTTAATTTTTCTGACTGAATATGTTAATTATTTTTTTTGATATTGTTAACATGTTCTTTACAATTTGAAGGGGCCAAAGGAAGAGATTTACAGTGGTGGACTCCAAACAAGAAAAAGAGGATTCGACTAAGAAGAGAACGGGGCCATCCTGCAGTACCGATGCGAAAAAGGCAAAAAAGAAAACAATGAAAGAAGTGTATGAAGGGGAGGCCGAGATGTTGGACACATTAATATTTCAAGAACATGTTGAGTGAGTATTTGTGTGTTTTTAGTTTTCTTTAATATTTTTTCCAAGGCTAGCATGCTTCACCAATATAGTATGTCTACTGTGTTTTAAATTCCTTTAAACTTGCAGGTATCTGTGGGGTGTCATTCCATCAATGCTTTTAAAGCGTTTCGAGATATTCGACAGTTTGTGGTTTAACTTTTGTAGATTGACATCTGATGGTGTCAATAGAATTAAATCAATTGTACAGAAAAACTCTTTATTGGAGAAGTCATACTCTCTACTTGCAATTTGTATATGGTATTCCTAAACTGTTTTATGTATTAATTATCCAATACTCATCCAGTAACAAATCATCATTGTTTATTTTTTTGTTCATTTGTAGGAATCATTGGCAGCTTGTTGTCATATGTAACAAAGGGGATAATGGCATGTCGTTCCTTATGCTCCTTGACTCCCTTCACATGGGGGAACCAACTAAGATCAAAAATGAGTTAAAAAAGTAATATCTTTTATTTTTTATATGTTTTTTTTAAACATATATATGTATAAAAAATATATTTGGTATGATGGTGCAGTTTCTTAAAATTGCATATGAAGGGAAGGAGATGAGAGCAATGGCCGATGAATTGAAAGTAATTGATCTACACGTGTCGAAGGTAATCTTTTAAATTTGAGTGTTTGAATTGTATATCTAAACGGAATAAAAGTATCATTAATATCTTTCATGTTGTAGGTGCCCCAACAAAAGGGGAAAACAGAATGTGGATTCATGGTTCTTTATTTCATATTCCGTTTCATACTCGCTACTCCTGCATCCTTTGGCACAAATGACTACCCATCTTTTGTAAGTTGAATAACGTTAATTGTTCTTTTTTCACACTATATATGTACTATTGTTCAATGGTTGAATATTTTCAATGTTTTCTTTTTTTTTCGCAGCTCACGGCTGATTGGTTCTCAAGAGAAGAGTATGAGAAATTTAGGGAGGACCTACAGGGGAAAAGAATTCACATAGATGCTTAATCTGCTTCCACTTCTAAGGTGGTTAAGAGAGGCCCAACAATGTTAAGATATGTACATGGATTGCAAAGTAATGAACACATACCAGTGAAAGTTAATCAATTGGGGCAGCCACTAGGAGAGGGGGGGGGGGGGGGGGCAGTTACTGAAATAATTCTTGGGCACTGTGGCAAGGATGGGGGATAAACTGCCGATAGATTGCATTTCTTGGAGGCTAATGCCATTATCTAACAAGGACGATGTTTGGGATTTTATCCAAGTGATGTAATACATGTGTTTGTTTAATTTTCTATTCCACTTGATTACATCTAACTTTTTATTTTAAAAATGCAGAGAAAATTTGATATTCCCATTAGCTTGCGTGATTTTGTAATGAAGGATCTAGATCAGAAATGGAGGTCTTGGAAGTATGACTTGAGGACGAAGTTCTTTACGTCATATCAAAAAGCGCAACAACTCTTTGCATGTTCAAATACAAGATGTAATGCCCTCAAATTTTAAATACCATGATTTGCTTAGAAATTCTTGTTTATGCAAACCGATTAGACTTAAATTGAGATATTTAGGATTTAGGGTATGTTTAAGACACTTTATCATACCCAGGTATCACTTTCGGTCGTGCGCACCTCGACAGGACGACACCGAAAAACTGTAACGAAAATAAAATCTGAGAACACCATAATTCTTAGAAAATTGTGGAGATATTAAAAATATAATTATTCGGAATTTTTGATGACCGGATTTTGATATTAAGACGACGCAACTATTTTCCGGGCAATTTTTCACCCAGTAGAAAATAAATTCTAAAAAAATAAATAAAAATCATGAAAATTTGTAAAACCTTTCTATTAGGCTATGGTTGAAATTTCAAGTTAAACGGACATCATTAGGACACCTAAACATAAAGATCTTTGGCCTAGCTGATTTATGGGCTATTTACAACAGGGATTTTTCTGGGAATTTCATATGCTTACGTGTGAGGCTTAGGAAAGGCCAACACACATTAGGATAAGGCTTATCCATGGGTTGGGCTATCATTAAGGTTACTTGCGTGTAACCAAGAGAGTGTATGCATGGGAGACGTGGCTGTGGGTGAAGAAGTAAGGTTTTACCTCAACACCTGTACGACTGATGTGCCGACTTGCATGAAACCTAGAGGAACTATAAAAACTCCCATCTTACACATCGTACAAACCTTTCCTCCTCTTGCTACTACTGTCGTTATTCTAATTGGAATTGCTGAGCTATTGTTGTGGGAGCTGTGGCGGTTGCTAGTTGTGGTTGCTGCTACTGCTTTGCCCGGAGTGGGTCCAGACAACTCCAATTGCCCTGTTGTTGCTGTGTTGATCTCTACGATCAAAAGAAGAAGAATAAGATCTTTTTGTTCTCTTCCAGTCAAGTAGGTTCTCATCCTTTCCTTGAACTTCTATTCTCTATTCATGTTGAAAGAATTTAGCCTCATACGAGTTGCTTTTGGAGCCTGCTAACCAGTCTCGGTTAAGTTCGTATACGAGATTGTATCCTCAGATTCTTTGGTTTGGTTTTCCCAACTACCTTTGGAATTATGTGATTACCAAAGAAGAATCTTCACTCTCCTTACAGATCAAGTAGGTTCCCAATTTCTCCTTCCACCCATGATCCAAGTTTATGTTATAGAGTTTTGCTAGAAATTTTGATATCCTAGAATATTGTGATTTCTTTCCATTCGGATGTTTGTACCCCAAGCCTTGATTTGGAACATTACATATCTTGTGTTTTAGTGTCCATCTTGTAAGAATCTCCCAATAAACCATTGCTATCAAGACCACACTTCCAACAATATACTATGTCTAGTTTTTAGCTAGACAAGCTTGAATTGCAAACCTCTCGTTTCATCTCGCTTGTTCGGTTTATAAACCACTGTGAGAACTACAATTAGACTCTTCTATTTGATATACATCATGCCTAAATACATAGGTTCCATGGTTAGCATGTTTAGAGTACATTCTAAGTCATTTATGAGTGAGGAACAGGCGGCTCTCGACAGACAGCCCAAATTTGTCGATAGGCGCATGTTTTCCAGAACTTCAGGTTGCTGGAATGTATACATCTGTCGACAGATCCCTTATTTCTGTCGACAGATCCATACAGACCAGCAAGATAAAGTTTTTTCTGCAGCCATCTGTCGACAGGCCCTTCTTGGCTGTCGACAGGTACAACCCTGAATTGAATTTTTGCACTCTTTCATGTCTGAATCCATGCCAAAACTTCATCCTAAAAGCCATGGAAGTTACCCTCTCATTTACCTTGGTATTTTTTGTCATACTACCTCAAAGTTTACCCACATTATGTACCTTAATCTCCCTTAAGTTATTCTTAAAGTTAGCAATTACGAATAGTACTCCGATTGAGTCTATTCTTCAGTATTCGGTATCTAAGTTTGTAAAACATGACCACTTGAGAGTTCATATGTTTGAACACCATATGAGATGTGAATACTTGTGATGACAATTGTGGACCCTCATTTTCTTGGGTTCTTATGTGATTTAAATCTTTTGAAGTTATTGGCTTTGAGTCATAATCTTGTCTCAACCAATTGTCTTTCTCATATTCTTGAACTATGAACTACTTTGTCACCAAGATATTTGTATTGATTCTTAATCAAATCTTCCTTTAAATTTCCAATTTCTATTATGCTCATGAAAAGAAATTTATGATCTGTAGATAGTGCTCTCTTCAAAGAGGGTTTAGGATCACTTGTAGTAGCACCAGCTACTTGTGATTAGCTGAGGGCGACAGTTTGTACGTATGTAAATCCAAGTCAAGGAATCGACGATGGTGGGTAATAAAATAATTATACCCCGTTCTTGCGTAATGAACAAGATCTAAGGTGCTGGAATCGCCTAGGTACTGAGGATGGTATACTACGTCTATATAGTAACCTCTTGAGAGCAGTGATGCCTGTCGAATTTGTTTCCAAATTAAGTTATGGTCTGAATTCTAAAAGACAAATATGACTTTTATTCTGTGATTTGTTGAAGCTCATTATGAAATCAATTTGAGCTATATGTTTCTGTTAAGTATGAAATTCATGAGCAATTATGTTTTGATCCATATATGCACTTTCTGAATACTCTTGAAGTTCTAAAATTTGAAACTCCTATCTCTATGTTTACTGTCAGCTACTGAGTCCTTCCGTCTCACGCCTTTGTTTCCTCCAACCCTTTCAGATTGAAGGTGTGTATAATCTTAGCTACATGTGAATCCTAATTCCGCTGCGAACGATGAAGTGATGAAGAAGAATAATGTAGTTTTAGTAGTTTCTTTTAATTGATAATGTATTAAGTTAGAGAGAGAGAAACTTAACTTTTGTAAATAATGAGTATTAGTACTTTGTCACTTTGTGTATTATAATGTGTTCGAAGATACCTTTATGGAATGGTTTGCCAGATTTGTGCATTGCATGGATATATCTACCCATAACGAAAGTTTGTCAGCGTAACCCCTCTTCCGATCAAAGGTTACGTATGTGTTTGTGTGAAGTCGGAGGAGGGTGTTACAGAGGTGGTATCAGAGCAAGGTTATGGGTGATAGATATCTCTGTGACCATTTTCACAAAGGAAATAAATAAAACATTTGTGTGTATTCTAGAATTTCTAAAGATCATTTTGGTTTTTAGAACTTAAGTAGTTAGCATGAATTAATTGGATGTGTTTGATGGTGTTCCAGGAAATGGCAGACAAAGGGAAAGCTATCAACACATCCAGTGAGGATAGGCATGAGGAAAGCTCTAGGGAGGGAGTTCACAATGTCCCATTGGCTGGAAATTCTCAAGAAGGAAGTACTGGGACTCCTGATTTTGCTACATTTATGCAGTCATTTCTGGGGTTAGTGCAAACACTAATGAAAAACCAACAGGACATGAATGGAGGAAGAATTTCTAGAACATCTTTGTTAGAAAAATTTAAGAAGATGGGACCTCCAGCATTTAAAGGAAATGGCCAGCCTGAGGTTGTAGAAGGATGGGTTAGAGAAATGGAAAAGATATTTAAGGCCATAAGATGCGAAGAACAGGACAAAGTCACATTGGCTACTTACATGCTCCAGGATAGAGCAGATGAATGGTGGCAATCTGCCATGAGAAATGCATTTATAAATAGAAGGGATAATATTAGTTGGGAAGAGTTCTTAAGAGAATTGTATGAGAAATACACTCCACCACATGTCAAGGATAGGAAAGAAGTGGAATTCTTACAGTTGGAGCAAAAAGACATGACTGTGGCAGAATATGAAACCAAATTCACTGAATTAGAAAAGTATGCACCTCATATTTGTGACAATGAAATCAGAAGGGTAAAGAAGTTTGTGAGAGGATTGAAACCCGGTGTGAGGAGCAGGGTAGCTCCACTAGATCCCCAAAGTATGGCTATGGCACTGAAGACTGCATTTATAGTGGAATCTGAGTTTGAGGAGTATATGAAAAACAAAGAAACCAATGGGGGTAAGAAGAAAAATATGTATAACAAGGAAACGAAAGGTCAGAAGCGAAAGGTTGATTCAACCAAGCAGCAGGGAGAACAGAAAAAGAGTTGGCCCGTGTGTGTTCAATGTGGAGGAAGACACCCCAGTGATGAATGTTGGAAAGTAGCAGGGAAATGATATGGATGTGGTCAGAAAGGGCATATGATTAGGGATTGTCCACACAAAGCAGACCAGTCAAAGGCACAGAAGCCACAACCTTACTTCCAGCAAGCCCCAAGACAACCACCTAAGGGACCAGCTAGAGTCTTTGCTCTGACGAAGGAAGAAGCCCAGGACACCCCTACTGTAGCTGAAGGTATTCTTCTGATCGAAAATATGTATTCCAGAGTATTATTTGACCCTGGAGCTACACACTCTTTTATTTCTCGGGTATTTATTAATTCTATATCTCGGAAACCAAAGAAATTAGTAGGAAGCATGATACTTGACTGTCCTACTGGTCAAATAGCTACACTTACCTCTGTTATTCTAGAAATAACTCTGAAAATAGGAGAATGTGAACTTACTGCATATGTATATGTACTGGATAACACGCAAGATTTTGACATTATACTGGGAATGGATTGGTTAGCAGAAAATCATGCCGTATTAGATTGCCATAAGAAAGTCTTAACATTTAAAAGGCCGGGATTAGCAGATTTTAGCTATACATGTCCAAAGAATAATGAAAACAAGAAGACTATATCAGCACTTAAAGCCATGAAATGGCTAAGAAATGGTTGTCAAGGTTATCTGGCAAGTGTGATGGCCATATCAAATGAGCATAAATAGGTATCAGTTCAAGATATTGAAGTTGTAAAAGAATTTCCAGATGTCTTTTCTAATGATTTATCTGGATTACCTCCAATTAGAGAAATTGACTTTACCATTGAACTTTTACCTGGAACTTTGCCTATATCCATAGATCCTTATAGAATGGCACCAACTGAGTTGATAGAATTAAAGAAGCAGTTGCAAGACTTATTAGACAAAGGTTTTATTAGGCCAAGTGTATCACCATGGGGAGCTCCGGTATTATTTAGAAAGAAAGATGGATCCCTCAGATTATGCATTGATTATAGAAAGTTGAATCAAGTCACAATTAAGAACAAATATCCATTACCTAGAATTGATGACTTGTTTGATCAACTCCGGTCTGCTACAGTATTCTCTAAGATTGATTTAAGGTCGGGGTACCATCAATTGAGAGTTAAAGAAGATGATATTTCTAAGACTGCATTTAGAACCAGATACGGACATTATGAGTTTTTAGTACTCCCCTTTGGATTGACTAATGCACCTGCTGTATTTATGGATTTGATGAACATGGTATTTCAGCTTTATTTGGATAATTTTGTGGTAGTATTTATAGATGATGTGTTGATATACTCTTCTAGTGAAGAAGAACATAAGGAGCATTTGAGAATTGTACTACAAACCTTAAGAAATCATCAATTGTATACTAAGTTAAGTAAATGTGAGTTTTGACTCAAGGAAGTGAAAATTTTGGGCCATGTAATCTTGGGAAAAGGTGTGGCAGTGGATCCGAGTAAAATTGAAGCAATTCTAAATTGGGAACGACCCAAGAATCCATCAGAAATTTGAAGTTTCTTGAGATTAGCTGGCTACTATAGAAGATTTATTGAAGGCTTTTCTTCTATAGCTATGCCTTTGACTCAATTAACCAGAAAAGAAATACCTTTTGTGTGGAATGAGAAATGTGAGGCCAGTTTTCAGGAATTAAAAGGGAAGCTTACCACAGCTCTGATTCTTACCTTACCTCAAGGATCGGGAGGATTTATAGTCTATACGGATGCATCTCAAAGAAGAATTGGATGTGTTCTTATGCAACATGGGAAAGTGGTAGCTTATGCCTCTAAACAATTAAAAGATCATGAAAGAAATTATCCGGCTCATGACCTAGAGTTGGCAGCGATCATACATGCTTTGAAGATTTGGTGTCACTATTTATATGGGGAACAATTTGAAGTTTATACTGATCATAAGAGTTTAAAGTACATATTTTCTCAGAAGGAACTGAATTTAAGACAAAGGAGATGGTTAGAATTTTTAAAGGATTCTGATTTTATGGTGAATTACCATCCACGTAAAGCTAATGTGGTTGCTGATGCTTTAAGCAGAAAGAAATCAAGAGCATTACAATTACACCAACAGTGGAAAGAAATGACAGATTTGATCGAATACTCACCAAGGTGTGATGCAGAAAATCTGATATTGGCACAATTGACAGTAAGGTCAGCACTGATAGATAAAATTAATGAAGCACAGAACCAAGATCAGAAACTAAAATAGATGGTAAATAAACCAGGATACATCAGAGATGGTCAAGGGATAATTAGATTTCAAAACAGAATATGCATACCAGAAAATGAAGAAATTAAAAGTGAGTTATTGAAGGAAGGGCACAAATCTCAGTATTCGATTCATCCTGGAAGCTCTAAAATGTATCAGGACTTGAAAAAGCAGTTTTGGTGGCATGGAATGAAAAAGGACATAGCAGAATTTATGAGTAAATGTCTGACATGTCAACAAATAAAAGCTAAGCACCAGAAGCCAGCAGGGCCTATGCAACTCATTGAAATTCCAGTATGGAAATGGGAGCAGATAACTATGGACTTCGTGATGGGTTTGCCAAAGACAAGAAAGAGGCATGATGCTATTTGGGTAATTGTGGATAGATTAACTAAATCGGCTCATTTTCTAGCCATTACGAAGACACAATCATTAGGAGATTTGGCTCAATTGTATATAAAGGAAATAGTGAGACTTCATGGAATTCCTTTGTTGATAATTTCAGATAGGGATCCAAGATTCACTGCTAGATTTTGGAAAAGTCTTCAAGCAGCCATGGGTACACAATTAAAATTCAGTTCAGCATATCATCCACAAACTGATGGCCAATCAGAAAGAACTATCCGAACACTCGAAGATATGCTAAGAGCCTGTAGTTTGGATTGGCGTGGTAGCTGGGATGATTACCTACCCTTGATTGAGTTTGCATACAATAATAGTTACCATACAAGTATTGGAATGGCACCATATGAGGCATTATATGGTAGACCCTGTAGATCACCCCTCTGTTGGGCAGAAGTGGGAGAAAAGAGTCTCATTGGGCCAGAATTAATTCAGAATTGCTCAGAGAAGATTAAATTAATCAGGAAGAGATTATTAATAGCTCAAAACAGACAGAAGAAGTATGCTGATAGAAGAAGAAGGCCAGTGGGGTTTAACATAGGTGATCATGTATTTCTAAAGATCTCTCCAACCAAAGGTATTATGAGATTTGGTAAGAAAAAAAAACTCAGTCCAAGATATGTAGGGCCTTTTGAGATATTACAAAGAATAGGAGAAGTAGCATACCAATTAGCTCTTCCGCCCTCTTGGTCACATATTTATAATGTATTTCACATATCTATGTTGAGGAAATACATAATGGACCCCTCTTATGTGATCAGTTATGAAGATGTGGAAATACAACCAGATTTAACCATACGAGAAGAACCGGTGAAAATATTAGATAAGAAAGAACGAGTCCTCAGAAACAAAGCAGTTTCCATGGTGAAGATCTTGTGGAAAAGCACGTTCATCGAAGAAGAAACGTGGGAATTGGAGCAAGAGATGAAAGAAAAGTATCCACAGCTATTTGGTAAGTAAAATTTGCCAATTTCGAGGACAAAATTTATTTTAACAGGGGGAGAAATGTAATGCCCTCAAATTTTAAATACCATAATTTTCTTAGAAATTCTTGTTTATGCAAATCGATTAGACTTAAATTGAGATATTTAGAATTTAGTGTATGTTTAAGACACTTTTTCATACCCAGGTATCACTTTCGGTCGTGCGCACCCCGACAGGGCGACACCAAAAAATTGTAACGAAAATAAAATCTGAGAACACCATAATTCTTAGAAAATTGTGGAGATATTAAAAATATAATTATTCAAAATTTTTGACGACCGGATTTTGAGATTAAGACGACGCAACTATTTTCCGGGCAATTTTTCACACAGTAGAAAATAAATTCTAAAAAAATAAATAAAAATCATGACAATTTGTAAAACCTTTCTATTAGGCTATGGTTGAAATTTCAAGTTAAACGGATATCATTAGGACACCTAAACATAAAGATCTTTGGTCCAGCTGATTTACGGGCTATTTACAGCAGGGATTTTTCTGGATATTTCATATGCTTACGTGTGAGGCTTAGGAAAGGCCAACACACATTAGGATAAGGCTTATCAATGGGTTGGGCTATCATTAAGGTTACTTGCGTGTAACCAAGAGAGTGTATGCATAGGAGACGTGGCTGTGGGTGAAGAAGTGAGGTTTTACCTCAACACCTGTACGGCTGATGTGCCGGCTTGCATGAAACCTGGAGGAACTAGAAAAACTCCCCTCTTACACATCGTACAAACCTTTCCTCCTCTTGCTACTACTGTCGTTATTCTAATTGGAACTGCTGAGCTATTGTTGTGGGAGCTATGGCGGTTGCTAGTTGTGGGAGCTGTGGCGGTTGCTAGTTGTGGTTGGTGCTACTGCTTTGCCCGGAGTGGGTCCAGACAACTCCAATTGCCCTGTTGTTGCTGTGTTGATCTCTACGATCAAAAGATGAAGAATAAGATCTTTTTGTTCTCTTCCAGTCAAGTAGGTTCTCATCCTTTCCTTGAACTTCTATTCTCTATTCATGTTGAAAGAATTTAGCCTCATACGAGTTGCTTTTGGAGCCTGCTAACCAGTCTCGGTTAGGTTCGTATACGAGATTGTAACCTAAGATTCTTTGGTTTGGTTTTCCTAACTACCTTTGGAATTATGTGATTACCAAAGAAGAATCTTCACTCTCCTTA
This sequence comes from Colocasia esculenta, assembly GCA_014218235.1. Taxonomy (NCBI): domain Eukaryota; kingdom Viridiplantae; phylum Streptophyta; class Magnoliopsida; order Alismatales; family Araceae; genus Colocasia; species Colocasia esculenta. Next base: position 11,691,069 of record CM024757.1, on the reverse strand, counting down.
CAGATCAAGTAGGTTCCCAATTTCTCCTTCCACCCATGATCCAAGTTTATGTTATAGAGTTTTGCTAGAAATTTCGATATCCTAGAATATTGTGATTTCTTTCCATTCGGATGTTTGTACCCCAAGCCTTGATTTGGAGCATTAAATATCTTGTGTTTTAGTGTCCATCTTGTAAGAATCTCCCAATAAACCATTGCTATCAAGACCACACTTCCAACAATATACTATGTCTAGTTTTTAGTTAGACAAGCTTGAATTGCAAACCTCTCATTTCATCTCGCTTGTTCGGTTTATAAACCACTGTGAGAACTATAATTAGACTCTTCTATTTGATATACATCATGCCCAAATACATAGGTTCCATGGTTAGCATGTTTATAGTACATTCTAAGTCATTTATGAGTGAGGAACAGGCGGCTGTCGACAGACAGCCCAAATCTGTCGACAAGCGCATGTTTTCTAGAACTTCAGGTTGCTGGACTGTATACATCTGTCGACATATCCCTTATTGCTGTCGACAGATCCATACAGACCAGCAAAATAAAGTTCTGTCTACAGCCATCTGTCGACATGCCCTTCTTGGCTGTCGACAGGTACAACCCTGAATTGAATTTCTGCACTCTTTCATGTCTGAATCCATGTCAGAACTTCATCCTAAAAGCCATGGAAGTTACCCTCTCATTTACCTTGGTATTTATTGTCATACTACCTCAAAGTTTACCCACATTATGTACCTTAATCTCCCCTAAGTTATTCTTAAAGTTAGCAATTACGAATAGTACTCCGATTGAGTCTATTCTTCAGTATTCGGTATCTATGTTTGTAAAACTTGACCACTTGAGAGTTCATATGTTTGAACACCATATGAGATGTGAATACTTGTGATGACAATTGTGGACCCTCATTTTCTTGGGTTCTTATGTGATTTAAATCTTTTGAAGTTATATGCTTTCAGTCATAATCTTGTCTCAACCAATTGTCTTTCTCATATTCTTGAACTATGAACTACTTTGTCACCAAGATATTTGTATTGATTCTTAATCAAATCTTCCTTTAGATTTCCAATTTCTATTATGCTCATGAAATGAAATTTATGATCTGTAGACAGTGCTCTCTTCAAAGAGGGTTTAGGATCACTTGTAGTAGCACCAACTACTTGTGATCAGCTGAGGGCGACAGTTTGTACGTATGTAAATACAAGTCAAGGAATCGACGATGGTGGGTAATAAAATAATTATACCCCGTTCTTGCGCAATGAACAAGATCTAAGGTGCTGGAATCGCCTAGGCACTGAGGATGATATATTACGTCTATATAGTAACCTCTTGAGAGCAGTGATGCCTGTCGAATTTGTTTCCAAATTAAGTTATGGTCTGAATTCTAAAACACAAATATGACTTTTATTCTATGATTTGTTGGAGCTCATTATGAAATCAATTTGAGCTATATGTTTCTATTACGTATGAAATTCATGAGCAATTATGTTTTGATCCATATATGCACTTTCTGAATACTCTTGAAGTTCTAAAATTTGAAACTCCTATCTTTATGTTTACTATCACCTACTGAGTCCTTCCGACTCACGCCTTTGTTTCCTCCAACCCTTTAAGATTGAAGGTGTGTATAATCTCAGCTATATGTGAATCCTAATTCCGCTGCGAACGATGAAGAGATGAAGAAGAATAATGTAGTTTTAGTAGTTTCTTTTAGTTGATAATATATTAAGTTAGAGAGAGAGAAACTTAACTTTTGTAAATAATGAGTATTAGTACTTTGTCACTTTGTGTATTATAATGTGTTCGAAGATACCTTTGTGGAATGGTTTGCCATATTTGTGCATTGCATGGATATATCTACCCATAACGAAAGTTTGTCAGCGTAACCCCTCTTCCGATCAAAGGTTACGTATGTGTTTGTGTGAAGTCGGAGGAGGGTGTTACACAAGAGTAGTTACAGATCAATGGAAAAATCTTGTTTAGATATGGTCTTCGAAAGAATTCAAGGTAATTGGAATTGGATTACAATTAGTTTAAATATAGTGATACTCCATAATTATTCTAACAGTTGTCATTTTGATTTGTAGAAACGCAGTGAAACAAACAATCAAAATAAGTCCAAACACACATTTTTTCACTACGCTAGTAGTAAAAGTTTTGCTGACATATACCACGAGGAGGTAACATATATACTCATCATAGCATCTCAGTTCATCTATTCAAAATAATTTTGCTTATGTCTAAGTTAACTTCTGGACAATGTTGTAGTTTCTAAAAACTGGGGCCACTCTTGATCGTGGGGACTTATTCATAAGGACCCGTATGAAGAAAGCTGGCGGTCCTGTTATTTAAGACAGTGCCGCAATGATTGTATAATTAATTAACTTTGTTAATTGTCTAATGTTCACATAATTCTCATTATGTATGGATATTCTAATGTTGACATAATTCTCTTTATGATAGTGCTGCAATGATTGTTTTTTCATTCAAATTGTAGGATAAAATTCGAGACATTAAGCTAACGCAGAAATCAAGTACATCAAGTTCAATTGCAAGCTTGGGGGACGCTTATGAGCAAGTTTTGGGAAGGGACAGAACTGGAAGAGTCTGTGGCATAGGCACGGATCCTACCCCAAAGAGCTTGTGGGGTTCAAGAAGTGAACAAAAGTTGCATCAGGACAATGAAAGCCTAAAACAACAAATTGATGCTCTCGAAGAAAGAATGAAAAAAATTGAGTCTCATGGCAATAATGAGATAATGAGGTTCTGTTGACATACTTCAATATTAAAATTACTTAATGTTGACAATCTACATATACTTGTGCAGAGTTCTGCAAGTGTTTGTCATGCTTAAAGGAAAAAGGTAAACGAAATCTAATTGATTTAATATGTTTGAATGCATGTATATCTGACATCTATATCCAAAATTTTTAACAGGATTCATTGGCGGGGAGGAGGGTGAGGATCCTAAATTTCTCTGGACAAGTAGTTGCCAGCGGCATTCTAATGTCTGATGAAAATGATAATGTGGTCATGGGGAAGAAGTTAGGTGTTGAGTACTATGAGGTTTCTATACTCATAGCCCATGACCCGACTGCATCTTTGTTTATCAAAGATGCAGATAGAAAAAATATGAACGATGATGTTGGGAGTCACATAATATGGTTCATAGAATATGTAAGTTTATATATATTTATCTCATTCTTATTTATATGTTGCTAATTGTCAACTCTGATGTTATTTACATTTTTACATGTAACAGGTTGAGCTTGAGGATAATTGATCTTCACCTCCACCTTTTTCAGTAAGTTTCCAAATTTTTAACATTCTGTAGAACAACCCAAATACACCTAAAACATTTGAACTGCACTATTTATGTTAAAAAAGAATGAAGCATGTTACAAATTATGGCATATGGCTGGCAGACTATAACTTGTTTGAGATAAGCTCAATAGGTCTTGTAGTGAAGTTAGGGAGTAGGCTTTTGACGTATTTATAGTTGTTTTTGGCACTATCCACTTTTTAGAAAGAAATAAATGTATGAATGCCTTGGAGAAGCCAATGATGTCGGAGTCTTTGACTAGGCACCTTCTCAACTGTCATGTGGGGTGTCCTGCGACACCTCAAGGGATCATATCTGAACTCCAAGTGATGATTAATGTAATTCTTTGAATTAGAATCCATTCTGAGTCATATATAGTTTGAGATGGTTTCATGTCTGATGATGCAGAAAAACCCAGTTGATACCCATATCTGCCAGTGTCTGAAGGTTTAGTTTGTAGTCATGCAGGTTGTAAGACCTTTGAAATTTATTTACATTATGTTTGTTTAACTTTGTGCATAATATAAATATTTAGTTACTCTTGTGCGTAAGCACGTATATATGTACGTACGTGTATATATTTATTTCTATGAATATAAGTAATTAGCCAATTTTGTACATATTGTACTTATTTAAATCCTATGCATATTGTATTTAAGTAATGTTGTGCATATAATATGTAATTATTGCTATATATCTTGTAAGTATATATGAGTTTATTTCTGTGCATGTAATATACTTAGATGTGCATGTAGTATCTAATTATTGATGTACATATTGTATTTATTTATTTCATGCATATTGTATGTAATTATGATGTGTATGTATATATATATATATACATGTTTATTCTATGCATACGATATCTATTTATTTCTCTACACATTAAGTTGTTTATGATGTATAAATATAGCTATTTTGATGTATTTCGTGTTCTAGCCGAAATGCCAGTTAACGTCAACACAAATTGATGTTAGTTGCATGTTGACGGCAACATGTGTGCCGTTGACTGCATGGCCAGGTGAGGTTGACGTCCAGGTCGATGGACGCTGACTCTCTGTGAACGGCAACAATGTGGCTGTTTACTTCTACATTTTCCTGTGATTTCAGATCTAGAAACGGTAGCATTTTCTCCGGGTTTGATTGAGGAAACCTAGCTCTAATGGTAGGAGACCTAACCTAATGCGTGCCCTGACCCCTTAGCCTATAAAAACCTAGTGATTTCGATCGAGTTAGGTATTTTTGGCCCAAGAGAGCATCTAGGGTTTTCTGTGGTGAAAAGTGAGTTTTGTACGATCTTGATCTGGCGATTGGAGGGATCTTCTGATGTTCTGCGCCGACTGGAGGATACATCAAGCATCAAGGAAGCATCCCCGACTCCAAGAATTGAAGCACATCGGCAGGAAGGACCGGATTTGAAGTGGTTTTGAGCACCTTCTTGGCTTGGCTGTGAAGGGCATCTTCAGTGAATTTAGACCTTCGTAGATTTTATTCAAGGCAAGTGATCTAGGTATATCATCCCTACCCATGTCCCTTAGGTCTTAGGCATTTTTTCAGATTTTTATGTGAGTCCTGGAACCCAATTCTCCTGTTTAAGTGTGCTCTGTCTGTGTTTTCTGCAGACAGGAGGTTGACGGCCACTTGTGTGCCACCAAGTTCTTGTGTTAGTGGTAACATCGTGTGTCGTTAACCCCTTTTTGGCGGCAACCCCTGTGCCGCCAAGTTCTTCAAAGTTTTACATAATGACTGTTTGATCTCTATGATGTGTTTATTGGACTTCTGGGTATGTGTACATGATGTAAAAATTTTATGTGGTCAGGAATAGTCTATAGGTCATGTCATGAGGATATTTCAAATTTCTGTACATAGTGTTATTTATTGAAATTTATTTATTAATGAGATAAACATGATTTACCTATGTTTAATTCTGAATAATTAGACTTGTTGCATGTTAGGGTTTTAGAAATTTTATATGATCATATGATTACTATTTTCAGGTTTTTGAACTGATAGGCACGACTATTTTACTGTGTACCATGTTTAAATGAATTTCTCGATAAAACTGCATGAGAACTACATTAATTGTTAAAATCAGTTTTATAGATCCAAAAACACTGAAAAATTCACCATGTGACAGGTTAACTGTTTACAGCCCGTGATAAACATTTTGTTTTGTTTTCATGACAGTAGATACAGTTATTGATTTAATAAGGGAAAAGGGCCATATTAAGCATGTTAAGTTTTATTATGTGCAATTCAGTGATTAGCAGCATGATTAGGATTGTGTTATGATCTGATTATCATTATGAAACAATAGTATCAAATTGGGTAAACTGAAGCATATACAATTGTTAAATAATGCATGTAATTGTGTTAAATAGTGCATGTGAAATGTGTAAACAATGAGACAAAATGTGATAATGTGTAAAATTGAGCCGAGATTGACACTGCTACCATAGAGGTCTAAGAGCCGTACTGTAGTAAAGTCCCTGTGGGACGGCTCAACGTATAAGTGATATCCCAAAGGCATTAGGATGAAATCCTGGAGGTGGATAAGTACCACTGAATAGGGTGGAGAGGGCTTCTCCCAGTCTGCGCAGTTTACCAAGATTAGTCACTAGTTTGCCTAGGTGGCAAGTGTGTGTTAAGTGAAGTTGTTATGTGCTATGTGATATGAGTGTGTGTGTTCCTCTAGATGGTAGTTAGGACTATGTGTCACGGAGAATTAAGTATAAAAGTGTAAAATGTGAATAACGTGTAAAGTGACATGTGAATATGACACGTAGTAAGTGCAAGTGATGTGATAAGTGAATGTGCAAGTGAAAACTATGTGAAAAATGTGTGAAATCATGTGTAAATGGAAGTGAATGTAAATGAGAGAGTAAATGCATATGAAAACCAAGGTAAAAGAAATACATATGTTCATGTTATACATGTGTTAATGTAATTTTAATTAATTGTGATATCATGTTTAGTATCATGTTGTATAGTTTAATAAAATCCATGTACTAGTGTTATGAGAATATGTGTAATGAGAAAAGTGAATATATGTTAGTGTAGTATGAATGTGTTAGCATGTGAAAGGATGTAAATTCGTGTAAATGTGATTTACTCATATTAAAACAGCAAGCTAAATGTGTGAAAAAGTGATATAATTACATGTGAAAATGATTAGATATCATGCTAGGAGTGTTAATTACCATGTGCACATTTCCATGATTTAAATTTGTATAATTGTGTAATGATTCGAATAAAGTATGAGACCATGAATCATGTTATATACATTGTATGTAGAAAGTATGCCATATGCCATTCATGGATATTGATTATATTAAGAATATGATGGATATGAATTATGATTTGCAATATGAATCGAGTTAATTAACATGTATAGAAAACATGCATAGGTTTATGTTTATTTGTTAAAGTGATATAAAGCATGTGCCATGTAATTCGTTTATTGTTTAAAGGATAGCATGTGATTCCTCATTGTTTATTATATTAGCATGTGTGTGATATGTGTAAGGTTGTATCCTTAGATTGCTTGCGGGGTCTTTTAGACTCATACTTGCTTCGGCGTATAGGTGAGGCAGGTATCCCCGTACTAGAGGAGTACATAGCGAGAAGCGACATCGACGAGAGGAATAGTGGCTTGTGGAGTTTACTAAATAGTTGTTTTATTTCATAGTATGTAATAATGTTATTCAAATTGACAATGTAATAGACAATGTATTTCTTTTGGATTTGTATTCATGTGAACTTTTGTCATTTACATTTGCTATATAGACTGGGGAATGATGTGATGATGATGGAATAAGATGAGTTATTTCATTTATTTCCGCTGTACTCATTGGTTATTCATGTACATATCAACCTATCATTTAGTGTTGGGTTAATATCCCACTATAATGACGCCCTTTGTACCGACGTGGATTGGTATAATCGTATAGGTATAAAGAGGGTCGTTACACAAGTCTTGACGAAGACTGAAAGCAGATGAGCATGGATAAAATTTCTTCCCCTGATTCATCATGCATATCAGGTCCTTTAGCCAGACCGTGCTTATTCACAGTAAAAGTGGGTCAGTTTTGAACTCAACTTTGTTGTTCTAGGATTCTTCCACAGGAGTTGTGATACTTGCACACCCCAGAACAAAAGAGGAAAGAAAAGAAGGAAACCCACAGATATTATGTTTGGTTGTTGGTTCCTATTTTAAGATGGACTTTATTGACTGGAATGCATGCAAAAGAAATAATCTATGGGATTTTTTTTCTTGTGTTGCTTTGGTGGGTTGGGAGGATCCTAAGTTATATGTATCCAAGGCCCAACTAGCCATTCTTGTCCTATCTGTGCAATCTGGTTTCCCATAGGATGTAATAGGATGCCTAGAATCAGATCAGACCACCAAAAACCAACATTGATCAAACAATCCATGCTATTTTTTTTGACAATTTTCTTCTTCGTCTTACTAGGATTCCTTCAATTTGCATGATTTATTTGATGACAGTAATTTCAATATGAAAAGTTCATAAATTTTGTTGCATGATAATGCAAATGTATACTTTGAAATAGCATTTTAGCATTCTCATGTATGTGTAAAGCAGGCTTAATTGGCTGTTAGTTGATATATGGTATGATAGAAACAGAACAGTCGTAAAGCCTATTCAATCGTTAGACTAAGAAGTTTATTCAAGCCAGATTACTAGCCATTGTATGTGTGTGTGCGTGTATATACATATACATATTATATATATATATATAATTAAAATGTTCAGGAAGGATAGCCAACAACCTTTGCATTGGAAGTTTCCAGATGAAAGTTTAAATCATTTTCTCTTGGGAGTTCTTTGAGGCTTTATGGTTTCTCTGCAATTGTTCAACTAGCTGAACATACCTTCTCCTTTCCCTGCAGCTGTGCTCCATTGGGCTAGTGACTGGGATTCTTATCTGCTTAAGAAGTGCAACAAAGATTACACATAAAGCCCAAGCAATCACAAGTCATGTTACTAAATGGCACGTCTGTTGTACTGTTGACTCTTTTGACACGGAGACTGAGACACCTACTATGACCTCATCAATTGAGGATCCTCCCAACCCACCACATGTGAACAATTTCATTTACTAACAATTAACTTCCTCTTCTGAATAGACTTTAGCACCAGTATGTGAATGTGAACAATGATGTTTGATGTAATGATTTACTTTCATTAACATTATTGTTTGTTAAACTTTAATGTGTTTTATAATATTAATGCGTTGTGCATTGTGAATGAGTGGGTGTGAATGTTTGTGTGGATCTAAATGTGGATTATGGATCTAAATGTGGATGTGTATGTGTGGATCTAAATGTGGATGTGTATGTGTTGATCCAAATGTGAATGTGTAGATCCAAATGTGAATGTGTGAATCTAAATGTGGATGTGTATGTGTTGATCCAATTGCTTGTGAATGTGGATCTCTAAATGTAGGTGAATGTGGATCCATTTGAATATATTACTTTTTTTTTGTGAAACAAAACTGCTTATGGTGTACATGGTCGTAGGGAAACATGCTTATGGTTTACATAGCCGTAGGGATGTACGCAGCTGTAACTGAGTCTATCCTTACAAAAAATATGACTAAGGTTAACATCGCCGTAGCGGAAAGAGATATGCTTATGGTGTTACTTACGGCTACCAACACCATCACTATAGTTCTATACTTACGGAGTTTAAAACACCGTAGCCTTAGGCCTTTGTCGTCGGTCCTTAGCCGACGAAACCCCATCGTAGGGTAACACTATAAGCGAAGGCTATGCTTACGATTTTCGGTTCTCTACTTACGGTGTTTGGATGTAAGCAAAGCCCAATTTTCCTACAGTGATTTTTTAAACTTAGTTTAATGCAAATTATACCTTTCTTTCTTTCTAAAAATTGTTTAGCATGCCTAATACATTTTGTAAATTACCAATTTCGGTTTATAAAATATCAAATAAATTCTAATTGATCTATTTTGGTTTGAAAAAGTTTTATTTCCTTATTTATTTTTTAAATATATGAAATATTACCGTTTCTTCTTATTATTTTTTAAATTATTTCAATAATTATACTACACCCACAAATATACTACATGCGAGTAGCGTGTTTCTTTGACTAGTATATCTTAGTGCCAAAATCAAGAAAAAATTGTTGACTGAACTCTAGTTATCAGTTCACCGATCCTTCTAGTTGACAGTGTTCCCCAGGACAAGAAGAAATTATCGACCGAACTCCAAAGAACGGTCGATCGATTGTTGATGGCGGGAATAAAACGTCGATAACCATGAAGATAGTCGTTTGCACAACAATATGTAACATCACTTCTCTCTTGGCTAGCCACCTTCTGATGAAGGTAGTGACGTATCGGGTTGTCGCCTTCTAAAGGCGACGAAATGGCTGTCGCGTTCTGTTTAGAACATGATGATGAGGTCATCGCGTTCATCTTCCGACCACAGTATGCACTTTTGTCATCTTGCTATCGGGACAGTCGGGACACGTGTCTTGCTGCATGCAACCTGAAGGCGACATGTCAGTCGTCATGTTCACAGTGTCAGGCCTACGAGGGTGACACGTGGTGGGTCTGATAGTCAGGTCTGACCATGACTTTGGGATCGTGACAAGGTGGTTGTCGCATTCATTAGTGAACACAACCACCAATCTGTTGCGTTCTCAGATCCGTGGCCTATATAGGTAAGGCCATCAGTTTCCCCTTCTTCTTTCCCTTTTCTTCTTCCTCTCCACTTTCCTTCCTTCCTTCTGTTCGAGGCTTTCTGTGGAGGCCTTTCTTCTCCAATTTGGTGGAGCTTGACGAGGAGTGGATCTTCATCGCATGTAGGTAGTTGTACCTTGCTCATGGACGGCGTGAGCATGGATCTTGGAGTGAGGAGGAGGTGGCCACTCACATGAGAAGACCCCAACGGGTTGGCTCTTCTATTTGAGATAGGGACTCTTATCGTTCCCACTAGTTCTATCATGCTAGGGCCTCCATTCCCCTTCTCCAAGCCTATAGAATCCATGCTAGGTTGTGAATGCATGTTTGAGGCTCCTGTTGTGCTTGAATTAGGGGTGTGGGTTGCGTGATATCATATGTGCATGTGAGGTTTCATGAGTGTAGATCCCTCACATTGGCATGCATGGGTGTGGATGTGGGTGGTTTCTATCTCTAGTATGCATTTAGATTGTTCTCCATGCTCCCCTCCCTCTGTGTACATCGGATTTATTGTTTAAGGGCATTTTGGGAGGCCTCGGGTTGATACCCAGGTCTCTATCTGTGGTCGCGACAAGGTGCTTGTCGCGACCCAGAATGCGACGTGTCACCCCGTGGCCTTCTAGTCTGATAGCGACTCACACCCTATTGCGTTCCGGTTGCGACAGGGTGGCCGTCGCCTTCAGATCTGGTTTACTATTGGGCTGTTGGAGGTCTCAGGTTAGCATCAATACTTCTTTTTGTGGTCGCGACAAGGTCCTTGTCGAGACCCAGAACGTGACGCTTCCCCCTGTCACCTTCTGACCCAGGTCGCAACAGGCTGGGTGTCGAATTCAGATTATGACAACCCTTGTGTCGCCTCCTCCGAGAAAGTGGTAATGACCCTGTTGCCTTCTCAGACAAACAGTGACTGGCGACCCATTCGGAGTTTCCTTCCACTGCGTCTCTGGTTTCGTGAGATCTGTGTTGTTTCTATCATACTCCTACACCAGTCGTTCGCCCAGTGCTAGGCACTAGATGGCTAGTCCCGTGAGAGGTTATTACCGTTACCTGGGACCCCCCGTCCCCATGCACTGGTTGAGAGAGTCGTCTTGGTGGCGGGAGTGCTTGAGTGCGGAGTCTAGGGCTAAGGGGAAAACGGTGGAGACAGCGGCGTACAATAGTTTACAGAGCTCTCTGTTGACCAAGTTGCAAGCCTAGAGGGGGGGGTGAATGGATTGCTAAAAAAATCTTTTATAAATATTCCTGTTAATGAAATACTTTGACAGAAGACACTAAACTCAAGTGTTAGAGTTAATAAGTAATGGTGACAGAATAAAAACAATCATAAGAACAACATAAATTTATCCTGGTTTAGATCTCTTATCACAAGGAGTCTTATGTCTAGTCCCTAAAAGTAATAACTTGGAATTCCACTAACTAAGGGTACAGTTTCCCTTAAGGACACTTACACATCCAGCAGCAGTTGGCCTTCTCTTCACTACACGAAGAGGCAATACTCCACCTGATACAACAGGTCTTCCTTCTAACAAAAGGGAAGCAAACACCCACTCCACAGCAGGTCCTCTCTTCACAGATGAAGAGGAGCACTCAAAAAGAGTAAAAAGATGATGGCCCCTAGACCAAGCTTATAGCAACTGCTTGATCTGAGGCAGAATCTGAGAGACAAGAGAACTACGCAGGAGGAAGTTCTCTCAGATGTAAAAACAAGCTCTAAAAAATTAGAAGACAGGTGATTTCTAGAGAGCTAAGAGCAAGAGACTTTTTATGAATGAAGGAACATGCTCTACTTTCTTCTGTTGTTTAAAAGTTTTCTTTCATAGAGTCAACATACTTCCATTTATCTTCTCTTGATGAAGTATCCGTTGAAATGTTTGTTGTCTCTGATCTTGAAACACGTTAACTGTGTCTGATCCAACATAGGAATCAAGAAAACCTACAGTCATTAAATGTTGAGATAGACACATATAGAGAGAAAGATTATCTGGATATCCTCTTTGCTTCTCTCAACATGACAACTCCAACATTGTAAGGTGTGCGACTACTGGAAACCTACACACAATAAATGCTGGAGCATAGACATCTTAAATATGTCTAAATTGTCAGTCAACGTCACATGCCATGCTTCAGGAGGATATACCGAAGAGAAAATTTCATTTTGTCATCCTTTAAAGTTCTACTATATGTGACATGAATATGGTAATCCAAAAGAGATGTCGTGCAGAGTTATTGTACCCAAAATAATAAATGTTTGAGTGCACAAGATACGCCATAGTTCGTGGGAAAATTTGAAATACACAGTGATTTGAAAATACATTTGAATATCATGAGAGATAAAATATAATCAAGACTATCTAGAATGATTATAAAAATAATATCCATTAACTGTCTGAAGCACAATTGTTATTAAAGGAAAGTCGATGTTTAGAGACAGTCTATGTAAAATGACAGTCGATGTCTAAACACAAATGATGTTCAAATGAAGTAGTTGTGAGTGAAATCGTTGTTGGAATAGAATCGATGTTGATGTGAAATAGATGTTGAGATGTGACCATAATCTATGTTGAAATGTAATCGATGTTGAACGTAATCTGTGTATAAATGTAATCAATGTTAGAGCATAATTGATGCTGAAGTGAAATCGATGTTCTAAGTGAAGTCGGTGTTGAACTGAAATCGATGTCCTAAGTGAAATTGTTGTTTAAATGAAATCAATGTTTAAGTGAAATCGATGTTTAAATGAAATCAATGTTCAACTGAAATCGATGTTTAACTGAAATCGATGTTTGAATGAAATCGATGTTTAACTGAAATCTATGTTTGAATAAAATCTATGTTTGAATAAAATCGATGTTTGAATGAAATCAAGGTTCTAAGTGAAATCGATGTCTGAATGAAATCGATGTAGTAACAGAACAGTAATCGTTGTAAACTTACAACAGTAGTCGATGTAGAATTAGGCAAATCATATGCAATTAACTTCTAATAAAAATGAGTGTAAGTAACTTACTGATTTTTTTTTATTTGGTACCTGTTGACAAGCTTTAGAGAATAGTGTTAGTCAATAATGTCCAGGGTTTTGTTAGTCACCAAAAATATATATAATATATAAATATTTATATGGAGATAGACTGATCATCAATCTCCCCTTTTTTGGTGATGACAAAACATTAAAAATATATATACGAAAGGACTGAAATAAATTTGCTGAAAATGTCTAAAGTATGTATTTCATAGTGTTTTCTCCCCCTTTTTGTCATTAAGCAAAAAGAGATAAACAAGAAGATAGAATTTAGAAAGAGAGGCAAAGAGAAATGGGAGCCAAAAGAGTAAGATTGTATTCATTACTAAGGGTCTGAGATGTAGAAGGCAAGAGATAGAAGAGAAGCAAGGCATGTGATAATCTGCCAAGCTTGGACTTCTTGCTCTTCAAAAAGATTCTTAAATACCCCCCAACTAATGTTATATGAAGGCCCCATCTCTGCACTGAGTCTTTGAATGTGAACCTGTCTCTGATCCTCAATAAGTTTGTTGTATTCAGAAGCACTGAGAGAGTCTTTAAAAACTAGCAGTACCAAAGCTAGCATGCTGAAGAAACTTATCTATAGAGACAGGGTAATGCAGATTGTGAGCTAGCAATTCCTTCTTCAAAGCCTCAAACACTTTGTATCTTTCAACCTAGATGGAGTAAGGATCTGACACCAGATTGATGGAGTTAAGATTCATGAATTGCTCAAGAGACAAGGTGGGTTGATTTGACTGGAGTAGAGATGAGTTGAGTTGATCCAACTGGAGAGCTGCCTGATGATATATCTTACGTCAGTCAGAAGGGAAAAACATTTCTGATTCTGCCAGCAGAGGAGCTAAAACTGAAGACTTAATGAATCCCTTGTAATATTCTCTGAACAGAAAATGATGGAATGCTAAAGGGGCTCCTTTTTGAACAAAAATCCGAGCTTTGACTCTAGAAAATCATTCAAAGATAATTGGACCAACATTAGAGTCCATGAGCAGAAAATGTAACTGAGGAAGCAGTTTGAATTCAGACAACTTGAAGGTGGCAAAATCAACCTGAAGAGCTGTGTTGAGAGGGTGCTGAGTCCTAAGATCATTGACTGCAGACCGGAATTGAGCAAGCTGGACTTCAGGAAGACCATTAACATGGCAGTAGTCATTATACATTTGAAATTGCCTGATCAATTTGATTTCCTTCTGAATAAAAGGACCCCAAGAGGAGGTATGCTAACGCACAAACCATTCTAAAAGGGAAAGAAGATGATATGATGGAGGGTATCTGCAATCCCTTTCAAGCTCAAACTTCCTATAGAGGGATTTATGGGATTTGGCCCATTGATCCTCAGTCTTGGACTTAGCCGAGGAAAGGATTTTATTTTGGTCAGTTTTAGGCACAGGAGATACAGGAAAAATGAGAGTGAGATATTCAGATATATTGAGATATGGGAGGCCAAAAATTGCAGCAAAGGTACATTTTTGAAGGTATTCAGTGTAAATAGATTTTCTTCCGTGGACTACTAAAAGAGAGTACCACAGAGAAGGAAATAAGGCTGAAGAGATGTGGGGAACAAATTCTTTGGAGAGTTTCCTTTTGTTTGAGGCAGGACTAGGAGAGGGTTGAGAGTCAGTCCTGTGATGATGAGAGGAAACAGATAGAACTTTTCTAAGAATGGCCTTTTCAAATTCATCTTTAATATTGGTGACAGTAAGGCCAGTGGTGCTAGCACTCTCAAGAATGAGAGTGATGAAGGATGGTGGAGTACAAGGATGAAGAGAGGAGAAAGATGAAGTGGGAGGAGAGGTTGAGTAGAGGGTCTAGCAGAGGAGGGACCAGAAGAAGAGGCTAGAGGTGCCTCAGAAGAAGGAGGAGGAATAGAGGAAGTAGGAGTAGGGGATGTTGAGGGTTCAGCAAGGAAAGGAGTAGGAGAAGAAATATGTTTGGGAAGAGGTTTCTTGGAGGGTTCAGGAGCATGTGGAGTAGTGAAAGGAGCAGTAGGGGAGGAAGGGGCTGGAGTATCCAATCTGGAGGAGGATCAGAAGGCTCGAAGTCCCTCATAGGCTCAAAAGGCCCTGATGGCCCAACAACTTCCCCAACAAGCTCAAAAGGCCCTGATGGCCCAACAACTGCTTCTTCTAGCTCAGAAGGCCCTGATGGCCCAGCTACCTCTTCTGTAGGACTAGATGGCCCTAATGGCCCTGCAAATGGTTCTTTTGGCACTGATTGATCTGCCTGGTCTGACTGTTGGGAAGGCCCGGATGGCTCTGAAGCAGCTTCAGGTATTGTTTCAGATGGCCCTGAAGGCCCTGGTTCAGACATAATATGTAACGTCGCGTGCTTTTCGGATCCATGCGGATCATGTGCATTGTGGTTGTGGCGGCCATTGTGGGGCCAGTGTGAGTTGGGCGTGTGGAATGCATGGTGTGATTGCGTGGCTTGAGCAGGTGAAGAGCAGGGTAGGTCCTGAATTGGAATAGGACCTGCTGCTATTCTGTCTGAGTTGGCGGCCAAGGGGTGGTCGTTTACTGTTGGCGTCCATGTTTATGGACGTTGACTTCTTGAACTTGGCGGCAGTAGTGGTGGACGTTTAGTCTGGCGGTGCATGTGGGTGACAAGGGGGTTGACGCCAACCTTTCAGTTCATCAGGTTATATGTTCACCCGAGGGCAGCTCCCTCAGCTCACCCTCTCTCCCTCTCGCCCCAGCTTCGCGCCCTGGTGTTTCTGAAGGTTCTATCAGGTACCGAGGAGTAGTTGGTCGATCGTGGAACGCGCGGCGTTGCCGAATTGCGTGAGGAAACGTCGCGGCGTGGTGCAATTCCCGTGGGAGCTCGCGGAGGGCACGGCGTAAACCGGGGAGTTGCGGGAGATTCTAACGCGTTCTGAGGTAGGGGACGAACCCTGGTAGCTCCGTAGAAACACTAAAACACATCATAACTATTTGAACCAGCATGATAATCCATGTTTGGATAGAGTTGCACCAAACGGGATAATGGGTGGTTTGAGTAGTTTATTGTACGAATCATGTTTAAATGGGTTGCATTGGGTTCTGACATGCTAGAGGGTATGTATTTGCATGTTTTTCAGTAGTTAGAACAGTTAGAAAACCCGCAGGACCGGATTAGGGTTTCTGCAGGGTTTAAGGCCGGGGAACTTGGCGTCAACATCGCTTGCCGCCAAGATCTTCAGCCAAGAGGTTGACGGCTAGGGACCATGCCGTCTACTCCCTGTAAGCGGCAATCGATGTGGCCGCCTACTCATATATGAACAGAAATGGCTATTTATGGTGTTTTATCGATAATGCATGCGTGGTATCATACGAGGTGCACTAAGTGCACATGGTTCTCGTATTTAGCATGCAAGGTATGCTGTTAGTTGTTTGCTTCGGTGACTACGCGTTGTGTACATGAATCAGTTGGGTTCACGTGTAGTGGACCAGTAGTCACTTGTGGTTTACGTGGGATTTCACGCAGTTTGTGTGTGACGTGCACGTGGTTTTGTGTACGTAGCGAGTAGTACGACGCCTACCGTGGTTACCTCTCCAGTTGGGTGCCTCAGGTTCTTTGTGAGCCAGGCTGTTAGCTCGGGGCTTTGTCCCGGTACTTGTGTTGTACCGTAGAGGTCTGTGTCGTCTGACCTGGACACCCTCACTCTTGTGTTAGAGTTGTACGTCCGGCTGAGGGAAAGACGACAGTGGGACAGTGACAGTTGTGGTTGTTTTTAGTCACTTGTAGCGCGCTCGTAGTTGGGGGTACGGACACCAGTAGTCGACACTGGTCCCCAGCTAGTCCTTTACCAGTGCCTCACTCTAGCGAGCCCAGGCCAGGGTCACTGGAGGTGCCAGGCATGGGCCTGTGACCGTGTGGTCTGCAGGTTGTGGTGGTTTAGTTGGTCTCCACAGTTGCTTGACTTTTTACGTGGAGCGGCAGCTGGACCTTTCGTCTGTGGCTGCGAGACTGAGAGGTGGACCTGTGTTAGTTGTCCGAGTCAGTTTCTGGTGTCGCGAACCAGTTTACGTGGCTCGTGTTGGCTGTCTCTACTTTGGCTTGTACACCTGTTTGGGTTTGCCGTTTAGTTACTATAGTTGTTTCTTGTAGTCGGCAGACGGTGAGTAGTTTTACAGCTTTACTTACCTGCTTAGCTGTTTTATATATTGTTGGTACTGTTTACTGTTTTGTACCTGTGGTTTGTGGTTTGTTCGGCTTTGGGGGAGTTCCCTACTGAGCCAGTGACTAGAGAGGCTCACCCCTACCCCCACAGGTGAGGGCGAGGAGGACGTTTCCCGTCCGACTTCCAGTTCAGGGCCGCGTCGTAGCGGTGCAGGGTCAGTACCTCCAGCGGAGTAGTACTCCAGCAGTGTAGCCTTGTAGCCTTGTAGTTTTGTAGTAGTTTACTTTCTTTTGTTGTACCTCGGGGTATGCCCCAGACTCTTGTAAACCTTTACAGTTTTGATGGAATATGGCTATGTAAATTGCGAAAAAAAAAATTATATATGAAATGTGGTGTGTTCCTTTTTGTTTACACGGACTGTGGTTTGGTTTCCCTTGCGAGGCTTCGGCCCGTTTGCGGGAGGCGGACTCGGATCAAGTGCGTTATTGGTTTAACGGGCTTGGCCGAGGCGTTCCGTCACATAATAGGAGGGGCAGGAGGGGCTTGAGCTGAAGAGGGTGCAGCAGTAGTGGAGGAAAGTAAGTGATGTCTCACAAATTGTATGAGATCAGTCACCATGCTCTTTAAACTGCCCAATTCATTTCACATATTATGGATTTCAGATCTGACTTCATAGAAATCTTTGGCTTGAGAGCTTTGACTGAGAAAACTAGATGACACATCTGCCTGAATAGAACACAGTAGCTCTCGATGAGCATCCAACTGAGCGACAATAGAATTTAGATGAACACAAATCTTCTTTTTCGGGGATTTATTATGAGCCCTTCGAGTGAGCTTAGGAATACTGCTAGCTGCAGCTTTATCTTTTCTTACAGCACCAACAGCTGGCTCATCATGCATGGCTGTAAAATCTATGTGCTGGTGAGCATGATCATCAATATCAGAATCAGAAGCATCTTCCACCAAACCTTCTTGAAAAGGATCTACAAAGGCACTAGCAGTAGGCTCCCCCTGAGCAGGAGCATCTTCCATATGAACTTCTTCTGAATGACCTTGAGGCTCACCATCTAGAGCAACTTCAACAAGCCCTTCTTCAATAGGAGTTTCTTCAACTGGAGCACTAAGGGATCCTCTAGTAGGAATTTCTACATGCTCCCCCTCAATGTGAGCAGCAACTTCTTCAACAGGGCTGACAAGAGTTTCCTGTACCACAGGAGTGTCGAGTACAGGTGTAACGACCCCGAGAACCCGACCCTCGGCCCAAGTCGAGGACCCAATTTTCACGGTCGCCGCCCACAGATCCGAAGACCTGGAAGGGATATAACATAAGTCTAACAGAATATGTAAAGGAAATAAACGTCAACTGCTAACTAGGAGCACACACGCGGAAATAGAAAGAAGAGCGAGACCGCAACGTATCACTCTAGGTACAGTCCCAACACATACAACTAGTACAAGTAAAAGGGGAAGAACAGAGCACTTAGGGGCATACCCCGAGGGTGACGTAAAACTGAAGGGGGAAACCACTGCTAGCTGCGGGGATGACGACTACCGCCCCACCTCCTCCGCCCGACATGTGCCCTACGCTACTGAGAAGTCTCACCTTGAAAAGGAAGGGATGAGCTTCACAATAGAAGCTCAGTAGGGACTACCAATCTCCTACTGGCTCTAACAGGCAGAAGAATATATAAGCAATTAAATAACAACAGTTATATCTTCTACTCTACAAGGGGAAGTGTGAAAGCAAAGCTACTAACAAGCGACGGTACGGAAGGACACCATGATCGGAAACTCCGTACGACTACACGTCGTGACCACCACACGGCTGGTAACACAGATAGAGTGAACCCTGCCTAGACAAGAGACACTAGCTATGGAAATTGCTACCACTAGTCAACCGGTCAGGTGCATCCACTAACATCTTATCCTCGACCCAGGTCCAAACCTCCACGTCTCGTCAGAGTAGGGCAGGAACACAAGTAACACAACTGCAACCGCCGTAGTCTGGCAAGACTACGGTCCCACGCCTGGCCTCTCTAGATGGTTCTGGGGCCACAAAGTGCGAGGCAGCGAGAAAAGGACTGATTGGCCTTCGTCGGGAAGGACTCCAAACGACCTTGGCGTCCCAGACCAACCAAGAGAGCTCTGCAAATGACTCAACACCACTGTCCTAACAACCATTTTCCCCTCCACTCCAGAGTCCGTGACTCGATCATGCTCGCCGCCTGGAGTACTCCCTCAACAGGCGCGCGAGGACGGGGGTCCCAGGCAACGATAACAATCTCTCTCACGGGACAAGCCCTCAAGTGTTGAGCACCAGAAGAATGACTAGTGTAGGACCATACTAGGAACTAGCACTGGTGCCACAGGTACATCAAGAACCGAAAAAGGCGAAGACTCCACAGAAAATGGAACTCTGCAAGACTTACCCGTCTCTGATGCAATCGCGACGCCCTAGGCCGTCGCGACCTTGTCACGACGCCCCTTGCTGTCGCGACACTGTTGCGATGCCATGGCTGGCCGTGACCTTGTCGTGATGCCTCAGGGTGTCGCAACCTCAGTCAAGAGGGGTCCCGGGACAACCCTCCCGAGGACCGCCCCAAAAACCGTATAAACACATCCACATGGGGAGGGGAGCATGGGAAAACACCATAAAAGCTTCTAATCGAGGCAAACCACCCTCAAACCCTATAAATCATGCATAAAAAGGAAATCTATACTCGAAGGGAATCTCACTCACCACGAGCATGGATCTAACACCCCACAATCCCCAGAACCACGGAGAAACGACCATCTCAAGGGGGAAGGGAGCATGCTTAGAATGAGAGGAGACAAGGGTCCCTACCTCCAAGAGTAGAGCCGACCCGATGGGGCCTTCAAGTCGGAATGTCCACCTCCTACTCACTCCAAGCACCACGATCATGCCGCCTACACGAACGAGCGTCACCTCCTCGCCCAAAACACCAAGAATCGCCGGAGAAGCCAAGGGGGCTCAGAGGGGAAGAAGAAGAAGAAGGAAAGGGGAGAAAGGGGAAATGAGCACATGCCTCAGTTTTGAACCGACGGCCCCAGAGACGCGATGGGTCGGGCCGGCACGACAGCAACCCTATCGCGACACCCCTAAGCTTCGCGACCATGTCGCGACTGCCCATGTCGGCGCGACACCAAAAGTGGTCAAACCTCAAGGACCGGGAAAACCAGAACGCGACGGCCTGCCAGGTTGCATCAGCGTTGTATGCACCTCACACCTGACAAAGCTATTCTGACAAAAGGACAATGGTCAGATTGGTCAGAAAAGTAGTCGTGTCACCTTCAGACGTCGCGGCAAGAACGTGATGCCTACCCCCATCGTGATTATAATGCGACGGCCAGGTGTGCCACGACCAAAACCATGTCGCGATAGGCTCCCCTGGTGCGACCATGTCGCGACCAGGGTGTCCGTCGCAACCCTGAGGATAGGGCCAAGGGCCTGAGAGGGCCGGGTCTTACATCCTACGCCCTTTAAGGAAATTCTATCCTTGAAATTAAATGAAACTCCGTTTCAATTGGAAAGTAGTACAGAGAAAAACAACATACCGATCACTCAAACAAATAAAAGAACTGCTCTCTAATCTCATCCTCGCGCTCCCACGTGGCCTCGCCACCAACACGGTTCTCTTAGACAACCTTGACCAACGGAATCTGCCACCGGCACAACTGTTGCACTGTATGGTCTACAACCCTGACCAGATACTCTGGCACTGACAAGTCTGGTGCTACCTCAAGTTGTGATTAGTCCAACATGTGCGACGGATCTGCAACGTACCTCTTAAGCTGTGAAACGTGAAAAACACTGTGCACACCT
Source organism: Colocasia esculenta (assembly GCA_014218235.1). Classification (NCBI taxonomy): domain Eukaryota; kingdom Viridiplantae; phylum Streptophyta; class Magnoliopsida; order Alismatales; family Araceae; genus Colocasia; species Colocasia esculenta. Next base: position 11,670,063 of record CM024757.1, on the reverse strand, counting down.
GCCAACTCTACTAGAAGACACAACCTGTGGCGGAACACCTCGGCCAAGCCCGTTAAACCGATAACGTACTTGATCCGAGTCCGCCTCCCGCGAACGGGCCGAAGCCTCGCAGGGGATACCAAACCACAGTCCGTGTAAACACAAAGGAAGACACCACATTTTATATATATTTCACAAGTTACATAGCCATATTTCCACAAGATTGAAAAGAAGTACAAGAGCCTGGGGCATACCCCGAGGTACAACTGAAGAAAATAAACAACTAACTACACTACACTGCTGGAGCTGCTACTACACAGCTGGAGGTACCGACCCTGCACCGCTACGGCACGGCTCTGAACTGGACGACGGTCGTGAAACGTCCTCCTCGCTCTCACCTGTGGGGGTAGGGGTGAGCCTCGCTAGTCACTGTCTCAGTAGGGAACTCCCCCAAAACTGAGCAAACCAAAAACCACAGGTACAAAAGCAATAAACAGTACCAACAATTTATAGAACAGCTAAGCAGGATATAAAAGCTATAAAAGTACTCACCGTCTGCCGACTACGAAAAACAACTGTAATAATTAAATGGCAAACCAGTATAGGTGTACAAGCTAAAGTAGAGACAGCCAAACACGAGCCACGTGAACTGGTTCGTGAGACCAGAAACTGACTTGGACAAGCTAACACAGGTCTACCTCTCAGTCTCGCAGCCAAGAACAAAAGGTCCAGCTGCCGCTCCATGTGAAAAGGTCAAGCAACTATGGAGACCAACTAAACACCACCATCTGCGGACCACACGGTCATAGGCCCATGCCTGACACCTCTAGAGATCTTGGCCCGAAACTCTCTAGAGTGAGGCACTGGAAAAGGACTAGCTGGGGTCCATTACGTCTACTGGTGTCCGTACCCCCAACTACGAGCGCGCTACAAGTGACTAAGGACAAACACAAGTGTCACTGTCCCACTGTCGTCTTTCCCTCAGCCAGACGTGCAACTCAAACACAAGAGTGAGGGTGTCCAGGTCAGATGACACAGACCTCTACGGTACAACACAAGTACCGGGACAAAGCCCCGAGCTAACAGCCTGGCTCACAAAGAACCTGGGGCACCCAACTGGAGAGGTAACCACGGTAGGCGTCGTACTACTCGCCACGTACACAAAACCATGTACATGCCACACATAAACCATGTGAAACCTCACGTAAACCTCAAGTAACAACGGCACACCACACGTGAACCCAACTGGACTCGCGTGAACAACACGCAACCTCGAAAGTGAGTAACTAACTGCATACCCCATATGCTAAACACAGAAACCATGTGCACTCAGTGCACCACAGGTGCCAACGCACCATTCATTATCGACAAATACCTCAAATAGCCTTTTCTGCTTATATACAAGTAGGCGGCCACATCGACTGCCGCTTTACAGGAAGTAGACGGCAATGAATCTGGCCGTCTATATCCTGGCTGATGAACTTGGCAACAGTCGATGTTGACGCCAAGCTCTTCAGCCACTGTTCCTGCATAAACCCTAAATCGATTCTACAGGTTTTACAACCATCAAAACAACGAGAAAACCTGAGGAAACCATTCTCCAAGCCAAACATGCATCATTTAAGATTTAAACTACATGAATTAACCATTAAATTCCATCAAACCACCCTTAGAACCCCGTATGGATACCGTGACCCGAAATTGCCATTTTCATGCAGTTTCATACTTTCTAATTATTTTATTACAACCTATAGGTACTACAAGGGTCATTCCCTACCTCAACGCACACTTAAACCTTCCGAATTCTTCCAATCCACGCCGAACCCTCCACGAGCTCCCACGGAAATTGCACCACGCCACGGCGTTTCCTCGCGCGATTCGGCAATGCCACACGTCCCACGATCCTCCAACCAGTCTCGTGTACCTGTTGGAAGCTTTAGGGTCACGGGGGCATGAAGCTGGGGCAAGAGAGAAAGAGAACCAGGTAGAAAACCTACTCTTCGGTGACCCTATAACCTGCAGAATTCTCAGGTTGGCGTCAACCCCTCTGCTGCCAATGGCAACCGCCACCACAAACGTCCACATCCTATGCCGTTAAGTTCATATCTTAACGTCACTTGACATGGACGTTAACTCATTAAACATCCATATCAGGCTGTCAATCTGCAACCAACAGCAGCCAATGTTGTTCTGTTAGGTTCAAACCTGCACATTCCGCAAACCTGCCCATACCTGATCACACCACACATCCAAACCACACAACACTGGCCTCACAGCGACCATCACAACCATTACACACATGATCCGCATGGATCCGAAAAGCACGCGACGTTACATTACTATCATCTAAAAAGAAAATTTCGACCTCGAAATTCATAACACAACTCAAAGTTAAACAATTTACATACTCACCTTTACAAGCACTATCATCTAAAAAGAAATACAAAGCTTATTCAAACAGATAGGGATACCCTTTAGCCATCTCCTCGGCTAACTCCCAGGTATCCTCACCACCAACCTATTTTCCCATCTCACTTTAACTAGCTCAATTTCTTTATTTCTCAGCTTCTTTATTTTCGATCTGTGATCTGCACCGGATACTCTGGCATAGTCATATCCGGCCTCAGGTCACCACCTTGATATCTGATTATTTGAGCTGGATCTTCAATGCACTTTCTCAACATAGAGACATGAAATATCTGCAAAATCTGCAAAATCTGCTGGCAAATCCAGCCTATAAGCTGTTTCCCCAATTCTCTCAATCACCTGGAAAGGTCCCACATACATTGGACTCAACTTTCCAGTCTTACCAAACCTCATAATACCTTTACTTGGGGAAACTCTCAAGAACACAAAATCTCCCACTTCAAACTGAAGTGGTCTCCTCCGGATATCTGCATAACTCTTTTGCCTGCTTTGAGCTGCCTGCAATTTTTCTTTAATAAGCTTCACTACTTCTGTGGTTTGCTGAATCAATTCAGGACCCACTAATTGCCTTTCTCCCACTTCATGCTGGTTCAATGGAGTTCTACATGGCCTTCCATATAAAGCTTCATACGGTGCCATCCCAAGACTGGTATGATAACTATTATTATAGGCAAACTCAACCATTCCCAAATGATGCTCCCAGCTACCTCCCCAAACTAAACAACAAGCCCGCAACATATCTTCAATTGTCTGGATAGTCCTCTCTGTCTGATCATCAGTCTGGGGATGATAAGCGGAGCTATACCTCAGCTCAGTACCAATTACTCTTTGCAGACTTCTCCAAAAACCAGAAGTAAATCTTGGATCTCTATCAGACACAATAGTCTTCAGGATACCATACAGTGGAACAATTCTTTCAACATAAATATTTGCTAATCTGTCCACTGTCCAAGACATACTTACTGCCATTATTCTGCACACCTTGGTTAATCTGTCAACAAACACCCATATTCCATTATGCCCGGAACTCGATCTTGGTAAACCTGCCACAAAGTCCATAGCAATATCATCCCACTTCCACTGTGGAATGGGCAACGGTTGCAATAGACCTCCAGGCTTCTGATGCTCTGCTTTAATCTGTTGACAGATAGCACACCTTGCAACAAACTCTGCTATTTCTTTCTTCATATGAGGCCACCAGAAATGCTTTCTCAAATCATGGTACATTTTAGTACTACCCGGATGGATAGTGTACCTAGATTTATGAGCCTCTTCCAACACTCGCTGCTTTACCTCTCTTTCAGCTGGAACAAACAACCTGCCTCTGAGCCTGACCACACAATTATCATCAATGGTAACTCCTTCCATTTTCACAATTTCAGCTAAACTTACATCTGCTCTCTGAGCCTCAATAATCTGCCAATACAAAGACGGCTCTACAGCACTAGCAGCTAGTACTGCCCGTCGCTGACTACTGGGCACATACAAGGAGTTCTCCACTTACCTCTTCATACAACTTCCATTCTTTAATCATCATCAAACTTACATATGCCTTTCTGCTCAAGGCATCTGCTACAACATTGGCCTTACCCGGATGGTAAGCCAAACTGAAATCATAATCCTTCAAATACTCAATCCATCTGCGCTGGCGAAGGTTTAAATCTTTCTGCGAGAAGATATACTTCAAACTTTTATGATCTGTAAAGATCTCAAATCTCTCGCCATACAGATAATGCCTCCACATTTTCAAGGCAAACACAACTGCTGCCAATTCCAAATCATGAGTGGGGTAATTCTCTTCTGCCGGCTTCAATTGCCTGGACGCATAAGCTATCACTTTGCCATGCTGCATAAGCACTGCGCCAAGTCCTCTTCTTGAAGCATCAGTATACAACACAAAACCACCACTCCCTGCCGGTAATGTCAATATAGGTGCTGATGTAAGTCTCTTCTTCAATTCCATAAAACTTTTCTGACATTCACCGGACCACACAAAAGGCACACCTTTCCTGGTCAATTTAGTCATAGGTGCTGCAATCTTAGAAAAATCTTGAATAAAGCGCCTATAATAACCTGCCAATCCCAGAAAACTTCTAATCTCGGTTATTGTCTTAGGCACTTCCCATCTCATCACTGCTTCCACTTTACTTGGGTCCACTGCTACTCCTTTAGCTGAGATAACATGACCCAGAAACTGAATTTCTTTCAACCAAAATTCACACTTATTGAATTTAGCAAACAACTGGTTATCTCTTAACAACTGCAGAGTAAACCTCAAATGAGCTGCATGCTCCTCTTCAGATGCTGAATAAATCAGAATATCATCAATAAAGACCACAATGAATTGGTCTAAATATGGATGAAAATTCTATTCATCAGATCCATAAAACCTGCAGGAGCATTAGTCAACCCAAATGGCATAACCACAAACTCAAAGTGACCATATCTGGTTCTAAAAGCTGTCTTATCTATATCCTCCTCTTTGATTCTCAACTGATGGTACCCGGACCTCAAATCAATTTTAGAAAATACCTTTGCTGATTGCAACTGATCAAACAGATCATCTATCCTCGGCAACGGGTACTTATTCTTAATGGTCACATCATTCAACTTCTATAATCAATACACATCGAAAACTTCCATCTTTCTTTTTCACAAATAAACCGGCGCTCCCCACGGGGAATGACTCGGTCTAATAAACCCTTTCTGCAACAATTCTTCTAACTGCTTTTTCAATTCTTTAAGTTCTGCTGGTGCCATCCGATATGGAGCTTTAGAAATCGGCATGGTACCTGGCAGCAACTCAATGGTAAAGTCCACCTCTCTATGTGGAGCTAAACCAGGCAAATCCTCAGGAAAAACATCAGCAAATTCCCTAACCACGGGAACTGCTTCCACTGGCTGACTAGCTTCTACCAGACTTACCGAGGCTAAATAAGCCACACATCCAGCATTTATCAACTTTCTAGCTTTAATTGCAGAAATTAGAAACTTAGAGGTATAAAAAGGCATACCTTGATATTCAAATACTGCACCATTAGGATGACAAAACCTGATCCTTTTCTTTCTGCAATCTAACATTGCTCCATACATCTCAAGCCAATCCATACCCAAAATAATATCATAATCTGACAACTGCAGGGCATACAACCGACCCGGCATCTGGTTCCCTTCAATCATAACAGGAGCTTCATCTACATAGCTCGAAGTGAGCAGAACTCACCCGAAGGAACCTCCACTACTAACTCACAAGACTTCTCTCTAAAGGATGAGCTATACAATCCAGAAATTCTTCGAAAATGAAAGAATGAGAGGCACCCGAATCAAATAAAACTCTTGCTGAATATTCATAAAGGGTAAAGTACCTTCTATCATATTCGATGCCTCCGCCTGGGCTCGGGTGATAGCCATAACCCGGCCTCTTCCTCGCTGCTGCGGTGCTCCTCTGCCACGACCTGCCTGTGGCTGCTGAAACTGCTGAGGCTGCTGCTGCTGCTGCACACCTCTTCCATACCCATATTCTCTCGGATAGGGACAATTGCGGATCAAATGTCCCGGCTGATTACAATTATAACACCGATACCCTGGTGGAGTAATGGGCTGCCTGGCAGTACTCTGCTGCGACTCCTCCACCTCAGGCCTACCTCGGCCTTGCTGAAACTGCTGACGACCTCCCCATCCTCTTCCTTTGCCTTTAAATGCTTGCTTTAATTTCTGACCCCATTTACCAAACCTGATGAAGAAGGTCCTGCTGGTGCTTTACCCTTACTTGCACCCACTGACTGCTGCGGTAGCCGAAAACTACCTGAACCTGACTCGCCCACCTGACGAGTCCGAATAGACCTCTCCAATGTAGCTGCTCTCTGGGCTGCTTCTTCCACTGTCTTACACATGAGAGGTACTATTGCATCCTGCAACTCCACTCTCAAACCTCTAATAAATACTCAACCATCATATTATTATCTGATACAACATAAGGTGCATAACGGCTAAGTGCCATAAACCTCATCTGGTACTCTAAAACTGAAGAGTTACCTTGCTGGAGCGTCCGAAACTGCTCTCTTTTCACTTGCTGTACTTGAATTGGAAAGAATGTATCGTTAAATACATCAAGAAATTCCGACCAAGTAATAGCCTCTTCTGTCCTGCCTGCAAAGGTGGTCTGCATCTTCAGTCGCCACCATTCCAAAGCAAAACCTCTCAACTGATAAGCAGCTAACACAACTTTATCTGCTGTCGAACACCTCATAGTTGCAAAAACTCTTTCAATCTCATGAACCCAGTGCTCTGCTGTATTTGGATTCGGCCCTCCTGAATAAGTAGGTGGTTGTAATCTCAGAAACTTCTCTACCTGCATCACTGGTTCTTCTGCTATCAGCACTGGTGGTGGTGGTGGCACAGGTGCTGCAAAAGGCGCCTCTACTCTTGGCGGGACTGGAGCTACAGGTACAATCTCTCCATCCCCAGGTGGCACTGCAACCGGTGGTACCGGCGCCTGCTGATCCATCCTCGCCCGAATATACGTGAGGGTCTCCCAAATCCTCTCTATCATGCGCTGAGTACTTTCCTCCGGATCATCTCTGACACCACCCCAATCTCTTCTATCAGCCATTCTAGAAATTTCTACATAAACAAAATACCAAACAAAAATCAAAACAACAAATTATCAGAAACCAGGGTCCCTACCAGTAGTGTACAAAGACCGAAATAAGGCTATGTATCTTTCTAGTTTCTTTATATTAACATGGACCTTGCTTTGATACCAACTGTGGAGGAACACCTCGGCCAAGCCCGTTAAACCGATAACGTACTTGATCCGAGTCCGCCTCTCGCGAACGGGCCGAAGCCTCGCAAGGGATACCAAACCACAGTCCGTGTAAACACAAAGAAACACACCACATTTTATATATATTTCACAAGTTACATAGCCATATTTCCACAAGACTGAAAAGAAGTACAAGAGCCTGGGGCATACCCCGAGGTACAACTGAAGAAAATAAACAACTAACTACACTACACTGCTGGAGCTGCTACTACACAGCTGGAGGTACCGACCCTACACTGCTACGGCGTGGCTCTGAACTGGACGACGGTCGTGAAACGTCCTCCTCGCTCTCACCTGTGGGGGTAGGGGTGAGCCTCGCTAGTCACTCGCTCAGTAGGGAACTCCCCCAAAACCGAGCAAACCAAAAACCACAGGTACAAAAGCAATAAACAGTACCAACAATTTATAGAACAGCTAAGCAGGATATAAAAGCTATAAAAGTACTCACCATCTGCCGACTACGAAAAACAACTGTAATAATTAAACGGCAAACCAGTAGAGGTGTACAAGCTAAAGTAGAGACAGCCAAACACGAGCCACGTGAACTGGTTCGCGACACCAGAAACTGACTTGGACAAGCTAACACAGGTCTACCTCTCAGTCTCGCAGCCAATAACAAAAGGTCCAGCTGCCGCTCCATGTGAAAAGGTCAAGCAACTGTGGAGACCAACTAAACACCACCACCTGCGGACCACACGGTCACAGGCCCATGCCTGACACCTCTAGAGATCCTGGCCCGGAACTCTCTAGAGTGAGGCACTGGAAAAGGACTAGCTGGGGTCCAGTACGTCTACTGGTGTCCATACCCCCAACTACGAGCACGCTACAAGTGACTAAGGACAAACACAAGTTTCACTGTCCCACTGTCGTCTTTCCCTCAGCCGGACGTGCAACTCAAACACAAGAGTGAGGGTGTCCAGGTCAGACGACACAGACCTCTACGGTACAACACAAGTACCGGGACAAAGCCCCGAGCTAACAGCCTGGCTGACAAAGAACTTGGGGCACCCAACTGGAGAGGTAACCACGGTAGGCGTCGTACTACTCGCCACGTACACAAAACCACGTGCACGTCACACACAAACCACGTTAAACCTCGCGTAAACCTCAAGTAACAATGGTCCACCACACGTGAACCCAACTGGACTCGCGTGAACAACACGCAACCTCGAAAGTGAGTAACTAACTGCATACCCCGTATGCTAAACACAGAAACCATGTGCACTCAGTGCACCACAGGTGCCAACGCACCATTCATTATCGACAAATACCTCAAATAGCCTTTTCTACTTATATACAAGTAGGCGGCCACATCGACTGCCGCTTTACAGGAAGTAGACGGCAGTGAATCTGGCCATCTATATCCTGGCTGATGAACTTGGCGACAGTCGATGTTGACGCCAAGCTCTTCAGCCACTGTTCCTGCAGAAACCCTAAATCGATTCTACAGGTTTTACAACCATCAAAACAACGTGAAAACCTGAGGAAACCATTCTCCAAGCCAAACATGCATCATTTAAGATTTAAACTACATGAATTAACCATTAAATTCCATCAACCACCCTTAGAACCCCGCATGGATACCGTGACCCGAAATTGCTATTTTCATGCAGTTTCATGCTTTCTAATTATTTTATTACAACCTATAGGTACTACAAGGGTCATTCCCTGCCTCAACGCACACTTAAACCTTCCGAATTCTTCCAATCCACGCCGAACCCTCCACGAGCTCCCACGGAAATTGCACCACGCCACGGCGTTTCTCGCGCAATTCGGCAACGCCACACGTCCCACGATCCTCCAACCAGTCTCGTGTACCTGTTGGAATCTTTAGGGACACGGGGGCATGAAGCTGGGGCAAGAGAGAAAGAGAACCAGGTAAAAAACCTACTCTCCGGTGACCCTATAACCTGCAGAATTCTCAGGTTGGCGTCAACCCCTCTGCCACCAATGGCAACCGCCACCACAAACGTCCACATCCTATGCCGTTAAGTTCATATCTTAACGTCACTTTACATGGACGTTAACTCATTAAACGTCCATATCTGGCCGTCAATCTGCAACCAACAGCAACCAATGTTGTTCTGTTTTAGGTTCCAAACCTGCACATTCCGCAAACCTGCACCATACCTGATCAACCACACATCCAAACCACACAACACTGGCCTCACAGCGACCATCACAACCATTACACACATGATCCGCATGGATCCGAAAAGCACGCGACATTACACAACCTGTAAGCAACCTCACCGATCCTCTCTGAAATAGGGAAGGGCCCAATATACCTTGGACTGAGCTTTCCCTTCCTGCCAAACCTCATCACACCCTTGGTTGGTGAAACCCGCAAGAACACAAGGTCACCCACACTGAACTACAACGGCCTCCTGCGAACATCTGCATAGCTCTTCTGTCTGTTCTGTGCTGTCTGAAGTCTCTGCCTGACCAATCTGATCGTGTTTGCACATTGCTGTACCATCTCTGGTCCCAAAAGCTGCCTCTCACCCACTTCGAACCAATGAAGTGGTGTCTTTCATAGTCGACCAAACAAAGCCTCGTATGGTGCCATTCCAATGCTCGAGTGATAACTGTTGTTGTATGAAAACTCTACCATCGGAAGGTGTGACTCCCAAGTGCCACTCCAGTCCAAACAGCAAGCTCTCAGCATATCTTGCAAAGTTTGTATCGTCCTCTCTGAGTGACCATCTGACTGTGGGTGGTATGCCGAACTCAGCCTCAACTCTGTACCAAGAGCTCTCTACAAACTACGCCAAAACCCTGAAGTGAACCTCGGATCTCTGTTGGAAACAATAGAAACTAGGGTTCCATGCAATATAACAACTCGGTCCATGTACAGTTTGGCAAGCATGTCCACTGAACAAGACATCCTGACTGGAAGAAAGTGCGCTGACTTGGTCAACATGTCCACAATCACCCAGATACCATCATGCCTCTACGGAGTACGGGGCATACCAACCACAAAGTCCATGGTGATGTCGTCCCACTTCCACTCAGGAATGGGCAACGACTGCAGCACACCACCTGGACGTTGATGCTCAGCCTTCACCTGCTGACAGGTAAGGCAACGAGCGACAAACTCCGCTATGCCCCTCTTCATCCCTGGCCACCAGAAGAACCTCCTCAGGTTATGATACATCTTAGTGGAACCAGGATGAACAACATACCTCGACCGGTGTGCCTCTGACAAAAGTGCCTGGCGCGCATCACAGGGAACATACAATCTACCTCTGAACCTGACCTCACTATCCTCGTCCAGCTCAACATCTGGCATCTGCAAAATATCTGCCAACTCTATATCTGCCTGCTCTGCCTCTAGCACCTGACGGTACACTAACGGGCGAACTGAAAAATTGGTCATCACTGCATGGTCTCTGTACCTCGAAGGGTAGAAAACTCCCTGAGACAGGTCCTCAAACAACCTCCACTCCCTGACTAGCAACGAACTCAGGCGAACCCGTCTGCTCAAAGCGTCTGCTATGACGTTAGCCCTTCTCGGGTGGTAGGAGAGGGTAAGGTCGTAGTCCTTCAAGTACTCTATCCATCTGTGCTGTCTCAAGTTCAAATCCTTTTGAGTGAAGATATACTGCAAACTTTGATGATATGTGAAGATCTCAAACACCTCACCGTACAAATAGTGCCTCCACAACTTCAGAGCGAACACCACTGCTGCCAACTCTAAGTCGTGGGTAGGGTAGTTCTCCTCATACTTCTTCAACTACCGAGAAGCATAGGCAACGACCCACCATTCTGCATCAGCACTGCACCCAAACCTGATCTCAAAGCATCGGTGTAGACCACAAAACCTCCACTTCCTGATGGCAAGACCAACACTGGTGTTGAAGTCAACCTCATCTTCAACTCTTGGAAACTTCGCTCGCAGTCCTCAGTGCAAACAAATCTGGCCTCATTTCTGGTCAATCTGGTCAATGGCTCTGCAATCCTAGAAAAGTACTGGATCAACCTCCTGTAATAGCCTGCAAAACCCATAAAGCTGTGAACCTCTGACACTGAAGTGGGCTGCTCCCAAGACAACACTGCCTCAACTTTGGCAGGGTCCACTGCCACACCAGAACCTGAGATCACGTGCCCGAGAAAGTGCACCTCCCTCAGCCAAAAATTACAATTGTCGAACTTGGCATAAAATTGGTGACTCCGCAATGTCTCCAGCACGATCCTCAGATGCTCCTAGTGCTCCTCCTCAGAAGTTGAGTAGACCAAAATGTTATCTACAAAGATGACTACAAACTTGTCTAGGTACTCACTGAACACTCTGTGCATCAAATCCATAAAAGCTGCTGGCACGTTCGTAAGCCCAAATGGCATCACGACAAACTTAAAGTGACCACACCTCGAACGGAAAGCTCTCATGCCAATATCTGACTCTCAGATCCTCAACTAGTAGTACTCTGATCTCAAGTCAATCTTCGAAAACACTCTGGCTGACTGCAACTGATCAAACAAGTCATCGATCTTGGGCAACAGATACTTGTTCTTCACTGTGACCTGGTTCAGATGCCTGTAATCGATGCACAAATGCAAGCTACCATTCTTCTTCCTCACGAACAACACTGGCAGTCCCCATAGCGAATGGCTCGAACGAATAAAACCCAACTCAAGCAACTCCTGCAACTGGCGCTTCAACTCATGCAACTTAGCCAGAGCCATCTGGTAAGGTGCCTTAGACAAAGGCATCGTACTAGGCAAAAGCTCAATAGAGAACTCTACCTCCCGCTCAGGCGGCAAACCAGGTAGATCCTTCAGGAAGACATCAGGAAACTCACAAACAACAGGTACATCAAAAACCGAAGACCCACTAAGCTCAGAAGAACAAACAGAGGCAAGATATGCTACACAACCATTGCGGATCAGATGATGAGCTCTAAAGAACGAAATAAAAGGTCGACGGGTAGACCGGATACCTCAGAAGCAAAGAATAGACACTCCAGGTATCTCAAACCGAATAGTCTTCCGCTGGCAATCCACCACAGCTGAGTGAGCCTCCAACCAGTCCATGCTTAGGATGACATCAAAGTCACGAAGCTACAACACGTACAACCTGGCCGGCAACTGGTGTCCCTGGACCTCAACTGTGACACCCTCCAGGTAACCGAAAGTACACGTTATCACCGAATGGGAGATCGACCATCACATCACACTGCCTCTCAGGGGTGTGATGAACCAGCGACTCATAAAACTCATCGGAAGCAAAATAAAGGGAAGCACCGGGATCAACCAAAACACGAGCAGCTCTACCAAGGATAGGCAAAGTACCTACAACCAGGTTCGACGCCTCGGCCTCCTCCCTGGTGAGAGCCATCACATGACCACGTCCACGCCCATGCTGCAGCGCCTACTGGGGCTGCTGCTGCTGCGGTGGCTGCTGGTGCTATAGAAAGTGTTGTTGTTGGTACGGCTAGAACTACTAAGGTTGCTGATACTACTAAAATTGTTGAGGCTGCTATTGGTACTGCCCCTGCGGCTGCTAATGGGGCACCTTCTGCTGCTGAGGGTATTGGTACTGCGGCAACTGCTGAGTGTACTGCACTGGCTGCTGCGGCTGCTGGACTTGCCCCATCGGGCAATCCCTCCTGAAGTGGCCCAGCAAACCAGAAGTGTAACAAACTGCCTCCTGCCTGCCCAGCTCGGCTCCCTACTGGACCGACTACTCTGCAAACCTCGACTGACGCTTCTGCTGCCAACTTCGTCCACCCCCGCGAGTAGTCATCTTCCTAAACTTCGAGCGCAGACTGGAACTTCTCGAACTGCCCGAGCCTGAAGAAGAAGAAGTCACACTGCCGCGACTACCTGCGGAACGCTGGTACGGTGAGGTCCTAGAGGAAGCTCCTCCCTGCTGCTGCTGCTACTGGGGCTGCCAGGTCTCTCTTTCCAAGACGGTGGCCTTAGCCACGGCCTCTAGCACACATGTGAGCAGTCACGCCCCACCTCAAGTATAGCCTTAGTCCTGCTATAAACCTCTCTGCACAAGCCTGCTCACTGCTGGCAACATGAGGAACATGCCTCAATAACCGAACGAACCTCTGATGGTACTGGGTAACTGTCAGATCACCCTGAACCAACTCATGAAACTGATCTCGTCTCTCACGTCGAGCATAGTCAGGAAAGTACTCACCGTGAATGACCCCCAAGAACCTTTGCCAAGTGATCTAATCCAAACGTTGCCCTGGAAAGTGTGTCTGCCTCTGAACTCTTCACCACTCATGAGCTGGTCCCTTGAGCTGATACATTACCAGTCTCACCTGGTCCTCCTCGATACACTCCATGGTCTCGAACATGCGCTCCAACTTGTGTGTCCAACTCTCTGCCTTGTCTGGATCATAGTCGCCGATGAACATTGGCGCTCGGAGACACAGGAATCTCTCCAAGAGGGCGGTCCTGTCCTCAGTGACAGCCGTCTTCCTCCTACCGGCTCGAGTACTCCCAGTATCCAATGCCTACTGAACTATTGGCTGCTCCACCTACGGATCTGCCTACTGCTCTGGTACTGCTGGGGGAGGTACTGGAGGCTGACCTCCCGCTGCTGCCTGCCCAGGCTGCCACGCTCCCTGGTACAGGGTCCTGAAGAACTGCTCAACCATGGGGAACCAATCTGTGTACTGCTGTGGAGGGGGCTGGCACAATTGTTGCTGCTACCCACCTACTGCTGCTGCTGCCGCTGCCCCCTGAGGCTGTGCCACAGAATCCTTCACTGACACGTCCTCCTGAACCTGCCCCTGTGCAGGCATATCTGACTCACCCTGTTGCTCCATCAGCTCTCTAGCCTGCCTACGCCTGCGCGGAGCCATATCCTGCATGGCACACAACCAACAAGGAAAACAATACCAACTCGGATAGCTAGGAGTGTACTTGTACTACTGTTGGGACTTCCTGTTGCAGTTTAAATCCACTACAAGTCCTAATAGACTCTCGCTCTGATACCAACTGTAACGACTCAGAAAACCCTACCCTCGGCCCAAGCTGAGGACCCGATTTTCGCAGCCGCCACCCACGGATCTGGAGACCTAGAAGGGCTATAACACAAGTCTAAAAATATATGTAAATTAAATAAATGTCAACAGCTAACTAGGAGCACACATGCGGAAACAGAAAGAAGAGCGAGACCGCAGCGTATCACTCTAGGTACAGTCCCAACACATACAACTAGTACAAGTAAAAGGGGAAGAATAGAGCCCTTAGGGGCATACCCCGAGGGTGACGTACAACTGAAGGGGGAAACCACTACTAGCTGCGGGGACGATGACTACCCGTCTCTGATACTGTCACGACGCCCCAGGTCGTCACGACCTTGTCGCGATACCACGGCCGGCCACGACCATGTCGCGATGCCTTAGGGTGTCGTGACCATGTCGCGGAGGCCATGCCGGTCGCAACATGATTGCGACCCCTAAATCAGTCGCGACCTCACTCGAGAGGGGTCCCAGGACAACCCTCCCGAGGACCGCCCCAAAAACTGTATAAACACTTCCACATGGGGAGGGGAACATGGGAAAACACCATAAAAGCTTCTAATCGAGGCAAACCACCATCAAACCTCATAAATTATGCATAAAAGGGAAATCTACACTTGAGGGGAATCTCGCTCACCACGAGCATGGATCTCACACCCCATAATCCCCAGAACCACAAAGAAACGACCATCTCAAGGGGGAAGGGAGCATGCTTAGAATGAGAGGAGACAACGGTCCCTACCTCCAAGAGCAGAGTCGACCTGTTGGGGCCTTCAATTCGGAATGGCCAACTCCTCCTCGCTCCAAGCACCACAATCACGCCGCCTACACGAATGGGCATCACCTCCTCGCCCAAAACATTAAGAATCGCCGGAAAAGCCAAGGGGGCTCGGAGGGGAAGAAGAAGGAAGAAGAAGAAGAATGAAACGGGAGAAAGGGGAAATGGGTGCCTACCTCGATTTTGAACCGATGACCCCAGAGACACGACGGGTCGGGCCGGTGTGACAGCAACCTTGTCGCAACACCCTTGAGCGTCGTGACCATGTCGCGACCTCCCACCCCGGTGCGACACCAAAAGTGGTCAAACATCGAAGACCAGGTGTAGACACCCATTTTCGGCCTATAAGTTGAGCACATTTCTTGTCCATATCATTGATGTCTCAAATTGATCATCACTTTGGAGTCCTTCTTTGGCCCATTATGAGCCCATTTACCCTTAATTTCAAGTCCATTCTCAAGCCCATGGCCAAGATCCACTTGAAACATCAAAATTGTGCAATCTGCCCAATCCTGTGAACATGCCTTCACTTTGAGAGCTCATAACTTCCTCATTTCTAATCCCAATATGGCATATCATACTATCATTTTTAGCGCTCTGAGTCTAGAATCCAACGCAACAAACGGCTCGTCAATCGGATGTCTGTGGAGATAGTTATGGCCCTTTTTGTGGGACCTATGCGGACTATCTTATAGTCGCGACCTGGTGCATGGTCGCGACAAGAACGCGGCCCCACGATCCGACGCGACAGTGCCATGCACGTAAACACATTTTTACGTGATTTTCGGCCTCTCTCTCCATCCTAGAGCCTATCTAAAGTCTCTTTGAGTTGGATTACGATCCAAACCTTCTATCCTCATCCCTAGGGAGCCCCCAAGTTCATCCAAACTCTAGATAGACTCTAGAACACCCCCACAACTTGGACTCTCTCTCTAACTCGGGATTGGACTCTATCTCTATCTAAAACACATCCTAGGACTCCCTAGGGGAGACAGGAAGGCTACCACTACAAGGATAGGTCCCTGGAGGCTCTGCCCACGAGGTCCCATCGTCCCCAACGCAGAGGAGAAACTGTTCTTCCCATTTTCCTTCTTTCTCTCTCCTCTTTCTCTCTCATATCACCTCCAGGACCAGCAGGACTTGCACAGCTTGTGGAGATCGAACCAGGCCAGATCTCTTCGAGATTTCTTCATCAAAGTTTTTCCCCACAGAGCCCTCTTCAACCTAGAAGTGGAATCACATCGATTGGCGGCTTGTGCTAAAAGTTACAGCAGATTGATCTTCACTTTCTCTCTCATATCGAGATCTGCACATACGGGATTATCAACTCTTCCACAGCCCAAACCAGGCCAGATCTCTTCAAGATGTCTTCATGAAAGTTGTTCATGACATCCTCCTCTCCGACCTCCAGCTGGAATCCCATCAAACAGGGTAGTATCTATTTAGTTTTGATTTTTACTTTCTTTTCCACATTTTACACATGTATACATGAGTTAGGATTCCTCCTTCTCCTCTTCCATGATTTCTCCCCATGCATATTCCTCCCCACATTTTCCTACTACCCAAGGGGTTTAAAAAAAAACACCTCCAGGTCTGTTCCCTCCATGTTCCACATCTTTCTTTCATTTAAGAATAGCTACTACACTTAACATAGTCTAATAGGGTTTTATTTCTTGTTTTCATTGTTTTGGCAGGCACCCAAGCGAGATCTCACGAGGAGCTCTCATCCTCTAGCTGACTGGAGGATGGGAAGAAGGTCCCATCCATCATCTCCCGCACAGAAGAGAATGCGACGGTGGAGGGCGACGCGACAAGGAGACGCGTCCACCAAGGGCGACCTGTTATCATTGTTGTCGTGACCGATAGCCCTGCCGCGACACCAGGTTCGCCCTAGTTCTCTCTCCTTTTCCTAGTATAGTTAGCCCATGTCATTTTCTTTTCGTTAGGCAATTACCTAGGTGGCGATCACATCCATGTTTCCATGCTATTAGATTTAGTATGTGTTTGCGTGTTAAGGGGGGGCACAATCCCCGTGATTACACCTTTTGGCGATCACGGTGGGACCTTCAGTGCTACCCTCGTAGATCTAGTTTGCCTGCTTGCCATGTTTTCTTCCCTATTTGTCCTCTTAGTGCCATGTTAGGTTTTGCTTTTTTTTTGTTTTCTGTGTTTTTTTGTGTTCGGTTCTTGTCGCGGCGTATCGCGTGGACACGGCATTATCGCGGCGACCTGACAGGATGCGACAGTCGGTTAGTGCAATCCAACCCCTATCTGTCTTATCCTGCTTCTAGAAATCCATGCACCCATGCTGTGTGTGTTTCTACCATGTATCATCGCATTTTTGTATGCTAGAATCCTGTTAGGGTTCGGTTTCCCCGTTTATTTTTCCTTGTAAGTTTTCGGGTTCAGTCACGGTCGTGTTTGATGATGCGACAAGGTCGTGTCGTGGAGAGGCGTCGCGTCTACAGGTACGCTTTGTATGTTATTGCTCTTATCCATGGATCGGCTTCTGAGTGGTCCATGATCTCTTTTTGTATTACTTTAGTGATTTTGGTACTTCTATCATCTGTTAGGGTAGCCTGTTTGAATTTGTGTGCGTGACTTACTGAGTTCTCGGCTCTCTATAACTATCGCGATAGCCCGCTCTGTCGTAATAAGGCCGCAGTGTACACGGCCGCCGCGACCAGGCCCGAGAGCAGTTTTGTCACCCTATTTGCCTTCTACTTGCCACTCTTGCATACATTTCGGGCATTCAGGCCCCTTGCATATGCTATTCATCCTATTGGTCAAGTTCCCCCTTGGATGAGTGAGTCCTCTCACCTACGAGCACTCGTAGGCTGACTCGGGCCCACCTTCCGAGGACCTCCGTAAGACCCCATGACCGTACACACGTTGCGGCTCACCGGGTTGGTTATACCCGTTGCACCCTTTAGTCCGAGCCACCCTTGCTTGTGAGTGTACCATCCTTAGTGACACTGAAGGACTTGAGTTCATACCTGTTAGGGTCCATTTGACCGAGTGACACACCCTTAATCAACTCATCTAAAGGTCAAGCGTGAACTTTAATAAATTTGCGCATTAACCATGATAACTTGAGTGCTTCGGTTCATCTCTCCTCCTCTCAGTCTTTCTTGATTGTGTTAGGGTCTAGGTTTTGTTAGTATCACCCCCTGTCATTTAGGGGGTGCATGCGTCATTGTCTAGGGAGATCGAGTCAGTCCCTTCCCTTCCTTGTGTGCTATCATAATCCCCTGTTCGACATGGATCAGTGTCGTGTCCTCGCTGACGATGCCTTGTGTAAGGCCCTCTAATTTTCCATCGTATTATTTGTAATTATGTGTGTATGTTTATGTTTGTGTATGTATGTACATATTTACGTACGTATTAATTAGTATAATTAATGTGCATGTGTTTATATTAAACATAAATAATGTATGTATTGCATGATGATAGTGTGGATACAATACCATAGGTATATTGCATGTATATATGCTTGGTATGCATGGTTTTCTGCATAAATTAGGGTTCTGGCCGAAGGCCACCTTGGCGTCAACCCTAGGTCGTTTATCTGGTGTCAGCGTCCAGACCTGGACGCCAACACTAACTCCGGCATCCAGCGATATGGACGCCAACTTCTCTGACCTGCATGTGTGCAGAGCCAGAAAATCCGGGAGCAAGGCATGGCCTCCGTTGGGGGATGTCCCCCAACGGCTCTAAGGCTTGTCAAATCGGTATGGTGAGTGGGTGAGGGGCTCTCCTAAACCCTGAACCCGAATTGGACTCTCCCATTCTTTCCCTTCACCCTTGCAAGAGGAGAGAAGTGAGAGAGAAAAAAAAAACCCTAGAGAGTCTGTGAGAAAAACCCCATCTTGGCACCCCCAAATCCGACCCCTTGGAGCTTGGTCTGGAGATCTACTGCGACTAGGAGGAAGCTGGAGCAAAGGAGAAGACTTCCCCATCATCCCCTCAGCGTGGAGATCACCCAGGAACCCGGAGGAAGGCGATCTAGAGGGAGGTTCTGCAACTTCTTGGGACTGCCCAAGGAGGTCTTCTTCGCGCCATAAATCCCTTGGAGGAAATTTGTAAAGGCAAGTGACCTATCTATGGTGTCCCCGTATGAGTCTAGGTGGGTTTTGTTATTTTTATGGAATTTTCCTCGAGTCCTAGACCCTCCAATTCACCCAAGTTTCAGAGCTCGGGTCTGTGTTTCTGCACAGACCTGATTCGACGGCAAGATCCCTGGACGCCCAGTTCCTGCTTGGCGTCCATCGACCATGCCGCTGACCCGGAGTCAGCGGCCAGAGACCGCCGCCTAGTTCTTCTGGATAGAACAGTGGGCTGTTCTGTCCCACTTATGCAGTAATTTCGGTATGTTTTATGCGATGAGGATATATGGTAAAGCTTATACTCTATGTATATAGTTAGTTGTAGTGTGTGAATGAATGTGGGATGTGATGGTGAATGTGGGATAATGATATCTTGTAAACTTGTAAGCATGACTTGTAGATAATTTAGCAAAATCCATGATTCATGATTTAGATTAATGTGAATGCCTTAGTTTCGGTTTGATCATGAGGAATAGTGGGTCAGCATATGCGTTTGCAAATTTTAGTAATTTATCCATGCTTGTGAAATTTGTAAATAAGCTCGGTTCGGTAAAATGAGAACATGCGAAAATGGTTGTGATAATTGATCGATAGATGTATGAATTAGGGTAATGTGGTATCCTAAAATCATACACATATTAGTAGTCTCTGTACAAAACAGCAAGTGGCTAAATTACAAGATGTGTTAGACCCATGTTAACTTAAGTTGTTAATAGCATGCTAATTAGGCGTTTATTTTCTGTAAATTCTATGTAGCTCAGAAAAATCTGAAAATTTGGGAGTATGATTATGAACCCGAAAACAGCATGTGGTAAAAATTTCAGGTCATTTGGACCCGTAAATAAAGAGTTATGTGTTTTCATGAGAAATGTGAATAATTCGTACATACGATCGAAATGTGATTAGATTTTGTTTAAACCCAGCATGATTAGTGTGTTTACTGTGTGTTAAACCTTGAAAAGTCTGTAGTACCATGTTAGGAAAAACAGAGGTGTTCATGTGAGTAAGAAAGTGTGAATGTGATGAAAAGTGTAAAGTGTAAAAACCGTGTGTAAAATGGTAAATGTGTAAAAGTGTAATTGTGCCAATGTGATACTGCTTCCGAGAAGGCAGTGGAGCCGTATCAGGGAAAAG
This sequence comes from Colocasia esculenta, assembly GCA_014218235.1. Lineage (NCBI taxonomy): Eukaryota > Viridiplantae > Streptophyta > Magnoliopsida > Alismatales > Araceae > Colocasia > Colocasia esculenta. The sequence goes on along the minus strand of CM024757.1, from coordinate 11,649,828 downwards.
TCCCCCTGAGAAAGTTCATTGTGTTAAGTGACCCTAAGGGCATTAGGGGGAAATCCTGGAGGTGGACAAGTACCACTGGTTAGGGTGGAGACTTGTTCTCCCGGTCTGCGCAGTCCAAGAGTCACCATTGTATTGCCTAGATGGCGTCTATGTGATGTGATGTGTTTGTGTCCTTCTTTGGTGGTTTGGACTATGTGTCACGGCACCTAAATATGTGTAAAGTGTAATGTGAAATGTGTATGTGACCATGTGTAAATGTGTAAGTGACATGTGAATGTGTATGTGTAAAGTGTAACCACGTGAAAAGAGGAAATTTGTGTAAAAAAAAAAGTGAAATTCTCGATGTGTAAATGTGTTATTGAAACCGTGTGAGACTAAATCTGAAACCATGTGAATTCAGAAAATGCATGTTATTATTCTCATGTTATGTGTACAAAGTGTTTAGAATCCATGGTAGGAACAACAAATGAATATGTGTGCAAAATGGCATGATGAATTGTTCATATGTGAGGTTTTAAGCAACGTTGTAGCTCTCATGTGTAGATTTATAGTCATTGAACCATGTGAAATCAGCAACCTAAAGTATGTGAAAAGTTATGTATGCACTTAAGAATATGTGGAATCCATGCAAATTGTGTTCCCCTTTTCATGCATGTAAATTGTCCATGTTGATAGCTCTCATGTTTGATTCTGTAAAAGATTAAAGTTCATGAGTAAATTGAATAGAGACCATGTGATAGGTGGATTTTATTTTAAAAATCTGAAAGCATGAGTTATGTATAAAATTGTAGAACTTTCATGATAGGTTGAGAACTCGAATTGACTAGCATGCTATGTGTTGCTAATTGTAATGTGCATGTATAAACCACTAGGACTTGTACGTGTATATCATGAATAGTGTTGCTTGCTGAGTCCCTGGACTCACTTCTTGCTTCGGCGCACAGGTATAGTTGGTGACACAGTACCCTTGGAGGAGGCAGCAGAGACGGACTCCGAGCGTGGAGACTAGCTAGTTTTTGGAGTTCTTTGTGATTGTGTACTTCCTAGTATGTACTTGGAACATTGTATTAGAATTATCATGAGAAGAATGTATTATGTGGACATTTTGTAATTCTATTTCAGCAATTTAAATTATGTGAGTTCTTAGTTCCTCATTGTTAATTGCGAAAATTCATGTATGGTTAATGTGGATGATGAATGAATGGAGATAGTTCTCTTTTACTTCCGCTACTCTATTGTATATTCGCGTGTATCTCAGTTGTATGTATCGTTTGGGTAAATGTCCCACTGTGGCTGGCAGCACTCACTATACCGACGTGGGTCGGTATGACCGTACCGGTGTAACGAGGGCCGTCACACCTTGCCCCTCGGACTCCTCGAGGATGTGGTCCAACCCTCAGCGGCCATACTCCCGGGGCAAATCCAGGCTCCTCTTGTTATTGGGGGTCGGTCCCGTCCTTCTTCTCCTCCGGGGGGAGATGACCCTCATTCGCAATTTAGTTAGCTACTTCCCCATCTAACTCTGGATCAAGTCCGAGAGTTCATTGCTGCCGCCAAGGGCAAACAACCCTTGTCTCCCTCTGCCTGTAACTCAGCTCAGCCGGCGGTCTCCTCCGCCCATGTTGCCTCAGCACCCCACCTCTCTTCTTCAGGGGTAGACCCTACACCCCTCCGTCCTCGGGCCATTCATTTCTCAGAACCCAGCTATCTTCCGGCATGAGAGGTCCGACCTCGATCCCCTCCAACCTCAGTGTACTATACGGCCGAGCTTGCCTCCCCTGCCCGTGAGAGGTATCGTGCCTTCGAGAAACCCCACTCCATTGTCTCTACACATCATGCCCATGCCCCCTCCGACTTCCTTGCGGAGTGGGCCGTCATGAAAAAGGAGCTCCACGACCTCAGAAGGCAGATTGACCCTCGGAAGGTGGCCGACATCACCCTCCCATCATTCCAGTACCTCCGAGTACCACCCCAGTCAGAGCTTCCTGTTTACCGGTGATACTCTGGGGTAGGAGACCCATATGTTCATTTAAAGGATTTTGTTTATGAGTCAGCACCGCACAAGTACGACCGCCACCTCATGGCGTACTTGTTCAGAAAATCCTTAGATGGTCCAGCTCTGAAATGGTTTTATTCTCTACCACCTGAAGAAGCTGAGGATTTCCAGATCGTTCAAGAGAGGTTCTTACAACAGTTCCAAGATCGGGTCGGACCCGAATACTACTTTGTTGATCTAGTACCTGAAAAGATGAAACCTGAGGAAGAGTTCTCAACCTATGCCGACCGGTGGCGTTCATTGGCTGCCAAGGTCCGATGCCCCATGCCAGAAGAGGAGAAAGTCAAATTGTTGATCTCCAATGCCACCCCAACCTACCGGGCCATATTGGCCATGAATAACATTTCTACCATGCACCAACAACCTACCGGGCCATATTGGCCATGAATAACATTTCTACCATGCACCAACTTTACAGCCGAGTCTGATACAACCGAGCCCGTTTCATTCAGACTCGGCTCAAGGACTCACCTATACACTCCATGTTTGAGACCCCAAAAAGCCCGTTATGTCAAGAAGCCTCAAGGCCCAGTTACTGAGGGGATCCAAACCAATGAGCAAGTCGGTGCGGTCAGCAACCCCCAAGGCCCGGTAGGTAGGTCTCCATACACTCAGCAACCTCAGTAGCCATGGAACAATAACAAACAGCAACCTCCTCAAGGTTAGAACCCTCCTCAAGACAAGCGCCAATACTCTCAGGTCCCCCCACCTCAAAATGGCTTTGCCCCTAGAAAGACCAATGGACCCAAGAGAGCCTAATATCCACCTCTACCTGAGTCATTAGCTGATGTCTTTGCAGCCCTCATGTCCCTCAATGCTCTTAGACTCCCTCCTGAGAAGCCAAACTGGAATATGGCAGCGGACCAAACAAAGTATTATGTTTACCATCACCATCCGAGCCACAATGTGTCAGATTGCTTCCAGTTTCGGGATATGATATATGATCTTCATGAGCAGAACCAAATCGATTGGGCAGAAATGAGAAGGTTGATCCAGATCTTAAGGGACCAACAAGGTCAGAGGCAACAGTAGCAACAGCAAAGGTGACAGCAGCCGCAACAACAACAACAACAACAACAACAACATCAGTTCCAGCCCTTCCAGCAAAAGTACCAGCAACAGCAACAACAGCAGCAGCCACAGCAGCCGGCAAATGACCTTGGCATAATCCGAAACCCCATGCCACAACATCCTGCAGCTCCAAACCCCCAACCTGCTCCGCCACCTCCTCCACCCACGCATGTTAACCCAGTCATCCACCACCTACCACCAGAAGCTCAATGGGCCTTCCATGATGAGCACGAAGTAGGCCAGCTTCTAGTCATTTCCCAGACACCCCCACACCTACATCCACCATACCTCCCTCCTTCACACCTACTGTCGCCGCCATTACCTCGCCGCTTTATGACTCCCCCATCTTGTCACCCATTATCCCCTCATCCACCAACATCCCTTTATCCCCTACGCCAGCGCCATTGCTAGCCAACCCCTCCATCCTTGACACTTCACCTTCTCCACTCCACCATAACCTTGCCTTGCGAAGCGGGCGGATGTTCCATCGGATGTACCCTAATTCATCCGTAGTTATGCCAGGTCAACCAGTACAGCAGTCCAGCACCCAGCAGCAGCAGGACATAGAAGAGATAGAGCCAGTCCCGGGGACCCAGTATGATATTCTGAAACATTTGGATCAAACTCCTGCTAAAATTTCCATATTAGAGCTGATCAAAAGGTCACAGACTCATCAAGACGCCTTAAGGGCCTTCCTGCAAAGGGTCATGGTCAGTGAAGACATGAACCCCGATAACCTGCCTTCTGTGCTTTCTATTGTGAATAAGGGGCCCACAATTACCTTTTTTGATGGCGAGCTAGCTGCCCCTGAAGCCAGGAAGATGCCCTTGTGTGTAACGCTCACAATAAACAAAGTGGCTATTGACGCAGCATTAGTGGACACAAGAGCCTCCATCAATGTCTGTCCACTAAGCACTCTAAGAACCTGCAATATTTCGGAACGTCAATTGCAGCCCACTCCCACCACCATAGCTGCCTATGATAATTCACGGAGGCCCTACCATGGAGTTGTCACTTTACAAGCAGAGTTGGGGCTGCTTGTTATGTCAGTCGAATTTTATGTGTTGAACATTGATCACACTTACAAGGCCATCTTGGGGTGCCCGTGGATCGAATCACTAGGGGCAGTACCTTCCACTGCACATCAATGTTTGAAATTCCCCTACTAAGGGTGAATAGTCAAGGTTAAGAGCGTAGAAACAACCCACACGGTGGAAGCTGTTGAGAGGGTATTGCCATCAGTCTGGCCATCCAATAAGCCCATTGTTTCAGTACTTGATGTGAACTACCCCTGGGCGTATACCTTCTCTTCTAACTGCCCGATTGGGTCCCCATCAGTGGCAGCCATCAGAAAGGATACGTATGCAAACATAAAAGGGTGGGACATCATGTTCAGACTCAGCTATCAAACGGGGAAAGGTTTGGGTGCTCATCTCCAGGGGAGAACCAAGACAATACCTAGCACAAAGAAATCTGCAAAGCATGGTCTTGGATACTCAGAATGGGCAGCATTCTCATTTGCTTCACAATCGAACCATGGTCCCCTCACCTGGACATTATATGATCACTTCTTCAGAGGACCTATACAGCCTGGGTACAATATTACAGTGGAAGCAGCGCCAAGGTCATCCTATCAGGTATTGGAAGCTCAGCTACCCAACAAGAAGAAAAGGGCCGAGGAAGATACAGAAGCATCAGATCTTGAAGAGGTCATTTCAGCAGTTAGTTTATTGTTCAGCGAACCTGAAGCCGAAACAGAAGAGTCTGAGATAGAGGATATTATTTCAGCAGTCAACGGCCTATTCAGTGAAGATGACACATTGCAGTCTTAGGCAGCAGCGCCATCAGCATCAGCAGCCACCACCAAGTGACAGTTGCTTGGATTTGGTGAGGAAATTGAATTAGCGAGTTCAGCCAATCTAACAGAGGAGGTCTGGCTAGGGTTTTCCCGGCCTCCCAGCCACTTTATTTCGTCCATCCTTGTTTATAATTCCGATTTTATTCCTTTATCTCCTCCCTTCATCCTCCAATTCTCCCCCGACGCTGTCGAAGCGTTGGTCTCCCCTTCACCCCTCTTCACCATTTTCCTTAATGGCTCGGTTCTATCCTTCTACCGAAGCCTCCCAATGTAATGTAATTCTTTTCCTTTAATAATAATAAAAATAATAAAAATCAATCAAAAAAAAAATGTACTTTCTCCATACTTGTCAACCTCCATTCTCCTTCCTCGGACGGCGATCCCCGTCTTTCTCCTTCCTCCTTCCTCGGACGGTGATCCCCGTCTTTCTCTTTCCTCTTCTTCGGACGGCGATCCCTGTTCACCTCCTCTCCCCTGACACCTTCTTCCCACTGTTTGACTCTTGCTGTCTCTCTCCCTCTCTCCTTCCCGACGGCGATCCTCGTCACCCCCGCGCTTCTTCTCTCCCGCTGACGGCGATCCCCGTCATTCCCTTTCCTCCTGGGCGGCGATCCCCGCCCCTTCTTCTCCTTCTGATTAAAGCTACATTTTCACCCGCTGACCAACATGGTCGTTTTGGGCGATCCAGGTGAGGGGCCTTCTGTTCCCCTACACCCCAACTCTTTTGCCGGCACCCTGAGCTCGGGTGGCCCGCCTCTTCCTCCAGTCCCATCGGAGGACCCTCACGGCCCTGCCGCACCTTTTTATGTCCAGTCCAATAAACCTCTGGACACTCCTCCAGAGTCTTCTGTAAATATTAAATCTAGTATAGGTTCAGGGGTAGAATCTAGTAAGTCCCCGTCCCCGTCTAGGAAGAAGAAGGGTAGTGGCATACCCCATAGATATCTGTTAGACTTGATCCAAAGGTGTGGCGCTCTTCTTGCTGTTGAAGAGTTCGTCCAAGAGGCCGTGGTTCTGAACATAGAGGATTTACATATAGAGGAAGGGCTAGACGATGATTACGGGGTATATGAGATATTAGCTGAAGATGACCCATTAGATGAAAATGATGGCGAGATCGAGGATACTGTCGAGATGTATGCTTGCGCCATGAGGAAATTTGATGAGCCCACCTTGGCAGTAGACGAACCCACCAAGGAGGTAAATGTTGGAGCAGAAGAGGACCCCAGGCTCTTAACCATAGCTTCTAGCCTCCCTCCCGAAGAAGAAGAAGCACTCATAGAGATGTTAAGGGAGTTCAAGGATTCTTTCGCCGGGTGCTATGATGACATGCCCGGCATTGACCCCAATCTGGTAGAACACATGTTGATCTTGAAGCCAGGGGAAGTTGCCATAAAGCAGAAGCTGAGGAGGTTTCTCCCCCACATTGCTCTAAAAATGAAAGAGGAAATTGACAAACTAAACAAAGCCAAGTTCATCCGTGTAGTCCTCTATCCGTTGTGGGTGGCGAACATAGTCCCGGTGATGAAAAAAGATGGAAGGGTGCGCATTTGCATAGACTTCCGGGACTTAAATAGGGCATGTCCAAAGGATGACTTCCCGTTACCTCATTTGGACGTTTTGATCGATAACACTACAGGGTTCGAAACTCTATCATTCATGGATGGGTAATCTGGCTATAATCAAATTCGTCTAGCCCCGGAGGATCAAGAGAAGACCTCCTTCACCACCCCATGGGAAACATATTGCTATGTGGTCATGCCGTTTGGATTAAAGAATGCCGGCGCCACTTATCAAAGGGAAATGTTAGCTATTTTCCACGACATGATACACATTGATGTTGAGGTCTACGTGGATGATATCGTGGTGAAGTCTCGAACTCGAAGAGAACACTCCTCCGTCCTTGCCAAAGTATTTCGTCGTGCACAAGAATATCAATTGAAGATGAATCTGAAGAAGTGCGTGTTTGGAGTTTCCTCAGGAAAACTACTAGGGTTTATAGTCAGTAAATGGGGGATTCAAATAGACCCACACAAGGCCAAGGCGATTAATGAGATGCCTCCTCCTAAGAACATATATGAGCTTCGAGGTTTGATTGGTCGGCTCCAGTTCATAAGGAGATTTATATCTCAGCACTCCCAAAGATGCCGTCCCTTCTATGAACTGTTGAAAGGAGGAGTCAATTTTGAATGGAACTCTAAGTGCCAAGAGGCCTTTGATGAACTCAAGAGTTATCTTATGAATCTGCCCGTGCTTCAGACTCATGTCCCTGGGAAACCCCTGATCCTGTATCTGTCAACTATCGAGGACTCCCTAGGAGCTGTCCTTGCTCAACATGATGAATCCGGCAAAGAAAGGGCAGTTTACTACCTATCTAGGCTCTTCAATCCCTCCGAGCTCAAACTCACTACAATGGAGAAAACATGTGCAGCGCTAGTTTGGGTAGTGCAGAAATTGAAGCACTACTTCCTAGCTCATAAGGTGAGTTTGATTTCTAGAATGGATCCTATTAGGTATCTCCTGGAGAAGCCAGTCCTTGCTGACAGATTGGCACACTGGCAAAGTTTCCTCTCCCAATTCGATATCACCTTCATAGTTCAGAAAGCTATCAAGGGGTATGCCATTGCTGAGCACCTTGCTCACCTTCCTCTCCCTCATAGTGATACGGCTCAAGAGGAATTCCCCGATGAAAACCTATCACTTGTATCTCAAGATCCCTTCTGGTCGCTCCATTTTGACGGAGCTCTCAACTCTAGGGGACGGGGCATAGGTTTTGTCTTGCTCACCCCAGAAGGGATCACCATTCCGCTAGCCTATCAACTTCAATTCTATGCCACCAGCAACATTTCCGAGTATGTGGCCCTCCTTGCTAGTCTTAAACTCGCCTATCTTTTAGGCGCGCGTTACCTCAAGATCATAGGAGACTCACAGCTTGTCCTTCGGCAAGTCCTTTCTACTTACCGCACCCGTGACCCTAAGCTGAAGCCTTATCAAGACCTGGTCACACTCCTAGCAAAGCAATTCCGTCAGCTCATCTACATCCACACTCCTCGTTCTCAGAATATCTTGGCTGACGCTTTGGCGTCATTAGCCTCCTCTCTCTCCTTCCCTCTCAGCCGCAGTGCTGAGACAATCACTATTCAAAGGTTAGAAGCTCCTTCCACTCAGGACCCTTGGTTCATCAACCTTAGGAGCTCTTTAATTTTGAAGGCAGAGAGAAAAGAAGCAAAGGAGTTGTTGCTGGTGGACCTAGGAGAATTGATGGAAGAAGAAAGACCGTGGTACCATGAAATTGAATAGTATTGCAAGGATGGTACCTTCCCAGAAGAAGCTGAAGTAGAAGACAGGCGAGCTATCCGTAGAGCAGTGTTAAGGTATACCCTTATTGGTGGAGCACTTTACAGACGCGCTCTAAATGGAATGCTCCTCAGGTGTGTGACTGATGAAGAGGCTCGGAAAGTAGTGGAAGGATCCCACTCTGGTGAATGCGGAGGGCATGTGAATGGCCAGATGTTGGCTAAGAAGATTCTTAGGCAGGGCTACTACTGGCCAACCCTAGAAGAAGACTGTGCCATCTACGTTCGTAGATGTGTAAAATGCCAAATCCATGCCGACAAAATCTATGCTCCATCTTCCTCTTTCCATCCACTATCTTCCCCTTGGCCTTTCTCCATGTGGGCCTTTGATATCATCGGGCCTCTTGGTGATCCTAATGCTCAGATAAAACAAAAATCCTTCATTCTCACTGCTACTAAGTACTTCACCAAATGGGCCGAAGCAGAAGCATTCGCAGAAATCAAAGGTTCGACCGTATACAGATTCATCATGAAGAATATCATCGCGCGGTTCGGAGTACCAGGCAGCCTCGTCACCGACAATGGACCCCAGTTTATATCTCAAGAACTTCGAGATCTATCTAAGAAATTCAACATTTCCTTGCATCATTCGTCTCCGTACTATCTGCAGGGCAACGGCCAGGCCGAAGCCACGAACAAAACGCTTTTGAAAATTCTAAAGAAAACTTGTAAGTCTAATAAATTTGTTGATTGATTAGAAAAACTAGTTGAGGCTCTGTGGGCCTACCGCACCTCCGTCTGCACGCCCACCGGGCAAACTCCGTTCTCACTTACATATGGGATGGAGGCGGTATGTCCACACGAGATCCTCATTCCTTCGCTAAAGGTTCAGATAGACAAGGAACTTAATCCCGATGAACGTCGGGAGGCGTTGCTTACGTAGCTAGAACTCTTAGACGAATGGCGTTAAGGAATCATGTTCTTTCATATCAAAATAGACTTTCAAGGTCTTTTCAAAAGAAAGTGATTGAGCATAAATTTCAACAAGAAGACATCGTTTTAAAGTGAATTTTTATAAAACCTGGAGGTCCAATGTCCAAATTGTCAGCAAACTGGGAAGGGTCGTACGTCATTAGGGAAGTGTAGCCCAGAAATGCGTATAGGCTAGTTAATGCCGAAGGTGAGGAGCTCTCTCACCCATGGAATGGGTTGTACCTTAAAAGATTCTACCCCTAGTGTTGATAACAACGCCAATTTGAGAATGTTGTTGGCCATGTGCCTCACTCCCCCTCATTGTGGTAAATGATCTCTATGTCCGGTCACACACACACAACACGGCGACCTAAGGCCAATTCCCCGTCGTTTAGGGTGTTTTCACTCAGCCCTTGTGTAGAGAACCTGAGGTCAATTCTCTTTTCACTCGGACAAGGTCCAGGGGCAAAGGGAAAGCTAGCATGTAGATCAGCAAAGTGGTATGTATCATGTGTATGAAGTCTCAAAGAGGGACGGTCAATTCGAAGAGAAAAGCAAAAGGGAAAGGAAACAAAAAGTGAAAGAAAAATGGTAAGAAAATAAGGGCATGTCAAAGAGTGGCAGTACAGTTCCCCGCGAGGCGCCCATGAGCCCGGTCGCACGCATGCCCCCAATTCAAAAAGAGCAATGACCTTAAAGTCCCTGGACAACAGACGAACTTCACATGTAACATACCCGTTGCAAATCTTACAAGCCAGTGACCCCGACCCCAAGACTAAGTCTTGTCTCATTGCTAATCTTCCTATGCTCCCTAAAAGAGCAAAGGACCCCCACACCTGGTTTGTGTTGGAACATCAATATTCAAGGGGTAAGAAGCCTTCGTGAGCCAAGAATAAATGCACGCCGCACATAGATATTATCCACCAAACAAGATATAGGGATGAGATCCATGGCCAATTACTCAAAAAAAAAAAAAACAAGAAGTATTGTTATCAGAAATATCAAAAATCTAAAAAAAAATCAGAAATCTCAAAAATCTAAAAAAAATCAAAAATCTAAAAAAATCCAAAAAAGAGAAATTTTCAGAAATCTCAAAAAATCATAACATTTCAAAAATCCAAAAAAAAATCAGAAATCTCAAAAATAAAAAAAATCAGAAATCTAAAAAATTCAAAAAAAAAATAAAAATTCTCAAAAAAAAAAATCGATCAAAAATCTAAAAAGAATGTGTGTACATATCGCTTTCCTTTAGCATGTATTGTTTATTTTTCTTCCTGTCTATTTAATAAGGCTCAGCCCATTGACAATTATAAAGTCACATTCATGTTTATTTAAGCTCAAGGGGCTGAGTTAAAGAGCAGATCTAACCTATTTTGCTAAGTGTGTAGGAACATGTAATTCTAAGGGACACGCGCGGTGCTCAGTATTCTCCGTCTCTCTCTCCTGTGTTTGAATCTCATCTCACACTCGTGCCAATTGCAAATCATTCATTCATTCCATAAAGATTGACAAAAAATAAAATTCCACTAAGATATGAACAAGATGTACAAAAGATGGGGAGGTGGCTCACAAGTCTCCTCGCTAACCACCACCACTCTCCCCGGATCCCTCCTGTCGGTCTGGTGGTGGCGGCATCTCGCCGCCACCCCTACCGCTCTGGGCACTCGTCTTGCCCCGGCGGCGCCTCTCCTCCTTCTCATTCCTCCGGCAACTAGAGGAACCCGCTAGATACTGCCCTACCGAGGTGCCCGTCGCCCTACTAGCACTTGCCCCGCTCCTGCTTCTACTATGGGAACGGCCTATCGCCGTCATAATCTCCTGAAGACTCCGCACCACCGCCTGCTGCGCCAGTAGCTCTGTGCGTAGTCGGGTGACCTCCTCCTGATCCTCTGGCGACCTTTGCATCCGCAGCACCGCCAGCTCCCTCGTTACCTCCGCGACCCGTGCCTCAACTGCCTCCGCCCGGATGCGCAGCTGGTCTCGCTCCCCTCTCACAGTCTGAATCTCCCTCTGGAGCTCGTCCCTCTGGCCCTAGAGCTGGTCCCTTTTCCCCTGCAGCTGGTCCCTCTGCCCCTGTAGGTCCATCGCGTGCTCGGTGGTGAGCCGCAAATCCCCTCTCTTGCGAAAGAAATTTGGTCAGTATCAAATGTTGAACAGCTTTCAATTTAGATGTACTCTTGTGCTTACCCGCTCCTCCAGGTGCCTCTGAGCCTCCTCGGCCCTCAGCACCGCTCCTATCAACTGAGCCTCCAGAAACGATGGAGAGTCCCCTGCCCCTCGTGAAGAGGAAGCACCGCTTGCTCCGGTACTCCTCACTCTCTCCAGCTCCCTCTGCTGCGCGCAAAAGCACATGTCAATTGTCAAAATCAGCTTAAAATTGTTAAGTGTTGAAGTTGGAGTAAACACTTACCAGCTCCGCGGTCTGCCTCTGCACCGCCTCCCGATCGTGCACCGCCGAGTAAAGTAAGGTTCGGAGCGATGCAACCTCACCAGCTACATCCACCTGCGACACATTTCAAATCATTAACTTGATTCTATAAAATCAAAATCATAGGGGTGTGGTTTTAGGGATGTTACCTGGTGTCGGGCGCTCTTGTACACCTTCCCTCCGTACTTCAAGGCATATGCCTGGAGGTATGCGTCATCGGTGGTAGCATCCGAGTTCACAGCCTTCCCTCAGTGCTCCCAGTTGTTGATCTGCTCCTTCGCTCGCTCGTGCCAATCGGTAGTGTCAAGAAGCCCCCGGAAACTCCGACGTGGTCTACGAAACCGGTCTCGGACGGGGAACTCCACAGCACTCTGCCGAAGGCCGAGTGAGCGCTAGCTGAGGAACAGGTGAAGCGGTAGCACCAAGTTGAGTGCATGCACCCATACCGACCTACCGAAGTAGGGGCGGGCCTGCACCAACCAGGGCTGTCCCTCATCACTCTCCCCCAGGTATGGCTGCAAAACCACCTACAAAGCAAAATCAGTCAGTCATCGAGCAGTGAAATCAAGCAATTAATCGAAGGGAAAGGTTAAGGGTATTTACATCCAGGTAAGGGTAGCTGTCAATAGCCTCCTGTAGTCGCTCTAGCTGGTTCCCGAGATTGCGTGAGTCTTGGCGTGAATCCCAACGGCGTGCAAAGGGCACAAGGCCCGGCCGTGTGAGATCCCCTCTCCCCAAGGCTGGGAGGTGTAGATAGGCCCAGACCTACAAAATGAGAAGCAAGTTAGGTGGCAAGTTTAAGAAAAAATGCAGTTTAAATTTCAAAAGGTTAGAGAGAAAGGTGTGTACCTGAAGAAAGGGGAAGAACCCGCTAGTAGAAGTCTGCCGCTCCGAGGCACCCAAGCTGTCAAACTGGTGTGCTAGAAAGGCTGCTCCCCAAGCATACCCCCCTACCTCACCTAGGTCCTCTAGCAGGGGCAGGAAGCGGCAGTGGACTGCGTCGCCCCTCGTGGCAAACAAAAGTCTACCCATGAAGAGGACGAGGAAATGACATAAGTCCAAGTCTGCCTGCACCCCGGGCTCGCTCGCCAACTCCCTCCAACTAACCCGGACTAGCCTCTCGAGGTACTCATCCTCACTCTCCCCGACATTCATCCACGCCTCGTATAACCCCAGACTCTCCTGTAGAGCTACCCGAGGAACCAAGGAAGACCTGTGACCTATAGGGAGCCTTAACAATCGCTCTGCTAGGCTCTGGTAGCACGGATAGGTGAACCCGCTAACCGCTCTCCCGTAGATTCTAAGCCCTGTGATCCGGATCACATCCTCCAGGCTGGGGATCATATGCCCCCATAGGAGTACGAAGGCGGCCGCCTCCGCATCCCATCTACTCCGCAGAGCCTAAGTAAGGGCCGGGTCCACCCTCATCCTATCTATCTTGAAGATCTCCCCAAAACCCATCTCCTCTACCCTCTCTCGCTGGAAAGGGGGGAATGCCAGAAAGACAGCCAAGACGAGCGTCCAGGACACCCGAGCCCTCATCTCACCCTACAAGCATCAAGTTCTCTTAAAACCAGGTTGTCTTTTAGTGTTCGGTTCAGGTCGCGACACCCTTGGAGGTCGCGACCTTGTCGCGACGGTGCGGTGCGCCATGACCTTATCGCGTCACCTACACAGGCCGCGATAAGGTCGCATCAACTGGATTGACCGCGACACGGTCGCGGCACCCAGGACCGCCGCGACACCATATAGCGGTAGATCGGGCTGACGCGTTATCAGGACCGGACTGGCCGGAGCCTCCTTTGTCCTATCCTCATTTCCACGGGCTTCTTGCCCTACATTGGCCCTCTAGGGGCTCCGTCTACCATTTCTACAGGTTCCATTCAAGGTTTAGGGTCGATCAACTTACCGACTTCATCGCTTTGGCCCTCTTCTTCCGTTCTTCTCCCATGTTTATCGTTGGGGCCTCCACTTCCTCTTCGACCTCCATCTCCACGATGTCCTCCTCCTCCTCAGCCGGAGGCGCCTCTGCCCGGCGCCGGGACCTCTGCCGCTCCGCTTGGCATTTCCTCCGTGAGGAACCCTCGCCCAGATTCTTCTCTCCCTCCATCGAGCGTCGGGTTGGTTTGGGTGAAGTGGTGAGCAAGCTGATGATCAGTCTGTCCCCATGTAATTTTAATTAATTATATATATATATACATATTTTGATGATTAACAAAACTAAACAAGAATTTATCAATTATATCTGATGAATATTTCATAAGTCTTAAGTACAGGAAAAATACCGTGGTCAAACAAGCCAAGAAAGGTATGCATTACTACTCTGAAGCTTCAATCTTTTCAACATGATATTTCTCTAAATCCATATCAATTTCTGTTGAAGTTCATAACGATTTTCTTATAAGACTGAAAAGTCATGTTGTTTCAAACAAATCGATGTCGTAACGATTCTATAAGTGATCGCAACGATTTTCTTATAAGACTGAAAAGTCATGTTGTTTCAAACAAATCGATGTCGTAACGATTCTATAAGAACCGCAACGATTTCTTTAGAACTCGCAACGACTTGCTTGTTGTAACGACTTCATAAGTTATCATAACGATTTCTTTAGAACTCGCAACGACTTGCTTGTTGTAACGACTTCATAAGTTATCATAACGATTTCTTTAGAACTCGCAACGACTTGCTTGTTGTAACGACTTCATAAGTTATCATAACGATTTCTTTAGAACTCGCAACGACTTGCTTGTTGTAACGACTTCATAAGTTACCATAACGATTTCTTTAGAACTCGCAACGATTTGCTTGTTGTAACGATTTCATAAGTTAGCATAACGATTTCTTTAGAGTACATAACGACTTGATAAGTATTCATAACGATTTGCTCTCTATAATGACTTATTAGTGTTCATAACGATTTCATAAGTTATTCAGTCATCGATTTCATATATTGATATCCTATTCATCTTAAAGCATTGACTAGTCAAAGCCCACGTAGACATCTCTCTGACGCTTTTGCATTTATGAGATTTGAACATATCTCTGCATGCATGCAGACCATATCATCCTTTATCGTGCCTACTCTGATAACGTCCTTTAGACTAAAGCTACTTGGCATTACTATTTTATTGACTATTGCTACTGACGTTGACTAATATCAGAGACAGCTTATCTGTCTGCTATTTAAGATTGACATCTGTGCAGACCTCTGAACTAGCTTCATGGTACAATGTTAAACAAATAGAAGCCATCGGATATCTTTGAAGATCTCATCTCTTTGCGTGCTCAAGTGATCAAAAGACTGTGACTGGAAGCTTCCAAGCTTCCAAGACTCCAGATGTCATTCAGTCTAACGACTACTCAAAAGAGAGACAACGGACACTTTAACGTCTAGATTTCAAATTGAAGATATATATACAAGTCAGAAGAATAGAAGAAAAACAACGTTCAAGACATTGGATATTCAAGCATTCAAATTCTTCTGAAGAAAGTCGAGAGCCAAGATCCTTCACTCCTCTTAGCTTCTGCTCTTTTGCTCTCCACTAGTTTGTGAAAATCTTGAGAGAGCCTGTATAGTTCTGAGAGTGTGAATTGTTTATAATCTCTTTACTCTCAGTTCTAGTTGCTTCAGATCCTCGCTTATCAAAAGCTGGATCTAGGGGCTTGAAAGTCATACATTCTTCTCCGTGTTGTTCCCTTCGGGTGTGAAGGAAGACCTGGTGGTATCCAGGGTGTTGTTCCCTTCGGGTGTGAAGGAAGACCTGGTGGTATCCAGGGTGTTGTTCCATCCGAGTGTGAAGGAAGACCAGCTGAGCTGGGTGTTGTAGCGTCCTTAGGGGGACTGTTCCCTAGTTAGTGAAATCCTGAGTTGTTGCTCAGGGACTGGACGTAGGACTCCTAAGGAAAGGAAGTCCGAACCAGGATAATCCTTGTGTTGTGTGACTGTCTTCCTTGTGTGATTGTTATTTAAACTAACTGTAACTAACATAGTTCGAAGAACGTTTGTGTGATTGTTTTGAGTTACAGGTATCTTCTAGATTAATTTTAAAAAGACCCATTCACCCCCCTCTGGGCTCGTCAACTGGGCAACACAAGCAAGGGGCGGGTTGAGAGAGAGCTAGCTCGCAAGGAGGCAAGGAGTTGAGAGGATTCAAGGTTTGGGGATTTCAAAGCTTGGAAAGGAAGAAAGAAGGGCGCCGTTGTGTTTTTGAATCGGTCGGTTCGAATCGCAACGGTTTGAAAGACCGCGACCATATCGCGACCACCCGCCTTGACGCGTCATGAAGGCGGTCTCCATAGGCGTCGCGACATAAACCGAGCCATTTGCGCTTGCAGGAAATTCAGTCTTATTCATTCCAATTCAAGTCATTACATGCACTAATGCTTCCTACAATCAAACAAATGCTAAAATTCTTTTCCTAACTATCATCTGATTCCTTGCCTACAATCAAATCAATTGAATTTCAAATAATCCCCGATATCGGCTGAATCTTCTTCAAAGCTTCAATGTATTCCTTCATCACATCCTCGTCCTCTTCTAACTCGGCTTGGACAACGCTCATCGTGCATCCTTCCCAACGGATGAGGGCGCTACGCACGTCGCGCTCATCCTGCTCGTCGTCCATCTTCCGCTTTTGAATGGGTGGGTAGTGTGATAGGATGGGGAGAACCGTGCGAGCCCTGATGCTTTGTAGATAGCAACGGTCCAGGTTGTAGAGAAATAGTGCTTCATTGCCCAATAGCCTTAGTGCCAACCCGGTGTGCTGAGGGAGGTGAATCGCCCGGTTGTACAGAAATTGCGGGCGCATGTCGAACTCGGCTACGCTCATCTTTCTGAAATAGTCTCGCCATGCTTTCAACCCTTTCAGCTGTGCCATCTTGCACCACGCCTTGGTGCTCATACAGAGAGGGCCGCCCACGAATGCCAACGGATGGTTGAGCATTGTTTTGCACTCCGTGGCCAGATTGTCCATCGCTCGAAATTGGATGTGCATGCCCATCCAAAGCTCGAGGGCAATGACGAAGCCGAAGAGAGGTCCCCCGGTCGCTGCAGAAGTCAAGCCCGCGTATAGATACCCCAAGACCGCCTGGCTGATGCTCATACCCTCAGAAATAGAATCAATGACGCTCAAGTTGGCAAAGGAAATAGCTCCGTCCTCAGCCGGGAAGAGTATGACACTGCAGATGCAAATAGCGGCTGCTTTGGCGATAGCCATATAGTTCTTGGTCTGGCGCTTGCACTGAGAAGTAATCCACTGAGCAATTGGAAGAAGATGAACATACATACCGCTCGTCATGGAATACAAATCTGTCTTCCTTGTAGTAATATCCGCCAGGATGCTCCAAGCATTGATGGGCGCCACGGTGTGTGAAATCGCAAGTTCTTCGCCCCTCTGGTACAGTGGGAGGCCGAGCATAATCTCCAGCTTCTCCAACAGGACCGTAGCTTCAAAATCGGGGAAGATGAACGTGTGCGTTTGCGGGTGCCATAATTCCGTTAGCGCTGTGATACTCTCCCACACATGCACCATCTTGTCATGATTATTCGCCAATACAAGTATGGTGGACAGTCCCCACTCTTTCAAACGGATAATGGACGCCGGCAGCAACAACTTGAGCATGGGCGCTAGCCATGGCATCCGGGAGAACCGCCTATGGCCGGGTAAGATCTGAAGAGAAGTAGAAGAGGTGGGTTGAGAACGGAGAAGAAGGAGAAGAAAACAGGGGAAAACATAGAAAAGTTCAGAAATTCAGAACAAAGGCACTTACTTGGAGCTCCGGACGCATGCATATGTGTCCCGAGATGGAGGAGAGTCGCTGGAGTTCAGCATGTGACTCACGTGCCGCCTTGGGGCCGGAGTATGGCGGGATCTCTTCCGGGAAAGCAGAGTAACTCCTCTTCATGGCTGCAAAGAGGGAGATATTTGAAGAAACTGGAAGAAAAGAGGGAGCAGAAGAATAGCTGCGGGATTAACCCCTTAAACCTCCCTTTTATAAATTCTAGAGAGGTGCAATCCCACTCTAATCCCGCATCTAGGTGTTAGGATAAGACTAGGAGAGGTTAAGAGTCCTAATGTTAGTCTAGATGTCTTAGGATAGGTCTAAACCTGGGAATTTTGTGTTTTCAGGGCTCCGTCCAAGTCACGACGCCGCGATCTGACGCGACTATGTCGCGACAGAGCGCTGCGATGCGACTCTGTCGCAGCTTTCAGGGGTGTCGCCTCTCTACCCGAGGGTTTGTTTTCATGTCTGTGCTTTGTATATTTGTTGTTTGTTTATATCTGTTGTTCGATTTACTATTGTTATTTCTGTCCTCTATGAGAAAATACAAAAAAAATTCAGAAAATCAAAAGAAACAAAAAAGAGACATCGTCACAGGTAAGTCAGGTGAGTATTTCTATCCCTACTCCCCGCATTACTATATAGTATTCTACTTATTATATCGCTTCAAGGACCGGCTGGTTCTCAATGTGTTCTAGGAGTTGAGTTCCCATTTACCAAAAACAGTGATAATCTAGGTGCACATTGTGAATCGTTGGATAGGTCGTTAAGTTGTTTAAGTTCGGAAACGATGGGTTCAGGCCTGCACTACGGTTGTGGGTAGTCTCTTGACCCATTCTTATTTGGCTTAGCAATACTATCCTTGATATATTTTCTATCTTCTCTTTTCTTTGCATTGGTTTTAACGATTTCTTTTACTTTAACCCAGCATGCATCATGTAGGATTTTGAGCTCTCCTGACTCACTCCTGACTTTTGATGAGCCCTTGTTGAGTGCCCAACCATCTATCATTTTCCAAACAAGAAATCCAATTCCACTCTGGATCGGAAGGTTTGCCTCCGAGTGAGTTGTTCCTGTTAGTTTGACAAGAATTTCCCTGTCTGGATTCTCTATCTATTTTTTTCATCCTACTCCTTTGATCCGTTTTGATTGCGAACCGCTCTCAGGACAAAGTAATGAGTTACCTTCTTGGCACGCACATGTCCCTCCAAAACGAAACCTACAGGCCAATCGGCTAGGGTACCTCTCAATCGAGGGGTTGATCATCCTCTTCTTTCTTCTTCTCGTCCAGACTTGTGATTTTCTTTGCATTCTGCTCGAGCAGCTAACTCGGGGCTTTGACGAAGATTCCACTTGCTTATTAGTCAGATCGGGCGTCTCTTTACCTCGGCTCCAACTTTTCACTCCACTCCGCATCATCTCCGCTCCGCCGTCACTTCGTGACATCTTTACTCCATTTCCGCTTCGCTTTCTTGCAAAGTAGTAGCCAAGGAGGGGCAATCTGTAGACACCCGGTTCTAGCTAATGGGTTGAACCATATTTCTTGTCACCTTAGTGGGCCCCTAGTTGGTCACTCACCTTGAGCCCATCATTAGCCTAGTTTGAGCCCATTAACAGTTTAAATTGCCTTGAAATTCCCGCCCATTGTCACTTTGAGAAAGTCCTTAAGCATCAATGACTCTTATCTTTTCGAGTGGTTGGCTGATAATTCACAATAATTTTGATTTTCTAGTCGCGAAGCATCGTGGCGCCGCGTCTCACAGTCGCGACGGTCTAGGCTGCCGCGACAGCCCATGCATTATCCATGCACGTGGGCAATGCTGTCGCGACGCCCCTCCCTGTCGCGACTCAGTAATGCGGCCCTACGATACGCTGCGACAACAGCTGAGCGAGTTATCCTCCGCAACCACCTCCTATTTATCCTCCCATGGGTTTATCATTACACCTAGGGAATATCTCAACCCCTTGGGCGAGATTTGGGCCCTAGGGACTCTTCTTGAGGACCCCAAGGACTCTCCTTGCGATTTTGGGTGAGATTTATCCCCCATTTTTAATTATTCTTTACTTTAAGGAGATATTTTCTCTCAGAAGGCTTCTCCTCAAGGACGAGGAGAGACCCCATTTTTTACCCTGAAGGGCTGCCAAAATCCCTACTGATCTATACTTAGCCTCGCAGCCATCCTTTTCCACCATTCTTCACATTCCACTCCACAAAGTCTCACTCTTTCTTCATCAATGGAGCACAAGACGTGAAGATGGCGGCTCCAATATCCTCTTGAAGCCTTTGCACACCATTCGGGACTACATCCACGCCAGGGAGTCGCCCTAATGGGGGCTCACCTTCTTCCTTCCTTTTCTCCTTCATTTCTACATACATTTTTATGTCTTTCTAGATAGGTTACATTCCACTTTCCCACCCATGTTTCCACACGCCCTAGGGGTTTAAAAAACCAACCCCAGGTTCGTCCCTTCCATGTTGGTTTATTTCCTTTCATTTTTAGAATGGTTGCTACACTAATCATGTTCTAATAGGGCTTTTCTTTGTTGTTTCTCTTTGATTGGCAGGCATACAAACAAGGTTCTACGAGGAGCTCTCGTCCTCTGGCCGGCCGGAGGAAGGGAAGGAGGTCTCCCTCATTATCTCTCGCACCAGAAGAGAACGCGATAGGGGAAGGCGACGCGACAAGAGACGTGTCAGCCAAGGGCGATACGTTATCATTATTGTCGCGACCGATAACCCTGCCGTGACACCAGGTTCGCCCTAGTTCTCTCTCCTTTTCCTAGTGTAGTTAGCCCATGTCATTTTCTTTTCATTAGGCAATTACCTAGGTGGCGATCACATCCATGTTTCCATGCTATTAGATTTAGTATGTGTTTGCATGTTGAGGGGAGGCACAATCCCCGTGATTAGATTAGGAAAACTAGAATGCGACGGCCTGCCAGGTCGCGTCAACGCTGTACGCACTTGACACCTGACAAAGTCATTCTGACAAAAGGATAACGGTTAGATCGATCAGAAAAGTAGTTGTGTCGCTTTCAAACGTCGCGACAAGAACACGACGCCTACCCCCGTCGTGACTATAATGCAATGGCCAGGTGTGCTGCGACCAAAACCTTGTCGCGACAATCTCCCCTGGCGTGACCATGTCACGACTAGGGTGTCCATCGTGACCCTGAGGACAGGGCCAAGGGCCCAAGAGGGCCGGGTCTTACAATAAGAGCAAGTACTTCACCTTCAGCTGATTGCCCAGTGGGCTGAATGTGTTCAAGAGCTATATCTGCAATCCTCCGACCAGACAAAGTGGATGCAACAAGTTCATCATCCCTAGCTGCAGTCTCATCTTCTTGAACAAATGGAGCTTCAGTGATAGAAGTGTCTCCAATGATGGCTTCTCCTTCAGCATGGAAGTTTTAGACCGTCCTCATGGACTCCAAAAGTCACAACAATAGAAGAAGCTAATGATCTGAAGAGAATGTCTATAGAAAAGCTCATTGGGTCCCTCATGGCCCATGAAATCAATATGGAAAGGCTAGGAGAGTCCTCTAACAGAAAGAAGCACTCCAACGCCTTAAAAGCTGAAGAAGATTCACCAGATGCAAGCTCAGCTGAAAGCGAAAGTGATGCAGACAGCGAGAATGAGGAAGCTATGTTATCTAGAAGGTTACAGCGAATTTTGGCTAAAAAGAAAAAATCTCAATCTGGTAGAAGGTATTTCAAAAAGAATAAGTATTTCAAGAAGCCAGATGGAAAAGAAATGAAGAAAGGAGAACCCATCTGCTATGAATGTAAGAAGTCAGGACACATTAAGACTGAGTGTCCTAAGTTAAAGAAGCCAGAGTTCAGGAAGAAAGACAGTTCCAAGAAGTTTAGAAAGTACAAAAAGAAAGCAATGGCAGCAGCATGGGAAAATAGTAGCGACTCAGATAGCGAGTCAAGCTCCTGCAGCGATGAAGAAAAAGCCCACTTGGCTTTCATGGCAAACACTGAAGAAAAGGTAACTTCTGACTCATCTTTTGATTCATGCAATGGTTCAGACTCCGATAGTTTAGAAGAGGCTTTCAACGAACTTTATGAAAAATATAAAGAAGTAACTAAACTATTAAAAGTAAGTAAGAAAAACATAGTATGTATAGAAAATACAAACTCAGATCTAAAATCAGAAAATGAACAATTAGAAAGTCAAATAATTGAACTTAAACGAAGAAATGAACTGTTATGTGAAGACCTAAAAGTTAAAAATGAACAAATAACTAAACTAGAAAAATAGGAAAGTACAGATGAATTAAGGAAAGAAATTAATAATTTAAATGAAGAAAATGATAAACTATCAAGCACACTAGAAAAATTTACTAATGGTAAAAACTCTCTAATATTAAAAGGTGCTAGGAGATCAGGTAAGAAGAAAAATGGGTTAGGATATACACCCCCAGATAATGAAGAAACCAAGGTCTATCCTAAAACATATCCAACACCAAAATTTGTACCTGAATAAGATGTAGCATACAAAGCTGATTTTAAATACATAGAAAAAGTGACTAAGTTATCCTGCTGTAGTCGCTGCAATAAGTTAGGACATATTATAACTACATTCCCAACAAGACATAAAAAATGGATATTAAAAGGTAAAATTAATGATACTAACCAATCAGAACCCAAAAGAATTTGGGTACCTAAAGCTTGATGTCTTTATTTCAGGTTAACCCTCGAGCATCCAAATGGTATTTGGATAGTGGGTGCTCAAGACACATGACAGGAAACCAGAAGTTGTTCTCTCATCTCCAAGCTGAAGATGGAACAGTTACCTATGGAGATAATGGGAAAGGAATCGTAATAGGCAGTGGCTCTGTGAATAACAAAGGAAAAACAGTCATAGAAGATGTGCTACTAGTCAAGGGATTGAAGCACAATCTCATCAGCATCAGCCAGCTGTGCGACAGAGGCCATCAGATCAAGTTTCAAGAGTCAAAGTGCAGTATACAGAAGGATGGAACAGTCATCTTTGAAGCTAATAGAGAAAAGAATTTGTATGTGCTCTATCTTGAAGAACTCAAGGTTCAAAATGTTTGCCTGGCAGCAAATAAAAATAAATCCACAAAATTATGGCACAGACGACTTGGACATTGTAGTATAGATGGCATGAGAAAATTGCTAAAG
The DNA here is from genome assembly GCA_014218235.1 of Colocasia esculenta. Classification (NCBI taxonomy): domain Eukaryota; kingdom Viridiplantae; phylum Streptophyta; class Magnoliopsida; order Alismatales; family Araceae; genus Colocasia; species Colocasia esculenta. Next base: position 11,627,210 of record CM024757.1, on the reverse strand, counting down.
AAAAATCTTGTGCAAGGTCTACCTAAGGTCAGTACAAAGTTGGAAGGTGTATGTAAACCTTGTGCTAAGACGATGGTGACCACCTCAAAACCCTTGGAGCTCCTTCATATGGATCTATTTGGGCCAATGAGGACTACCAGTCTTGGAGGAAAGAATTTTGGATTTGTCATAGTTGATGACTACTCAAGATTTACATGGGTATCATTCCTAGAACATAAAGATGATACTTTTGAAAGTTTCGTCAGCTTCAGTAAGAAAGTTCAGAAAGATCAGAAGTTCAGCATTGTGTCTATCAGATCAGATCATGGTGGTGAATTTCAAAATGAAAAAATTTCTAGATTTTGTGATGATCAGGGAATTGAGCACAATTTCTTAGCACCAAGGACACCTCAACAGAATGGCATCGCTGAGAGGAAGAACAGAACCCTATTGGACATGGCAAGAACTATGCTCTCTGAATATGATCTGCCTAGATACATTTGGGTTGAAGCAGTCAATACAGCAAGCTACATTATCAACCGAGTAATGATCAGGTCAATCCTGAAAAAGACTGCATATGAACTATTCAAAGGGAAGAAGCCTCAGATCAGCCACTTCAGAACCTTTGGGTGCCCTTGCTTCATTCACAACAATGGAAAAAGGGACATTGGTAAGCTGGATGCCAAATCAGATGAAGGCATCTTCATGGGGTACACGTCTAAACCTAAAGGCTATAGAGTATTTAATAAACGTACCTTGTTGATTGAACAATCTGTGCACATTATTTTTGATGAAACTAACCCTTCCTTGAGAAAGGGAGTAGATAGTGACGATGATGATGCAGAAGATCTATCCAAGAAACTAAAAGATGCATCAATTGAGGACAAGGATGATCCACCTCTGGAAGAATTACAACAAGAAGAAGCTACTCATAAAAACCTTCCAAAGGAGTGGAGATACAAGAAAGATCACCCACTTGAAAATATCATTGGTGATCCATCCATTGGGGTAAGAACAAGAGGTAATGTTATTCCTTGTGATTATTTAGCCTTTGTTTCTCAGATAGAGCCTAGGACAGTCAATGAAGCTCTTTCTGATGAATCTTGGATAGTAGCCATGCAAGATGAATTAAATCAATTCAAGAGAAACCAAGTATGGTCACTTGTTCCTAGACCATCAGACCATCCAGTCATTGGCACCAAATGGGTGTTCAGAAATAAACTGGATGAAACTGGTGCAATCTTAAGAAACAAGGCCAAATTGGTAGCTCAAGGCTATTCTCAAGAGGAAGGCATAGATTTCGATGAAACTTATGCACCTGTAGCTAGACTTGAGGCCATTAGAATATTACTTGCATATGCATCTGCTTTAAACTTGACACTATTTCAAATGGATGTTAAATCCGCATTCTTAAATGGTTTCATAAAAGAGGAAGTTTATGTGGAACAACCTCCGGGCTTTGATGACACAGAATTTCCTAATCATGTTTTCAAACTTCACAAGGCATTATATGGTTTAAAGCAAGCACCTAGAGCCTGGTATGAAAGGCTTAGCTCTTTCCTTCTAAATCATGGTTTCAGTAGAGGTCAGGTAGATAGTACTCTTTTTATAAAGTCAAAAGTTAAACACATCCTATTGGTTCAAATCTATGTAGATGATATCATTTTTGGTTCTACTGATGAGTCTCTTTGCAAGTATTTTGAAAAGTTAATGCATGGAGAATTTGAAATGAGTATGATGGGAGAACTCAACTATTTCCTTGGACTTCACATCAAACAAGGAAAGGAAGGAACTCACATCAGTCAAGCTAAGTACATAAAAGAACTATTGAAGAAATTTGGATTCGAAAATACCAAGCCATTGTCGACACCAATGAGTACATCAACAAGAATGGACAGTGACAAAGATGGTAAGAAAGTAGATCAAAAGATCTACAGAGGTATGATAGGTTCACTCCTTTATTTAACAGCTAGTAGACCTGATATTTTATTTAGTGTATGCATGTGTGCTCGATATCAGGCAGATCCTAAAGAATCACATTTAATTTCTATGAAAAGAATATTTAGATATCTAGCAAGATCTCATGACTTAGGTCTATGGTATCCAAAACAATGTGAAATTAGCCTAGTAGGTTACTCTGATGCTGACTATGCTGGATGCAAATTAGATAGAAAGAGCACCAGTGGTTGTTGTCAGTTCCTTGCAGGGTGTTTGATATCTTGGTCCTCAAAGAAACAAAATTCAGTAGCACTCTCTACAGTTGAAGCTGAGTACATGGCTACTGGAAGTTGCTGCACACAACTCTTATGGATAAAGCAACAGCTTGAGGACTTTGGATTAAATATCAAATCAATTCCGTTGCTGTGTGACAACACCAGTGCCATTAATCTCACCAAGAATCCAGTTCAGCACTCAAGGACCAAACATATTGAGGTTAGATATCATTTTATTCGTGATCATGTTGCAAATGGAAATATTGAAATATCCTTTATTGATACAAATGGCCAATTAGCAGACATTTTCACAAAAGCCTTACCTGAAGAGAGATTTACATCTCTTAGAAGGGAATTAGGCATGTGCAATTTGTGATAAAAGTTTGCTTACAAGTGGCACATTAAATTCTTAGAATTAAAGTAAATTTTCCCTCCATGCTAATAAGCAAAAGAAATTCAAATTGTATTGTAATAAACGCTCTCTCATTGAAGTCCGTTTGAATAGTCAAAACCTTTTGTCGTTTTCTCCGCCGCTTGGCGCCTCACTTTCCATGTAGCATTAATTTATTCATAAAATCGATGACAGAACGATTCGTGTCTCATCGTCTACCTTTTCCCCTCTTTTATCCTGCCGCTTGAGCCGATGCCCTAACAACTCCATCTCAATCCTCTGCAAATTTGAATCTTTCTCCTACTTCCCGCAAAATTTCTTGAGGATTCTTTCTCCTCACTTTCCGTCTCCACCCTCCGTTGCCTTTCCCACCTGAATCTATGGCCGCACCTATCATCGCCGGCAGTTTGGGTGGCTACAGCGCCGAGTTCCTCACTCCTGAGCAGCAGGAGAGATTTACCTTTGTGAAGACAAAGCTCTGTGGCAACAAAGAAGTAGATGTCGCTAATCTGAGGAAAAGTGGAATGAGCAGCGTAGTAGATTTGATCAATCAGATGCTGTGGACAGAAATTTCCACCTTTTCAGAGGTCAGTTATCTGGACTTGGTAAAAGCCTTTTTTGTGTGTATGAGAACAGAGGAAGATGGGTCTCTAGTTTCTTCAGTAAAGGGAACAATGATTAGAATAGACCCTGAGTTGCTGAAAATGTTGTTCAATGTAAAGCCTTCCGGATTTAGTGGGGTTCACACTGTGGATGCCCAAGTGAAAGGTTTGGGAATTATCGGGCCAGGATTCAAGCTGAGAGACGGCAAGATCGATATAAATCAACTATCCGCCTTCAATCGTCTTCTCCATTTTATTGTCTGTCAAATCTTAGTTCCCAGAAGTGCAACGTTTTCATCTTGCACAAAGGCCAATTCGGACATGATGTACTGGGCCATTCAGAATAAGGAGATAAATATGGCTGCAGTGATAATGGAAAGAATGAAGTTTGCAAGAGATCAGATTTGGGACACTAAGAGTAAGTTCAATGTGTCCCTGCCTTATGCCCACCTACTCACCAAGATCTTCAAACACTTCGGTGTTGATCTTTCTGGGGTAGTTGTAGAGAAAATGGGCCAAGCAATCAGGTCCAGGAACCTGAAGAAGAGTGGCTTCTCTGTAGAAAGTGGTGTCTGGTTCAAGGCTTCAGTTGCTGAAGGCGAAGCCATCATTATCGACACCGCAGTTGTTCATCCGGAGATGGGATCAGCGAATATGACTCCAGAATTGCCAGTGGGGTCAATTTTAGCTCCAGCAGTTGAAGCAGCAGAATCTTCACGGCCCTCCATTGCAGAAGTTCAGTCTGAAAGTGCAGTAGAAGAAGAAAGGGCGTCTGTAGAAGCTTCAGGATTTCCAGAAGAATCAGTTCGAACTTTTGCAGAAAGGAGAATTGAGGATCTCCTCCCAGAGGACATTATTCCAATTGAGGACCCACTTCCCTCAACTGTAGTTGCATCGATTCTGGCAGACATCATAGATTCGATTCCTTTTATCTCAAGTGCTCCAGAAACAAGTAGTAGAGTTGCAGAAGAGACTGTGGCATCAGGCCACATTGATGAACCAATGGAAGATGTTCCAGTAGAGGTAGAGCACCTAGCTGCCCAAGGTGACTCTGTGTTGGAATCTACTCCCAGTCAGGGGGAGCAAGTATCAGATGAAGAAGATGCTCCTATTGAGGGGGAGCTATCAAAAGAAGGTTTAGTAGACGCAACTCCAGATGTTGATAAGGATGAAAAGCATGGAGATTCTTCAAATTTGGATGACAGAGAAGGGGAGACTGCAAGCTCTTCGAGCTCAGATGATGATCAACCTCCTCCAGAAAATGAAGGCAAGAAGAAAGGAAAAGAGGTTGCCTCTGGAGTTCCTCTCCTGGCTGATTCTCCATTTGAGAGGCAGGTTAAGCAGAAAATTGTCATAAACTTGAAGCCAGTGATTGAAAGGCTGAATGTTCAAGGTGAACTATTATGTTTTCTCCAGTCAGATGCCAACTCTATATTTCTGAGTCAAGCTTCAGCCAACAAAGAGTTGGCCCAAATCAGAAATGCTATGAAATGGTTTAACAAGGAAATGAGCAGCATGAAAGGCATGCTCTCAGATATTATCAAGGCAGTTGGAGCTCAAGCTCCTCCTCCTCCAGAAGCAGCAACATCACCAGAAGCAGCACCAAAAGAGGTAGAGCTAACAGGGCCAGCTGATCAGGATGCAGGGCCAACAGGGCCATCTGAGCAAGGATCAGGACCATTGGAGAGTGAGTCTGTACAGATAGAGGCAGAAGAGCTCTTGGCACCCAAGCCCCCAGCTCCCTCTTCCCCCTCTCACACACCTATTCCTCCAACTCCACCATCAGCTCCTACAGCACCTCCTGCTCCTCAAACATTCAAGAAGCCTCAATCTAGACCAATTTCCTCTCCTACACCATTTCAGTCCACCATTCCTTTTCCTTCTCCTACATTTGAGGCCCCTCCAGCATCCTCAGCTGGAGCATCCTCTTCCTCCTCTGGTCTATCCCTTGGACCAACTGATGATCTCCACACTACTTCACACTCTTTTCTTCATCCTACTCCTCCACCATCTTTCATCACTATCATACCTGAACATGCTCAACTCAATTCTCCCTTTATTGAAAAGATAAAGGATGAATTTGAGGAAGGGATTCTCAGGTCTGTGTTGAAAGTGGGAGAACATGTTCACAGGGCAGATCCCTCTAATCCTGCCTCCAAGAAGAGGAAACTTACTTCTACCTCTTCCTCTTCCTCTGAACCCAAATACCCTCCTTTGTGGTTTTCTCTCACAGTGGACAACAAACATAACCCACTGTATAGGGAATACCTTTCCAAAGTTGCTTATGCCACCATCATCAACCTTCCCTTTCAAAACCTTACAGATCATTTGCACACCATTTTCCCTTATACTTCTCTTTCAAAAACCGAAAAATCCAAAATTTTCTCTCTTGCTCACTCCAAATCTGAAGAGCAGTGGGGCAAAGGTCACAAGGATCTTCTCAAGAAGTTCATTCTTGCCAAATCTGCCAGATTTCCTCCAAGGGACCACTCCTTGACTCTATCTGAGTGGTTCAGGATGTACCACCAAGAACTTTGGGTACCCTACATTCAATCGGAAATAAAGATGATCAGGCATTTCATGCTATTCAACAACTACAGATAGATTCATAGACTTCCAGAAGTTCAGCTCTGTCAGTTCAGGAAGGCCATTTCAGCCTTGTCTCCAGTTATCTCTCACACTTCAGATATTCAGGTAGATTTTGCTACACTTCAAATACCTGAGGAGATAGCCCTTCCTCAAATTCACTTTCTAGTTATGGAATCCTCTGTAGGATCCATCATCTTTAAGCGTTTTGCCAGAATCTTGGGCAGAATTAAAGTGCAGAAAGGCTACTTGGTTTCCTTTTCTAGATTCCTATTCAGGGAATATCACCAGGGTCATGTAAAGGCTGAAGTTCTCTCCCCTATCCTGTCTGAATGTGAAAGGCTCACATCTTCTGAATGGTCCAAGTTCTACCCCCTGTCAGCTCAGCAGCTGTCTGAACTCAATGAAGCTCAAGCCAGGGAAGGCAAACCAGCTATTTCTCCAGCCACTTTCCTAGATATGAACTCCATTAATCTTGTTGATGACCCCTTCAAGGTCTGGGAAGAAAGATACAAAGTGTATGTGGCTATGCACCAAGCTCTCAGAGCTAACCACAATCACTACCCTGTCACCATGGACCAGTTCCTCTCCTGTGCCAGCTTTGGCACTCCTCGTTTTCTCAAGATGAACATGGACAAGGATGCATATGCTGATCTTCTCTATCAGCATCTAGATCTTCATCTCAAACGGATGGCTCCCACCATGGGACCATCTTACTCTGTGTCTTTTGGAGCTTTTAAAAATCTTTTTGAAGAGCAGGAAGTTCAGGCATGGGAAACCATCTCCCATTTTGCCTCTATGTTGTCTCCTGCCTTCTATTTACCTGTACCTCCACAGTAAATGCAATGACCCTCTGTGTATTCACTATTTCTCTTTCTCTCTTCTTTCTTTGTCAAAGTTTATCTTTTTGCTTAATGACAAAAAGGGGGAGAAAAAGTACGCATGTCTGAAATTTTAATTTTGCTTAGAATCTTAGCATATCTTCTCTTTACAACAAATTCAGATATTTTTATCCATGCTTATTGTTCAGTTTTGTCATCACCAAAAAGGGGGATATTGATGATCAGTCTGTCCCCATGCAATTTTAATTAATTATATATATATATATATATACATATTTTGATGATTAACAAAACCAAACAAGAATTTATCAATTATATCTGATGAATATTTAATAAGTCTTAAGTACAGGAAAAATACCGTGGTCAAACAAGCCAATAAAGGTATGCATTACTACTCTGAAGCTTCAATCTTTTCAACATGATATTTCTCTAAATCCATATCGATTTCTGTTGAAGTTCATAACGATTTTCTTATAAGACTGAAAAGTCATGTTGTTTCAAACAAATCGATGTCGTAACGATACTATAAGAAACGCAACGATTTCCTTAGAACTCGCAACGACTTGCTTGTTGTAACGACTTCATAAGTTATCATAATGATTTCTTTAGAACTCGCAACGACTTGCTTGTTGTAACGACTTCATAAGTTATCATAACAATTTTTTTAGAACTCGCAACGACTTGCTTGTTGTAACGACTTCATAAGTTATCATAACGATTTCTTTAGAACTCGCAACGACTTGCTTGTTGTAACGACTTCATAAGTTATCATAACGATTTCTTTAGAACTCGCAATGACTTGCTTGTTGTAACGACTTCATAAGTTATCATAACGATTTCTTTAGAACTCGCAACGATTTGCTTGTTGTAACGATTTCATAAGTTAGCATAACGATTTCTTTAGAGTACATAACGACTTGATAAGTATTCATAACGATTTGCTCTCTATAATGACTTATTAGTGTTCATAACGATTTCATAAGTCATTCAGTCATCGATTTCATATATTGATATCCTATTCATCTTAAAGCGTTGACTAGTCAAAGCCCACGTAGACATCTCTCTGCCGCTTTTGAATTTATGAGATTTGAACATATCTCTGCACATGCAGACCATATCAGAAGAATTTCTGTAGAACATATCTCTGTTTACAATTCACACTCTCAGAACTATACAGGTATCTTCTAGATTAATTTTAAAAAGACCCATTCACCCCCCTCAGGGCTTGTCAACTGGGCAACACAAGCAAGGGGCGGGTTGAGAGAGAGCTAGCTCGCAAGGAGGCAAGGAGTTGAGAGGATTCAAGGTTTGGGGATTTCAAAGCTTGGAAAGGAAGAAAGAAGGGCGCCGTTGTGTTTTTGAATCGGTCGGTTCGAGTCGCGACGGATTGAAAGACCGCAACCATATCACGACCACCCGCCTTGACGCATCATGAAGGCGGTCTCCATAGGCGTCACGACATAAACCGAGCCATTTGCGCTTGCAGGAAATTCAGTCTTATTCATTCCAATTCAAGTCATTACATGCACTAATGCTTCCTACAATCAAACAAATGCTAAAATTCTTTTCCTAACTACCATCTGATTCCTTGCCTACAATCAAATCAATTGAATTTCAAATAATCCCCGATATCGGCTGAATCTTCTTCAAAGCTGCAATGTATTCCTTCATCACATCCTCGTCCTCTTCTAACTCGGCTTGGACAACGCTCATCGTGCATCCTTCCCAATGGATGAGGGCGCTACGCACGTCGCGCTCATCCTGCTCGTCGTCCATCTTCCGCTTTTGAATGGGCGGGTAGTGTGATAGCATGGAGAGAAGCGTGCGATCCCTGCCGCATTGAAGATAGCAACGGTCCAGGTTGTAGAGAAATAGTGCTTCATTGCCCAATAGCCTTAGTGCCAACCCGGTGTGCTGAGGGAGGTGAATCGCCCGGTTGTACAGAAATTGCGGGCGTATGTCGAACTCGGCTACGCTCATCTTTCTGAAATAGTCTCGCCATTCTTTCAACCCTTTCACCTGTGCCATCTTGCACCACGCCTTGGTGCTCATGCAGAGAGGGCCGCCCACGAATGCCAACGGATGGTTGAGCATTGTTTTGCACTCCGTGGCCAGATTGTCCATCGCTCGAAATTGGATGTGCATGCCCATCCAAAGCTCGAGGGCAATGACGAAGCCGAAGAGAGGTCCCCCGGTCGCTGCAGAAGTCAAGCCCGCATATAGATACCCCAAGACCGCCTGGCTAATGCTCATACCCTCAGAAATAGAATCAATGACGCTCAAGTTGGCAAAGGAAATAGCTCCGTCCTCAGCCGGGAAGAGTATGACACTGCAGATGCAAATAGCGGCTGCTTTGGCGATAGCCATATAGTTCTTGGTCTGGCGCTTGCACTGAGAAGTAATCCACTGAGCAATTGGAAGAAGATGAACATACATACCGCTCGTCATGGAATACAAATCTGTCTTCCTTGTAGTAATATCCGCCAGGATGCTCCAAGCATTGATGGGCGCCACGGTGTGTGAAATCGCAAGTTCTTCGCCCCTCTGGTACCATGGGAGGCCGAGCATAATCTCCAGCTCCTCCAACAAGACCGTAGCTTCAAAATCGGGGAAGATGAACGTGTGCGATTGCGGGTGCCATAATTCCGTTAGCGCTGTGATACTCTCCCACACATGCACCATCTTGTCATGATTATTCGCCAATACAAGTATGGTGGACAGTCCCCACTCTTTCAAATGGCTAATGGACGCCGGCGGCAGCAACTTGAGCATGGGCGCTAGCCATGGCATCCGGGAGAACCGCCTATGGCCTGGTAAGATCTGAAGAGAAGTAGAAGAGGTGGGTTGAGAACGGAGAAGAAGGAGAAGAAAACAGGGGAAAACATAGCAAAGTTCAGAAATTCAGAACAAAGGCACTTACTTGGAGCTCCGGACGCATGCATATGTGTCCCGGGATGGAGGAGAGTCGCTGGAGTTCAGCATGTGACTCACGTGCCGCCTTGGGGCCGGAGTATGGCGGGATCTCTTCCTAGAAAGCAGAGTAACTCCTCGTCATGGCTGCAAAGAGGGAGAGATTTGAAGAAACTGGAAGAAAAGAGGGAGCAGAAGAATAGCTGCGGGATTAACCCCTTAAACCTCCCTTTTATAAATTCTAGAGAGGTGCAATCCCACTCTAATCCCGCATCTAGGTGTTGGGATAAGACTAGGAGAGGTTTAAGAGTCCTAATGTTAGTCTAGATGTCTTAGGATAGGTCTAAGCCTGGGAATTTTGTGTTTTCAGGGCTCTGTCCAAGTCACGACGCCGCGATCTGACGCGACTATGTCGCGACAGGGCGCTGCGATGCGACTCTGTCGCAGCTTTTAGGGGTGTCGCCTCTCTACCCGAGGGCTTGTTTTCATGTTTGTGCTTTGTATATTTGTTGTTTGTTTATATCTATTGTTCGATTTGCTATTGTTATTTCTATCCTCTATGAGAAAATACAAAAAAAAATCAGAAAATCAAAAGAAACAAAAAAGAGACATCGTCACAGGTAAGTCAAGTGAGTATTTCTATCCCTACTCCCCGCATTACTATATAGTATTCTACTTATTATATCGCTTCAAGGACCGGCTGGTTCTCAATGTGTTCTGGGAGTTGAGTTCCCCTTTACCAAAAACAGTGATAATCTAGGTGCACATTGTGAATCGTTGGATAGGTCGTTAAGTTGTTTGAGTTCGGGAACGATGGGTTCAGGCCTGCACTACGGTTGTGGGTAGTCTCTTGACCCATTCTTATTTGGCTTAGCAATATTATCCTTGAATTATTTTCTATCTTCTCTTTTCTTTGCATTAGTTTTAACGATTTCTTTTACTTTAACCCAGCATGCATCATGTAGGATTTTGAGCTCTCCTGACTCACTCCTGACTTTTGATGAGCCCTTGTTGAGTGCCCAACCATCTATCATTTTCCAAACAAGAAATCCAATTCCACTCTGGATCGGAAGGTTTGCCTCCGAGTGAGTTGTTCCTGTTAGTTTGACAAGAATTTCCCTATCTGGATTCTCTATCTATTTTTTTCATCCTACTCCTTTGATCCGTTTTGATTGCGAACCACTCCCAGGACAGAGTCATGAGTTACCTGCCTGGCACGCACATGTCCCTCCAAAACGAAACCTGCAGGCCAATCGGCTAGGGTACCTCTCAATCGAGGGGTTGATCATCCTCTTCTATCTTCTTATCGTCCAGACTTGTGTTTTTCTTTGCATTCTGCTCGAGCAGCTAACTCAGGGCTTTCACGAAGATTCCACTTGCTTATTAGTCAGATCGGGCGTCTCTTTACCTCGGCTCCCACTTTTCACTCCACTCCGCATCATCTCCGCTCCGCCATCACTTCTTGACATCTTTACTCCATTTCCACTTCGCTTTCTTGCAAAGTAGTAGCCAAGGAGGGGCAATCTATAGACACCCGGTTCTAGCTAATGGGTTGAACCATATTTCTTGTCACCATAGTGGGCCCCTAGTTGGTCACTCACCTTGAGCCCATCATTAGCCTAGTTTGAGCCCATTAACAGTTTAAATTGCCTTGAAATTCTCGCCCATTGTCACTTTGAGAAAGTCCTTAAGCATCAATGACTCTTATCTTTTCAAGTGGTTGGCTGATAATTCACAATAATTTCGATTTTCCAGTCGCGACGCATCGTGGTGCCGCGTCTCACAGTCGCGACGGTCTAGGCTGCCGAGACAGCCCATGCATTATCCATGCACATGGGCAATGCTGTCGCGACTCCCCTCCCTGTCGCGACTCAGTAACGCAGCCCTACGATACGCCGCGACAACAGTTGAGCGAGTTATCCTCCGCAACCACCTCCTATTTATCCTCCCATGGGTTTATCATTACACCTAGGTAATATCTCAACCCCTTGGGCGAGATTTGGGCCCTAGGGACTCTCCTTGAGGACCCCAAGGACTCTCCTTGCGATTTTGGGTGAGATTTATCCCCCATTTTTAATTATTCTTTACTTTAAGGAGATATTTTCTCTCAAGGGCCTATAAAAACAAGGCTTCTCCTCAAGGACGAGGAGAGACCCCATTTTTTACCCTGAAGGGCTGCCAAAATCCCTACTGATCTATACTTAGCCTCGCAGCCATCCTTTTCCACCATTCTTCACATTCCACTCCACAAAGTCTCACTCTTTCTTCATCAATGGAGCACAAGACGTGAAGATGGCGGCTCCAATATCCTCCTGAAGCCTTTGCACACCATTCGGGACTACATCCACGCCAGGGAGTCGCCCTAATGGGGGCTCACCTTCTTCCTTCCTTTTCTCCTTCATTTCTACATACATTTTTATGTCTTTCTAGATAGGTTACATTCCACTTTCCCACCCACGTTTCCACACGCCCTAGGGGTTTAAAAAACCAACCCCAGGTTCGTCCCTTCCATGTTGGTTTATTTCCTTTCATTTTTAGAATGGTTGCTACACTAATCATGTTCTAATAGGGATTTTCTTTGTTGTTTCTCTTTGATTGGCAGGCATACAAACAAGGTTCTACGAGGAGCTCTCGTCCTCTGGCCGGCCGGAGGAAGGGAAGGAGGTCTCCCTCATTATCTCCCGCACCAGAAGAGAACTCGATAGGGGAAGGCGACGCGACAAGAGACGCGTCAGCCAAGGGCGATGCGTTATCATTGTTGTCGCGATCGATAACCCTGCCGCGACACCAGGTTCGCCCTAGTTGTCTCTCCTTTTCCTAGTGTAGTTAGCCCATGTCATTTTCTTTTCGTTAGGCAATTACCTAGGTGGCGATCACATCCATGTTTCCATGCTATTAGATTTAGTATGTGTTTGCATGTTGAGGGGAGGCACAATCCCCGTGATTAGACCAGGAAAACTAGAATGCGACGGCCTGCCAGGTCACGTCAACGATGTACGCACCTGACACCCGACAAAGTCATTCTGACAAAAGGATAACGGTTAGATCGATCAGAAAAGTAGTCGTGTCACTTTCAAACGTCGCGACAAGAACACGACGCCTACCCCCGTCGTGACTATAACGCGATGGCCAGGTGTGCTGCGACCAAAACCTTGTCGCGACAATCTCCCCTGGCGTGACCATGTCACGACCAGGGTGTCCATCGTGACCCTGAGGACAGGGACAAGGGCCCAAGAGGGCCGGGTCTTACAACAAGAGCAGGTACTTCACCTTCAGCTGATTGCCCAGTGGGCTGAATGTGTTCAAGAGCTATATTTGCAATCCTCCGACCAGACAAAGTGGATGCAATAAGTTCATCATCCCTAACTGCAGTCTCATCTTCTTGAACAAATGGAGCTTCAGTGATAGAAGTGTCTCCAATGATGGCTTCTCCTTCAGCATGGAAGTTTTAGACCAGACTTTTGCTGTCAGAGAAAAGCCACTCTTATTTAGGTTCCTGGTTCGGATGGGTTATCCCATTTTCTCCAACAGTTCCCCTTCTAGATTAATTTCAAAATGTCAAAAAATTTCGGGTGAGCAAATGTGCATAGGGAAGGGAGACTGCTAACTTGTTCTTCTTATCCCAAATTTGTTCAGCGGCAGACATCATCTTCTCAACTATAATATGTGCCATATTTACATCCTAATTTTGCACAGCCCAAAACATGATATCTACGTCTCCTTTTGTGCATGAAGAGAAAGTGGCACTGCGAGGTACTAGAATTTGACATACAATAAAGTACAGTAGTCTATTGAAAGCAGTAAACTAATTTATATCAATTTTTCCTTCCATGAGCTTATACTCAGTTCCAATAATTCCAAGGCCTTTGGCATGAATATCTACTGAGTTGATCAAACTGTGGCCTACTTTCGAGACATCAAACAATTTCTCCAATAAATCATGGGTGATACGAATGGCCTTACCTTTAACAAAAGAGATGAGAGACCCATCTTCTTCAGACTGAAGGCAGGTGTAGAATGCCTTGGCCAGGTGCGGATAGATGGGTTCAGAGACTGTACATACCACTGTCCATTTTATCCTCTGTAGGGCTTCAATTACACTAACCATCCCATGCTTCTCCAAATCTACTGCCTTGTTCCCACAAATCTTGATCTTTTTTTTTTTTTTTGATCAAAAGTGGTCCTCAGGCTCTCAACCAGGAGAGTGCCCCTCCCCCAAAGGGGGAGGATGTTCCCACTCCACCAGTGAGTAAAACCTGGGCCGAAAATATATAAGGATAGAACAATACAAAGAAACATAGGCAATCCCAGCTAAACCAACCTAATATGCATGAGACCAGATTTATCAATTACCACTGGCCCTTTACAAGGATGAGGGAGGTTATCAGCCCCCCAATAAACATTATTCTACCTAGAAGTGATTGCAAAGTTTGCAAGAGAATCTGCCACTTGATTTGTTTCTCTGTAAACATGAAGAAGCGAAATGCTATTTTGCATGAGAACCCTTCTTGCTTCTCTCCACCATCTGAAAGACCGCCAAGACACAACCCTATCTTCTCTGATGGAATTAGTAATAACTTGGGAATCAGTGTAGACAATAGAGACCCGGTAACCAAGAGCAGACGCAAAGCGGAGGCCATCACTGAGCGCTCTAATTTCTGCTAACATGTTGGTGCCAACACCATAGAAATGTGCAAAAGCCAGATGAACATTACCCTGAGAATCCCGAATACAACCTCCACCACCACAATCTCCCGGATTCCATTTACAAGCGCCATCAACATTTAGACTAAAATCATGTAAAGGTGGAGTCCATCTAATGAGCTTCAACTTTTTGGAAGAGCACTGTGGAGCAAAACCAAAGCTGTGAAGGGCCTTCCATTCCGAGATAGAAGGATCGACTTTAAAAATAATTTTAGAGAGAGAATGGGCTATATTATGCTTGACACTACTGATGATGGCCTCAGGAGAGACAGTGATATCATCAAATCTTTTTGCACATCGCCATTTCCAAATCTCCCAAATGATGAGGATAAGGCCATAAAGAGAAACGAAACCATAAGGAGATCGGATGTTGTTATGCTGGACAAAATTCCACAGGCGGACTGTGACATGAGAGTGCATGTTGATTTTGGGTGATATTAAAGGTTGAAACCATCGCCACAGAATGGCAGCATAGTCACTACGAAGAAACAGGTGATCTAATGTTTCTTGCTAAGGAGAAGTGCAACAAGAGCAGCAGGAGACCATGGGAATACCAATGTCAGCGATACGGCCATCCACCGGAACAGCACGGTTCAAAACTTTCCAAGAAAATAAAGAAGCCCTATGATAAAAAGAATTGTGCCAAATCTTGGAGGGGGCCGCTCTATAAACACTAGAGGGACGGATCAGGTTGTAAGCTGAACGGGCAGTAAAGGAACCATTAGAAGAAGCCGCCCACATACACCTATCAGCTTCCTCAGACAGGACCACACCATCCATGACAGCCTGGGGAATAATGGATCGAAGGCGGTGGGTATCATCAGAATAAACTTCACTCAAAGAGGCAGAATGTCTACGATCCTCATCAGAGATTATTACAGTTTCACAAAGAGGACTATCACCAACCCAGATATCATGAAGAATGTCAATACTCCTGCCATTACCATGTACCCATCTAGTGTTCTCAAAGAGTATCTTCTCAGCTTCCATGAACACAGACTTGGACATCCTAGGGATTAAAGACCTCTTCAAAAGATGATAGTGGTTTCTTGCATAATTGGCCCATAAAGA
This sequence comes from Colocasia esculenta, assembly GCA_014218235.1. NCBI lineage: Eukaryota > Viridiplantae > Streptophyta > Magnoliopsida > Alismatales > Araceae > Colocasia > Colocasia esculenta. The sequence goes on along the minus strand of CM024757.1, from coordinate 11,611,912 downwards.
GGATCCCTGTTTTACATTCCAGAGCTGCTTAACAGCTAAACATAGCTGCACATGACGCAAACTACGAACGCCCAGGCCTCCCTCCGTGATAGGCCACTGAATGGAGGACCAAACCACCCAATGCCGACGATGAGTCCCATTAGAGCCATCCTAGAAAAAAGCAGCTGAAACTTTCTCAAAATAATTAGTGATGGATTTCGGGATATAAGATGCCGCTGCTAGAAAAACAAGAACGAAAGATATCACAGAATTAAGCAACGTGATCCTACCCGCTTGAGAAAGCAATTTGGATTTCCAAGTATTAAGTTTGCCATTAACTTTATCAATCAGAAATTTAAAATCAGTAGTAAGAAGTCTCCCTAATTTAATAGGCACACCCAGGTAAGAAAGGCACTCGCTTTGCCTTCTAAATCTAGTAGCGTGTTGAATTCTAGAAATGGTGGAAGCTGATGCCTTCTGAGAAATCATAAAGCAACTCTTGGCAAGGTTGATATGCTGACCAGAAGAAATGGCGTAAGCTTAAAGGAAAACCATCAACCGATTAATATTTCTGATACTACCATTCAAGAAAACCAACGTGTCATCAACATATAAAATATGGGTAGGAGAGGGACAGCCCCTGGGACCAGCATAAGGACAAAGGAGGCCAGTAGCGACCATGTTCTTGATACCTCTGCTTAGGGCTTCTTCCATGATAATAAACAAAGTCGGGGCAATAGGATCACCTTAATGTAATCCTCTGGTGGAATTAAAGAAGCCAGCATGGGAGCCATTAAAAAGAACTGAGAACCAACAGTTAGACACCATCATTCCAATAAGAGATATGAATCTGGAAGAGAAGCCAAATTTCTTATGAACCGTAAAAAGGAAATCCCATTCCAGACTGTCATAAGCCTTTTTAATATCCAACTTGAGGATGACATTGTTACCTCTAACTTTACGGCCAATATCCTTGACCATCTGCCTAGCCATAGAGACATTGTTCAGAATATATCTTCCCTTAACAAAGGCCCCCTGCTCTTCTGATATAATCATAGGCAGAATGCTAGTGAGTTTGTCACTTAGGATTTTAGAAACAATCTTATTACAAAAGTTACAAAGACTGACAGGTCTAAAATCATTGAAGGACATAGGATGAGTCTTCTTCGGAATAAGAGAAACCAACCTGGAGGTGATGCTTTTAACAAAAGAAAAGCCTTGGAAGAAGCCCTTAACTGTAGCATAGACATCGCCTCCCATAATATCCTAGCAAGCTGTAAAGAAAGATCCTGTGAAGCCATCAGGACCAGGAGCGCTAGCACCATTTAGACACCACACAGAATGCTTAACTTCCTCCATATCAGAAATAGCACAGAAGGTGTTATTTTGATCATCAGAAATCATATTAGGGATAACATTGAGAATATTATTATGGATTTCATGATCTGTAGTTTGAAGCAAAGTCTCAAAGAAGGAAGCAGACTCCTTAGCAAGAACCTCCTGATTATCACACCACTGGTCGTTCACCTGAAGCCTGGCTATATGATTTCTTCTTCTGTTACCATGTACCACCGCGTGATAAAAAGTAGTATTTTTATCACCATCATCTAGCCAGTTAATTCAAGCTTTTTGAGCCCAAAAGAGCTCAACACATTTCATAGCTTTCCTCAGATTATCATTGGCCGCCCCCAACTTAGATCTATTTTTAGGCGTAGGATTCCTATCAAACTCCTGTTGCCTAATCTTCACCTCATTCTCCTGCAGGGACAAATTATCATGAATATTACCGAAGGTATTTTTATTCCAGAATCGAAGAGCTCCTCTAATAGCCTTAAGCTTGAGATGGAGATTAACCCAAGGATAAATGTGCCCAAAATTAACAAACCTCCAAGCATTTTCCACCGTGTTCAAAAAAGTAAGATGATTGATCCACATCGATTGAAAGATAAACCTTGCCGGACCCCTAGAAGAGGAAACACAGGAGGCCAATAGAGGGGCATGATCTGAGGACCCTCTAATAAGATGGGAAATCTGAAAACCAGGAAAAACAACTTCCCATTGATTATTGATGAGAAACCTGTCTAATCTAGACTTTACAGCCGCTAGACCAGTTCTATTGTTAGACTAGGTGAAATGGGATCCAGTATAACCAACATCAAGGAGAGAGGAGGCAGAAATGCAAGCATTGAAATCAACCATCGCCTGTAGCCTGGGAGGGTTGCCACCCTTCTTCTCAGCTGGAGCCTAAACACAATTGAAATCCCCTCCCACTAACCAAGGGACAGAAATATCACCAGACATATTAATAATCTCATCATAAAGAGTCCTTCTTCTGCCAAAGCTACAAGAACCACACACCACAATGATAAGGTATTATGTGATATTATTAATATGGAAAGCCAGGGTAATTTGTTGATCAGAAGAGCTAACAACCTGAATGGTGTTATTAAGCCAACAAACCCATATAGTGGAGCTGTCTCCATTATTACCAGCAAACATATCCATCTTAAGGTAGGTACACACTGTTTAGACAAATCTTGATCTTCACTGCCTGAAATCTCTCGAGCTGTTCTGGCATGAGGAAAGCGGGGTTGTAGCCTCCCAAACTTTTGGAACTACCAGAAGCGGCCATGGAAATTTTTGAGAAACGATTCTAAAAGATCGTGGAAGGAAGGGGAATAACCCTCAAGAAATGTAGCGGGAAGAATCAAATCTTTTGAGAATGGGAAGAAGGATTCTGGAGTCGATGGAGGGTTTCACAGACCTCGGAGTCGAGAGAGAGAGAGAGAGAGAGAGAGAGATAAAGTGACTATTGAAAAAGCGGAGCATTAATTGCATAAAATGACAAAATAGAGGATGACGATAGCACAAAGGCAAAAAGAATAGAGTTATTTAAATAACGGGGAGAGAATTAAAACTTGTTCTGAAATGGATTATTTTATTTCAGTTATACACAGATAAATCTACTACAAATTGCACATGCCTAATTCCCGTCTCAGATAGGTAAATCTCTCTTCAGGTAAGACTTTTGTAAAGATGTCTGCTAACTGATTTTGAGTATCTACAAAGGAAATATTAATGTTACCATTTGCTACAAGATATCGAATAAAATGATATCTAACCTCAATATGCTTTGTCATTGAGTGCTGTATAGGATTCTTGGTGAGATTTATAGCACTGGTGTTGTCACATAATAGTGGAATAGTCTTGATGTGTAGTCCATAATCCTCAAGCTGTTGTTTAATCTAAAGGAGTTAAGTACAACAGCTCCCAGCGGCTACATATTTAGCTTCAACTGTTGATAAAGCTACTGAGTTTTGTTTCTTTGAAGACCATGATATCAAGCATCCTACAAGAAATTGACAACAACCACTGGTACTTTTTCTATCCATTTTGCATTCAGCATAGTCAGCATCTGAGTATCCAATTAAGTTTGTTTCATAGGTTTTAGGATACCATAAACCTAAGTTATGAGTATGAGCTAAATATCTAAAAATTATTTTTACTAAGATTAGGTGTGATTCCTTAGGATCAGATTGATATCTTGCACACATGCATACACTGAATAAAATATAAGGTCTACTTGCAGTTAGATAGAGACATGAACCAATCATACGTCTGTAAAGTTTCTGATCTACCTTCTTACCTTCTGGATCACTATCTAACCTGGTTGATATGCTCATGGGAGTGGATAGTTAGGGGTGTTCACTATTCGGTTCAAACCGAAAAATCAAACCGAACTGAGTGATTCGGTTTGGTTTGGTTTGGTTCAGTTTGAACATGGAAAAATTTTGGTTTGGTTCCAAACCAAACCGAAAAAGAAAATTCGGTTTGGTTCGGTTTCTAAACTCTAGAAACCAAACCAAACCGATAAAAGTGAATTACAATAATAAGTTTTAATTTGTATATATCTATCAAGTTTTTTCAATATATTTACGTAAAAATACATATTATGGAGGTTAATATGGTCATCAACATTTAATACTTCATTTTAAATATTATTTGATAGTTATTTATTGGAGAAACAAGTGATTAAAATCTTATTTAAGACTAAGAGAATCTAAAGGCTAATTTATTTTCAAGTTAAACCAAACCAAACCGAATTTAATTTGGTTTAGTTTGGTTTGGTTTCAAGGGACTTAGGTTTGGTTTGGTTCAGGTTAGGTCCAAATTTGGTTTGGTTTGGTTTCTTAAAATCTCCTATAAACTAAACCATGAACACCCCTATGGATAGTGGTTTGGCATTCTCAAGCCCAAATTTCTTTAATAGTTCCTTGGCGTATTTGATTTGACTGATGTGAGTTCTTTCATTACTTTGCTTAATTTGAAGTCCAAGGAAGTAGTTAAGTTCTCACATCATGCTCATTTCGAATTCTCCCTGCATTAGCTTTTCAAAATACTTGCATAGAGATTCATCAGTGGATCCGAAGATAATGTCATCTACATAAATTTGTACAATTAATATATTTCTGGCACTAGATTTAATAAATAGAGTGCTATCTACTTTTCCTCTAATGAAATCATGGTTTAATATAAATCCACTAAGTCTTTCATACCAAGCTCTGGTACTTGTTTTAAACCATATAAAACTTTATGTAAATTAAAAACATGATTAGGATAATCAAAGTCATCAAAACCAGGAGGTTGTTCTACATAGACTTTCCCCTTTATAACACCATTTAAAAAGGCTGATTTTACATCCATTTGAAAGAGTTTTAAATCCAGTGTAGATGCATAAGCAAGCAAAATTCTAATAGCCTCATGTCTGACAACTGGTCCATAGGTTTCATCGAAGTCTATGCCTTCCTCTTGAGAATAGTCTTGAACAACCAGTCTAGCCTTATTTCTAGTAGTAACATCAGCTTCATCTAATTTGTTTCTGAACACCCATTTGGTGCTAATCACAGCATGATTTGATGGTCTAGGAACAAGGGACCAGACCTAATTTCTTTTGAACTAGTTTAGTTCATCTTGCATGGCTAGAATCCAAGATTCATCAGTTAGTGCTTCATTGTCTGTCTTTGGCTCTATTTGAGAGACAAATGCTAGGTAATCACAAGGAATAACATTACCTCTAGTTCTTACCCCAACAGATGGATCTCCAATTATATTATCTTTTGGTTGATCCTTTTTATATCTCCATTCCCTAGGAAGATCATCATGAGTAATATCTTTTTGTCGCAGTTCTTCCAAGGGTGTGTAGGTATCGCTTTTCCGTCCCATTTTTTATGGGCGAGTTCATTGGGAACTCCCGAGAAAAGGGGAAGAGAGAGAGAGTGACTACAAAGGGGGATAAATGGAGGAAAAGAAAAACATGATCGCCAGGTACGCGAGTGTACCGAATGGAGAATGCACGCGCGAAGGGGTTCGGATGGAATGGGTGATTGCGAATGTGTACCTTTTAGAGCGTGGGGAGATTGCGTGGGGACGCGGGTCCTTTCTTCTTCTACGAGCATGGTCGGCCGTGGTAGAAGGCATTTTCCGTTGATGATTACCCTAACAAAGAGAACAAAAGAAAAGAAGGGGATTAGCCACGTGTGTGTAGTATCAATCCTAAATAAATGAAATAAAATGAATAAAGAGCATGGGGAATGACTTACCGTATGGTGGCTTTTAAACCCCTAAAAGGGAGGTGTGTGTGTGCATGCTATGCATGCATGTGTGTGTGTAAAAAGGGAGAATAAAGTAAAAAAAGCCATGTGGGGGCTCGAGGGAGTTGATATGAATGAATAGAAGGGGAGGGGGTGCTTCCCCAAATATTCGATGGCGCGGCGGCGCTGCTGACTGGACGGATGAAGAGGAGGAAGAAGCTTCCTCCCGCTTTGCTCCGGTTCATGTGAGGATGACGGAGGGGACGTCGGCTCCAAACTCTGAGGAACGAGGACGTGGGTTGGCGCGGAATGGTAGATGCTCCTCCTTAGGTTGGGAGCCGAGTCGCCGATTCGGCAGGGCTCCGCCACAGTGAATGGGACCCCCTCCTACAAATGACCTCAGGGGTCTATTTATAGGCAGAAAATCTCTGAATCGCATCGGGAATGGCGGACGCGTTAAGGCTGGAATTGCGTCCGGCTAGGTCGCGGTGACTTAAAAGTCAATTGACGGGACAGGCGTAGCCTGCAATCATGCTCTTAATCACGTCGGGCAGGGGCGCCGTGACTTAAAAGTCAAACTGATGTGACAGTCGTAGCCTACAGCCATGCTTGGAGTCGCATCGGGCAGGGGCGCCGTGTTTCTCAACCGGATCGTGCCTTCTGACAAGATCGTCCTTTAATTTGACAGGTGGTCAAAACGCGGCATCCTTCCCCGACGCGATTCGGAAATTGCCATGATTTGGCGACGTGGCAGCTCTTAAATGCCACGACTGCAGGGTACGCATAGGCTTTTTGACTTTTAATCGCGTCGCACATGGCGGACGCGACAATGCATCACTCTGAATTACGTCGGTACGACACGATGCGACAAGGAATTTCCAAATTTCCATATTAATGCAAATATGGAAATCTGAGACGCGTCGTATCGAGTTGACGCGATAAGCATCAATCGATATAATAGTGTCAGGAGGACCCGATGCATTAAAGGGAATCGGTGCAAGCCTCAGAATCGATGCATAGTCACGTCCACACAGACCGACGCGTTTCCTCGACCCGATGCGACAAGGGCCAATCGGCCTAGTCACACCCAACATGCCCGTCGCGACTTGATGGAATCGCATGTACCATGCCAGACTCATTTCAGATGTGACCGCTAGACCTGTCGCGACTTCAAAGAACGCGCCCACCAGACCCGTCGTGACTCAAATTTCTGCCCACGACCTCTGACGAGCCTTGAAAATGGAGGGGAAGCACCGGGGAAGAATGGGGTGATCCGAGAATGATTGGGAAATTACTCTTGCAAGGTAAAAAGAGGGACATTTGTGGCATCATGGCGTAATATGAAATTTGCTTGCGGTGGAGTCAAAATCGCGTGTCTACAACTGCCACACCTTGGTGTCTGCTTTGTAGGGGAGCGAAGCGAAGGGACACGAAGTTAAGTGCAATGGAGTGAAATGGAATGAAAGAAATGAAGCGTAGCGAAGTGGAATGCAGTGGAGGAGACTGAAAAGTAGACACCAAGGTGAAAAATAGACACACATAATCGTTGGTGACTTCCACCTGATAAGAGTCTTTCACCAACACCCAAGGAAGTCACCACCAGGATGAAGACCTAAAGGAACAAATGTTTGGATCGGAAGGAAACAAAGTGTGTGCATGAGGGGCACGATAGGAGGTGTGTACGTGGTACACGAAGGAAAGGTGCCACGTGGGACACAAAGGAGAGATCAACTTCCAGCGTAGGGGAAGTACCTAAGGACACAATCCGTTAGGTTGCACCATCGGGGGCATCTGCCACTGCCTCAGGTGGATCTCTGGGAGTAAGGATGAAATGTAGAGGGTCAAATCCAAACAAAGGTTCTTAAGGAAATCAGCCCAGAGGCGACAATAGAGGGAGTTGGGTACTTGACCCGGATTGGAATATTTCAAATTGCTTCGGATTTGGAGTGAGAATGGCTCTCAAATTGCATTAGAAGAGTGGTCTCTACTGTGATTTCAAAATGCATGCATGCTGGGCTAAAAGAAAATAAGGTTAAAGGACTAGAAAAAAATCAAGGATAATATTGTTACGATGGTGTTGAGTCAGGACTAGATTTTTATGCATGGGTCTGTCGTCCTCACGTGCCAAGCATAACGGCCTATCCGTACAGCTAAGGATCCTCTGGGATAATCATTGTTTTTGTTAAATGGGAACTCAAATCCCAGATTCCTCAGAGCCACAACGTCCTTGATATGCTCTATGGGTATAATATATAGCAAAATGCAGATAACTGGATGGTAAGGCAGCAATCGCAACCTGATGTAGTGCCAGATGAGGTAAGTCGAATTCTGCACTCAAAACTCACTAGCCAAGCAAATATCATGGAAAAAACATCATTCATTCATAGCATGGAGCATGGATAAAGTAGTCAACAGCAGGTATAGCTCACTCTATTTGTTTGTTTTAAACCATGAGGATGAGTGACCTTTTGGCCAAGGGAGTTTGGAGTCCAAGGTAGGAGGAACCAATTGATGGGAAGGATTGATTTGATCTAACATAATGAGAGGCAATGTGCTTGCCATGTGCAATTCCATCATGATTTTTTTTTATTTTTTGAAGATTTCCAAATTTTTATAAATTTTTTGAAAAATATTTGAATTTTTTGTGGGTTTTGGAAATATTTAAATTTTTATGGATTTTGGGGATATTTGAATTTTTTATTTTGGAAAATATTTGAAAATTTGTGGGTTTTGGAAAATATTTGAAATTTTGTGGTTTTGGAAATATTTGAATTTTTTGTTTGGTTTTGGAAATATTTGAATTTTTTTTTTTAGAAATATTGCCATGCCATGGCGGCATTAAAGTTATGAAGACTGACTGGCGAGGGGTCCTTGTTTCTTCCCGTGTCATTAAAGAATGCCCAGACTAAGGCGTGCTTTTATAGTGGCGCCCAGAGGCTAATTGCTCATGGTTAATGGTGGCACCACCACAGCCATGCCTGAAAAGGCGACTAAGTCTGGCAGGGAGAAGGGAAGATGTTTTTTGGAGATAAGCTTGGTATGGGCGTTGAGGAGTTTGGATTTGACTTCCTTCTGCGGCGCAACCATTAGAAGATTCAGTCTCTTTTAAGCATTTGGGACTTTTGGAATTAGTTTGATGACTATTTGTTTGTAGGGACATGCGTACGACTGGGTCCATTTGGATCTCCGCGGGGACTTTGCCGCTCTTGACATGCCCTATTATGATTGATTGGTTTTGATTTTGATTTTGCATGCATACGACCAGGTCCATTTGGATCTCTGCAGGGACTTTTCAGCTCTTGACATGCATTTGACTTGATTTTTCATTGGTCATTTTTATTGCCCCTTTTTGAGACATCCTCTTATCAGGGAGTGTTTCAGGTTGGTTGCCTTGCCTAGACTACCTCTATTACCCATACTTCGGATGACTGAAAGGAGAAATAGATTTCCGTGCCTTTCAGGCATGGCTGTGACAGTAACGGTGTTTTCCGAGTCAATCAGCTTAGGGTGCCGTGAAGTGTGTGAAAGGTGCCCATGCTAAGGGAAAACCTTAAGGACCCGGGAGAGAATTTTGGACTCCTCGCGTGGAGTTCTCATAACAGAAGTGCTGCGATAGCATGGCAATATTGGATATTCATTTTTTGGTTTTTTTTTTTTTTTTTGACACTGATAAATATAATAACTTTTCACAATAAGGGTTTGGAAGGTTAAAGGAGGACGAATGCCCTGCGCTGGGGTGAGACTCAGAGACTATGAAGAATGTACAAAATTATTTGGAAATTTAAAGAAATGCATGGGGACTGAAGCCCCGAAAACAGTGGGAGAAAGGTCGGATGACCTGATTGAAAATGGAGAGGATAGAATTGCAGAAAGAATTTGGAGACCCCGGCGGGACCGGAGGGATTTGAAGAAGAAGGAGGGTGCGGTGCCCTATGGGGGAAAAGGAATCCGGATGGGCCGGAGGAGAGAAGGGAACAAGTGGGCTGTGAGGGGCCAAAAGTAAAGGTGTGCCGCATGGGGTGCATGAGGGAGGTGTGCCACGTGGAGCACTGGAAGGAGATGTGCCGCGTGGGGCACTAGATGGAGATGTGCCACGAGGGGCACTGAAAGGCTATGTGCCACGTGAGACACAAAGATGAGAATTACAAAAAGGGGCTCGATACCCAGTGTAAGAGAATGAGGAAATAAAGGGCCTCCCGTGGGGAGGGAATGTGGATAACCCAGGGAAAGGTGCTAAGAAGCACGAAAGATGATTGAAATGGAAAAGAGGGAGGTGAAGGTCCCCTGATCTTTTGCCTTGCCCGACGTTTGGGGTCCCGCTTGGGAATTAGCCTTTTGACCCTTAGGTACTTCCTCACATGTTTTGCCCAGCGGGCGGATTGTCTAGCTCTTCTGGGAGAGTTTGAGTGGCTCTCAATGATTGGATTGTTGACTTCTGTCAGAGTTTCAAACAATAGTGGTAGCTCCCTTGGAATGTAGTTCAATGAAAGGGTGGGGAGTTCCATTGGTTGAGTTAGAAGAAACATTGAGGGGACCGTGCCTAAAGATTATATAGCGTGTGATATGGAAAGGGGCACGTCCCCTTGGGCAATTGATTGTGCCAATGATTGGGCTTTAGAGTGTGTGGGCACAATCTGCATGGTTGACCCCTTCACTAGAGTGGGAAGGTTCACAACAATGGTGTGAGGGGTCATGAGAGCTTGGAGGGGGAGATTCCCTATGAGTATTTCGAATTGAACTTGGTTGGCAATTGGAATGTTTGGCATATTTTTAGAAGGCCTCTTGATGGCCATGATTGGAGGGGAGGACTCCCGCTCAATGAAAATGCCTGGTATGGAAATAATGACCGGCATGCGGGGAATATGTTCTTGAATCTTGAAAAGCATGCCGGGTCCCAGGGCTTCCTTCTGCTGACTCGGCTTGTTGCTCCTTAAAAACTTGCACCCGCTCTATTGGATGGGGGTGGATGTGGGGGTAGTGGAAGGCTATATGGCCTGTGGAGGTGTAATGGGTATGATGGCAAGGGTTTGCTCGGGCTCGGTTGCTAATGGTGTTGGTGCAGTGGGAGGTGTAATGGTTGGTTTGGCGGTAGGTTTAATGATGGAGGGTCTGGTAAATGTGGATGGCAATGTAGGAGGTGTAGGTAAATGGTGTACGAACATGACCTCGGAAGGTTCACCATTGTAACACCAAGTGGTTTCGTAGATGGGTTGGCTATCAGAAACTTCGGCCCGAGCAACGGGCTGCGGTGGAGGTATGGTAGCTGGAGCTGGTGCAACATCGGGCACATGAGCTTCTTCCTAAATGATAGGGGCATTGTATGGCCCAGTTGGAGGTTGTTGAGTCCAAGGAGGACGAATCAATGGACGCCTGGGTGGAGGCATGTTGTGGTAAATGGGAGGCGTATGTGTAAGGGTATATGGAGTAGATGTTGCATGGTGGTGAGGTGGATGGTAGATGGCGTCCACTGATCCGTTCTCTCTCAGATTAATTTGATTGAATAGTTCCACGATCGGGGAGTCCATTAAATGGGCTTGAATGTAACGTCCCCGCTAATAGAGCTCTTGCATCGTATCGATTTGGTTCATGGCCAGGATGTGCTTGAACCTCGGAGCAGAGTTAGAAATGATTATTTTGACTTGCTCTGACTTCGAGATCACATGTTGCAGGAGGGTGGCCATTGACCTCCAACGGTCGACAAAATGGACAAATTCCTCATTGGCCCTCATCTTCTCGGATGCTAGATCTGTGATTGATAGATAGATAAGGGCTAACGCGGTCTTTATACCTTTGAAGAAATTTCTTATGTAATGAGCGGAAGTCTCCTGCCTCACTTGGCTCTAGAGAGTAGAACCATTCAGGTGCATGGCCGTCAAGAGATTTTCTAAATAAATATGCCAAGGTGATTGGGTCTCGTTACCAACGAGAGGACTCATAGAGAAACTCCTTGACATGATGATATGGATTACCGGTGCCATTGTACAATCGGTACATTGGCATCTCCAAAGGATGTATATAAATTTGAGGGAGAGCCGGCATGGCGGCAACGGGGTCACCCGTGGAATTGGAAAGCTTATTGATTTGACCCTCAAGATCGTTCAATTTCTGGAGAAGATCATGTTGGAGTGGAGTGGGTTGCCGCTGGGCATATGAGGGAGTACATGGGGGTGGCCTTGAATGAATGGGCCTTCCCAAGGGTTGGTCCGTACAGACCGGAGCACGGGAGTGCAAATGGCCAGAGGGCCGAGATGATGAAGAATGTACAGGGGTAGGTGGCGAAGTTGCTGGAATATACAAAGGCGGGTGCCTGGGGGAAGGAGAACGAGGAGGAGTCGCACCCTCAACTAAAGATTGTATGAGATTAAGTTGTTGAGGGGTGAGCTGATCAAGTGCATTCAAGACAGTTTGCACAATGGGATCATGGCGGGGGGAAGGCTCTTGCTAGGTTTTGATTGGTGGTAAGTGTGAGGGGACACCAAATTGGTTAGTGCGCGGTGTGCGCACATAACCATAGGAAGTAGAAGGTTGTCCCTCACGATGGTGAGATGGGCAGAGATGGGATTGAAAGGATGGAGATTTAACACTATCCTTATAGTCCATATTAAAATTAGTATGATGGTGTGGGTCCATTTTTAACAAAGCAAGCAAGCAAGTTGAACAAAGATATAAGTCAACCAATGTGGTTCAAACAAATTATGATGCTTACATTGTTTTTAGGAGTTTCACAATTAATTAGATGGATTGAAAAATTGTTGTGTCACTCGAGATGAGACCTTAGTTGGGTAGAGTATGGAACTTCGGGTACAACTAAGCTCACCCTCACCATGCAATGGGATAGCTAAACCCAGGTCAATGGAGGGGTACAACCAGCTCGGTCCGCCGTGAGGGAATCCACGGGGTACGAAGACTTACGGCGTTCCGGGAGAAGGTTCACTAGTCCAAAGGGACAGAATGCCCAATGGAGAGCTTGCCTTCATTGGAAGGGTGTGTGGAGCCTAGGATAAGAGGGAAGGAGGTCCCCCCACCAATGCAAAATGCCCTATATGCAGCAGTTTATAGCAGAGATGGCAGCAAAGGGGCGTGTTTCTGTCAGTCAGCTAAATCGCGTCCGGTACAGTGGCCGCTATTTGACTTAATCGCCTCCAGTCACCTGGCCACGGATCTGAAAGCCCCAGAAGACTGTCAACACTGCGATTAGTCCCTGTGGATGGTCTGTCAGACAGAAACGCGTCGGTTTTAGCCGCCGCGACAAGAAAGTGAAACGCGCCCGGTTAGGCAGACGCATTACCAAAACATTGGATCACGTCCTTTGTGTTGGACGCGATTCCAAACAGGCACCCGAGAACAAAAAGAAAGTAGGAAACAAGGAAGATGTGCAGAAAATAAAAATTAACAAATACAGGGACACGTCGGACCTAGCCGCCGTGACACAAATCCGAAACGCGTCGGCTTTAGCTGGCGCGACAACAAAGTGAAACACGTCTGTCTAGGCGGACGCGTTACTAAACACTGAATCGCGTCCTCGGTGTAGGACGCGATTCCAAACAGGCACCCGAGAAATGAAAAAAATGCAGGAACAGCAGGATATGTGTATAGAAAAAGAAAGAAAAACTAAAAATAAAATGAAATGCACAGCATGCTTGCAGGGTATAAAGTAAATGCAAAAGAAGGGTGCCACGTGGGGCACGACGAAGAGGGGTAATCAAAAGGAAAACGCAAAAGAGGTGCCACCGTGATTGCCAATTTGTAGGTATCGCTTTTCCGTCCCGTTTTTATAGGCGAGTTTGTTGGGAACTCCCGAAAAAAGGGGAAGAGAGAGAGAGTGTGTGACTACAAAGGGGGATAAACGGAGGAAAAGAAAAACATGATCGCCAGGTACGCAAGGGCACCGAATGGAGAATGCACACGCGAAGGGGTACAAATGGAATAGTGATCGCGAATGTGTACCTTTTGGATCTTGGGGAGATTGTGCGGGGACATAGGTCCTTTCTTCTTCTACGAGCACGGCCTGCCGTGGTAGAAGGCATTTTTCGTTGATGATTACCCTGACAAAGAAAACAAAAGAAAAGAAGGGGATTAGCCACGTGTGTGTAGTATCAATCCTAAATAAATGAAATAAATTGAATAAAGAGCATGGGGAATGACTTACCGTATGGTGGCTTTTAAACCCCTAAAAGGTAGGTGTGTGTGTGTATGCTATGCATGCATGTGTGTGTGTAAAAAGGGAGAATAAAGTAAAAAGAGCCACATGGGGGCTCGGGGGAGTTGAAATGAATGAATAGAAGGGGAGGGGGTGCTTCCCGAAATATTGGATGGCACGGCGGCGCTGCTGACTGGATGGATGAAAAGGAGGAAGAAGCTTCCTCTCGCTTTGCTCCGATTCGCATGAGGAAGACGGAGGGGACGCCGACTCCGAACTTTGAGGAACGAGGATGTGGGTTGGCACGAAATGGTAGATGCTCCTCCTTGGGTCGGGAGCCGAGTCGCCGATCTGACAGGGCTCCGCCGTAGTGAATGGGACCCCCTCCTACAAATGACCCTCGGGGGTCTATTTATAGGTAGAAAATCTCTGAATCGCATCGAGAACGGTGTACGCGTTAAGGTTGGAATCGCGTCCAGCTAGGCCGCCGTGACTTAAAAGTCAAACTGACAGGACAGGCGTACCCTGCAGCCATGCTCTTAATCGCGTCGGGCAGGGACGCCGCGACTTAAAAGTCAAACTGATGTGACAGGCATATCCTGCAGCCATGCTTGGAGTCGCGTCGGGTAGGGGTGCCGCATTTCTCAACCAGATCATGCCTTCTAACAAGATCGCCCTTTGATTTGACAGGTGGTCAAAACGCGGCATCCTTCCCAAACACGATTCGGAAATTGCCATGATTTGGCGACGTGGGAGCTCTTAAATGCCACGGTTGTTGGGTACGCATAGGCTTTTTGACTTTTAATCATGTCGCACATGGCGGACATGACAATGCATCACTCTGAATTGCGTTGGTACGACATGACGCGACAAAGAATTTCCAAATTTTTGTATTAATGCAAATATGGAAATTTGAGACGCGTCGTATCGAGTCGACGCAATAAGCATCAATCGATATAATAGCGTCGGGAGGACCTGACGCGTTAAAGGGAATCGATGCAAGCCTCAGAATCGATGCATAGTCACGTCCACACAAACCGACGCGTTTCCTCTACCCAATGCAACAATGGGCCAATCGGCCTAGTCACGCCCAACATGCCCGGCACGACTTGATGGAATCGCATCGACCATGCCGGACGCATTTCAGATGCGACCGCTAGACCCGTCGCAACTTCAAAGAATGCGCCCACCAGACCCGTCGCGACTCGAATTTCTACCCACGACCTCCGATGAGCCTTGGAAATGAAGGGGAAGCACCAGGGAAGAATGGGGTGATCCGAGAATGATTGGGAAATTACTCTTGCAAGGCAAAAATAGGGCCATTTGTGGCATCATGGCGCAATATGAAATTTACTCGCGGTGGAGTCAAAATCGTGTGTCTACAGGGTGGATCTTCATTATCTTTGATGGATGCTTCCTTTAGTTTCTTGCAAAGATTTTTTGCATCTTCATCATTACTAATAATTTCCTTTTTCAAGGAAGGGTTAGATTCATCAAAAATAACATGTACAGTTTGTTCAATTAATAAACTTATTTTATTGAAAACTCTATATCCTTTGGGTTTAAAAGTGTAACCCATAAAAATACCTTCATCTGATTTGAGATCCAACTTACCAATATTTGACTTACTATTATTGTGAATGAAGCATGGGCATCCAAATATTTTGAGATGGTTGATCTTGGGTTTCTTCTACTTGTATAGTTCATATGTTGTTTTCTTCACTATGGGCCTGATCATAGCTCTATTGATTATGTAGCAAGCTGTATTAATTGCTTCTGCCTAGAAATATCTTGGGAGGTTGTATTCAGATAACATAGTTCTTGTCATATCCAGTAGTGTTCTATTCTTCCTCTCAGCTACTCCATTTTGCTGTGGTGTTCTTGGTGCTGAGAAGTTGTGTTCAATTCTTAGATCATCATAGAATTCTGCAAACTTGTCATTCTGAAATACTCCTCCAAGATCTGATCGAATACTTATGATGCTAAACTTTTTATCCTTCTGAACTAGCTTGTTGAACTTTACAAAACTATCAAAGGTGTCATCATTGTGTTCAAGAAATGATACCCATGTCTATCTGGAAAAATCATCAACAATAACAAATCCAAAATTCTTCCCTCCTAAACTTGTTGTTCTCATTGGTCCAAATAGGTCCATATGAAGCAATTCTAGAGGTTTAGAGGTAGTAATATTTGTCTTAGATTTGAAAGAAGATATTACATGTTTTCCTTTTGCACGAGGTTTACAGATGTTATTCAGTCTTGAATTCATCTTGGGTAGATCTTCCACTAAACCATATTTGATAAGTTTTCTAATTCCATCCAAACTGGCATGTACTAGTCTTCTGTGCCATAGTTCAGCATTTTGCTCTTTGTTGGCTGCTAGACGAATATCTTGACTTTTCAAATCTCCTAGATGTAGTACATACATATTTCTTTCTCTGCAGGCTTCGAAGATTGTTGTTCCTTCCTTGATGATTAGGCATTTGGATTCCTGAAACTTGATTTGATGACCCTTGTCGCATAACTGACTGATGTTGATTAAGTTGTGCTTGAGACCTTCGACGCAGAGAACATCTTCAATCAGGGTCTTGTCTTTACTTCCAATTGTTCTACAACCAATGATTGTACCTTTACCATTGTCTCCATATGTTACTGTTCCTTCTTCATTCTTGATAAATGAGAATAGCTTTTTATTTCCGGTCATATGCCTTGAGCACCCGCTGTCCAGGTACCACTGTGATGCTCTAAGGCTTCTCTGTAATAAATCAATGAAATTTAGGTACCCAAGTTCTTTTGGGTTCTGATTGGTTAGCTTCTACATAATTTCTTTTTGGAACCAACTTTAGGTGTTTAGTTGTACATATGTTTTTAGTATGACCCAATTTGTTACAGTGAGTGCAACAGACAATATTATTTATTATTTTGTTAGACTTACTATTTTTATTTGTTTTTATTTTATAACTAGGTTCTTGTTCAGCTACAAATCTTGGCAGTGGATATACTTTGGGATATACAACTGTTTCTTCATTTTCTAGTGGAGTATACCCAATTCCATATTTCTTCCTACCTGATCTTCTTGCCCCTTTTAATATTAATGAAGATCTTGCATTTGTTAACTTCTCAATTGTGGCTGTCAAATATTCGTTGTCTTTTGTTAATACATTAATTTCACTCTTAAATTTACTTATGGTTTCCTTGCTTTCTAGACTTGATATCTTTTCATTTTTAATTTTTACATCTTGACATAGTAACTCGTTTCTTCATTTTAGTTCTAAAATTTGCTTTTCCAATTGTTCAGTTTCTGATTTTAAATCTGAGTTGGTTATTTCAAGACATGCATAATTTTCTTGATTGATTTTAATTGCTTACATACATCTTTATATTTACTGTATAGCTCATTGAATGCTTCTTCTAAACTATCTGAATCAGATTCATTACATGAAGTAAAGGAAGAGTCTGAAGTTACCTTATCGTCAATATTTGCCATAAATGCTAGGTTCGCATTTTCTTCTTCTTCTTCACTGGAGCTTGATTCACTATCTGTGTCACTTTCATTGTTCCATGCAGCATCCATAGCTTTCTTCTTGTATTTCATGAATTTCTTGGTATTATCCTTTTTCTTGAATTCTACATTTTTAAGTTTCAGACATTCAGCCTTGAGATGTCCAGGCTTCTTACATTCATAACAGATAGGCTCATGTCTCTTAAATTCTTTGCCTTCAAGTCTTTTGAACTCTTTTCCTTTCTTGAAGTGTCTCCTTCCTAACAAATACTTCTTTTTGGCTAGAATTCGTTGTAGTCGTCTGGAGAGAAGAGCTTCTTCATCTTCACTATTTTCTTTACTCCTTTCACTTTCTGATTTGCCTTCAGATGTGTTTTCTACAGCCTTGGGGGAATTGTTGTGTTTTTTCTTGCTGGAGGATTCTCTTAGCCTTTCTATGTTTATCTCATGAGCCATTAGAGACCCAATGAGTTTTTCAAGATACACTGTCTTGAGATTATTTGCTTCTTCTATGGCAGTAACCTTGGGAGTCCATGTAGTTGGTAGAGATCTAAGTATTTTCCTTACCATGTCTCTCATCTCATACCTTTTTCCTAGCCCAGCCAGGCCATTTGTGAAGTCTGTAAACCTATTGTACATTTGAGAGATCGACTCTTCTGAATGCATTTGAAATTTATCATACAGTGTTACTAGTATATCTATTCTAGTTTCTCTTACCTTCTATGTTCCTTCATAGGTGAGTTTCAACATATCCCACATTTCTTTGGCTGATTTGCATGTAGATATCCTGTTGAACTCCTTCTTGCTTAGTGAACAACACAATATGCTCTTTGCCTTACTGTTTTGGGACATCTGTTTCTTATCAGCATCTGTCCAATTTTCTTTGGAGTTTAGAATTATTAGATCACCTTCTTCTATTATGGTCCATAACTGATAATCTAGATCTTGTAGAAAGAACTTCATTCTTGTCTTCCAATAATTGTAGTCTTCTCCATCGAACAGTGGAGGCCGGTTGACTGATTGTCCTTCAGCATATCATTGGGCTGCCATTTATCTTTGCTCTTCAGATCGTGAGATCTTTTTCTTAAAGTGACTAGGCACTGATACCACTTGTTGACCAGGTTGCAAGACTAGAGGGGGGTGAATGGATTGCTAAAAATTTCTTTTATAAATATTCCTGTTAATGAAATACGTTGACAGAAGACACTAAACTCAAGTGTTAGAGTTAATAAGTAATGGAGACAGAATAAAAACAATCACAAGAACAACAAAAATTTATCCTAGTTCAGATCTCCTATCACAAGGAGTCCTACATCCAGTCCCCAAGCAATAACTTGAGATTCCACTAACTAAGAGTACAGTCCCCCTTAAGGACACTTACACATCCAGTAGAAACTGGCCTTCTCTTCACTACACGAAGAGGCAATACTTCACCTGATACAATAGGTCTTCCTTCTAACAAAAAGGAAGCAACCACCCACTCCACAGTAGGTCCTCTCTTCACAGATGAAGAGGAGCACTCAAGAAGAGTAAAGAGATGATGGCCCCTAAACCAAGCTTATAGCAACTGCTTGATCTCAGGTGGAATCTGAGAGACAAGAGAATTACACAGGAGGAAGTTCTCTCAGATCTAAAAACAAGCTCTCAAAAATTAGAAGACAGGTGCTTTCTGGAGAGCTAAGAGCAAGAGACTTTTTCTGAATGAAGGAACATGCTCTACTTTCTTCCGTTGTTCAAAAGTTTTCTTTCATGGAGTCAACAGACTTCTATTTATCTTCTCGTGAGGAAGTATTCGTTGAAATGTCTATTATCTCAGATCTTGAAACATGTTAGTTATGTCTGATCCAACGTAGGAATCAGGAAAACCTGCAGTCATTAAATGTTGAGATAGACACATACAGAGAGAAAGATTATCTGGATATCCTCTTTGCTTCTTTCAACGTGACAAGTCCAACGTTGTAAGGTGAGTGACTATCAAAAACCTGCACACAATAAATGTTGGAGCATAGACATCTTAAATGTGTCGAAACTATTAGTCCACGTCATAGGCCATGCTTCAGGAGGATATACCGAAGAGGAAAATTCGTTCTGTCAACATTTAAAGTTCTACTATATGTGACATGAATATGGTAATTCAAAAGAGATGTCGTGCAAAGATATTGTACCCAAAATAATAAATGTTTGAGTGCACAGGATACGCCATAGTTCGCAGGAAAATTTGAAATACACAGTGATTTGAAAATACATTTGAATATCATGAGAGATAAAATATAATCAAGACTATCTAGAATGATTATAAAAATAATATACATTAATTATCTAAAGCACAATCGTTGTTAAAGGAAAGTCGATGTTTAGAGACAGTCTATGTAAAATGGCAGTCGATGTCCAAACACAACTGATGTTCAAGTGAAGTCGTTGTGAGTGAAATCTTTGTTGGAATGGAATCGATGTTGATGTGAAATCGATGTTGATATGTGACCATAATCTATGTTGAAATGTGATCGATGTTAAAATGAAATCGATGTTGAACGTAATCTGTGTATAAATGTAATCGATGTTGGAGCATAATTGATGCTGGAGTGAAATCGATGTTCTAAGTGAAGTCAGTGTTGAATCGAAATCGATGTTCTAAGTGAAATCGTTGTTGAACCGAAATCGATATTTAAATGAAGTCGATGTTTAAGTGAAATCAATGTTTAAGTGAAATCGATGTTCTAAATGAAATCATTGTTGAACCGAAATCGATGTTTATGTGAAATCGATGTTTAAATGAAATCGATGTTTAACTAAAATCGATGTTCAACTAAAATCGATGTTTGAATGAAATCGATGTTTAACTAAAATCGATGTTTGAATAAAATCGATGTTTGAATGAAATCGATGTTCTAAGTGAAATCGATGTCTGAATGAAATTGATGTAGTAACAGAACAGTAATCGTTGTGAACTTACAACAGTAGTCGGTGTAGACTTAGGCAAATCATATGCAATTGACTTCTAATAAAAATGAGTATAAGTAACTTACTGATGTTTTTTATTTGATACCTATTGACAAGCTTCAGAGAATAGTGTTAGTCAATAATGTCCAGGGTTTTGTTAGTCACCATAAAAATATATAATATATAAATATTTATATAGAGATGGACTAATCATCACTCTCTTAGCTAATTCTGGGACGTTAAGGTGGTTTGCTTGTTCTTCCGGTGCACATCAGTTAGTCCTTCTCACTGCCTCACTCTACGTGGTTTCGGTACCATCTAGAGGGGCCAGGCATGGGACCCTAGTTCGACCAAACTACGATAGTTGTGTGTTCACTTGTAGTTCCGCGTCTCACTCCGATGGGAGGTGGTAGACATGAACTGGTGGTCAAGGGTAAGGCGCATGGCGCACCTGACTGGTTGACTAGTGGTAGTTGTTCTCCGTGGCTAGTGTCTCTGTCTAGGCAGTTGCTCTTTCTGTCTATGTTTGCAGCCTTGGGGTTCGTCCCAGTGTCGTGGTTTACACGGGTTTCTGGTCCCAACATGTTTAGACCGATGGCCATGCAGTTTACCTTTCACTTCCGCACTTACTCTGTTAGTAGAATAGATTATCTTGCGTATTTACGATTTAAACATATATCTATTCTGCTTATTAGAACTAGTGGGAGATTGGTAGTCCCTACTGGGCTTCTTTGTGAAGCTTATTCCTTCCTTTACAGGTGAGACTTCACAGCAGCACTTTCCTTGGCGGGTAGAGGAGACCGGGCCATAGTAGACGACGTCCTCGTTGAGCAGTGTCCCCTTTGTATTTGTGACTCGTCACCCTCGAGGTATGCCCCTAAGGGATTTTTTATTCCCTTTTTCTTTCTGCACTTGTACTTGTTACTGTACTAGATTTGTACTTTGTGGTGGACGTTTTACTTCACTTGTTAGTACATTTTAGTGCTTGTTGTCGTTACTTACTTCCTTTACATATCTTGTTAGACTGGTCCGTTAGCCCTTCTGGGTCTCCGGGCATGTGGGCCGCTGTGCCGGTAGTCAGGTTCTCATTGGGAAATGGGGGTTCGGGCATTACACAATACATATGATATTGCACAACAACTAGTTAAAACAACAACATATATTGTCCCAAGTAACGGTAACAACCTCTCACGGGACAAGCCCTCAAGTGCCTAGCACCGGGCGAACGACTAGTGTAGGACCGTGCTAGGAATAGCACAGGTGCCAAGAAACCAGAGATGCAACGGAAAGGAACTCCGAACAGGTCGTCAGTCACTCTCTGTCTGAGAAGGCGATAGGGTCACTGTCGCTTTCTCAGAGGAGGCGATACAGAGGTTGTCGCAACAAGAAGGTGACACCCGGCCTGTTGCGACCTAGGTCAGAAGGCGACGGGGAAAGCGTCGCGATCTGGGTCGTGATAAAAACAATGTCAGGACCACAGACAGAAGTCCGAGTGCCGACTCGAGACCTCTACTATCCCCACAATAAACCAGGTTAGATGGCGATGACCACCCCGTAGTAACCAGAACGTGACAAGGTGAGCGTCGCTACTAGACCAGAAGGCGATGTGGAGACACGTCGCGTTCTGGGTCGTGACAAGCACCTTGTCGCGACCACAGACAGAGACCTGGGTGCCAACCCGAGGCCTCCCAAAACGCCCCTAAATGGCAAATCTGGTGCACACAGAGAGAGGGGAAATGATGTAAACACATGAATACCATACAATCCACCCTCATTCACACCCATGCATGTCAAGGAGACGCAACTACACTCTAAAAACCTGACATGCATATCATGGGATCACATAAACCCCAATCCCCAATCATGCTCAGAGGAACAAACCAAGCATCCACATTCACCTAATATGGATTCTACAAGGCTTGGAGAAGGGATGGAGATCCTAGCATGATAGAACTAGGAGGAAGGATAAGGGTCCCTACCTCAAAATGAAGAGCCAACCCGTTGGGGTCTTCTCTTGTGCATGGCGACCTCCTCCTCACTCCAAACTCCACACTCATGCCATCCACGAGCAATGTACATCCTCCTACATGCCGAAGGAGAGGTCACTGCTGTAGACGGTTTGTTTCCGCGCCGTCACTGGATCTCTCGGGTGCTCGCGGATGCCGCCGGACTCTCGTTGGTGATGAAGGGGTCGCCGGTTGATCACGTTGACCCTCCGGTTGACTGAGTTGACTAGAAGGAAAACGAAGCAAACAAGCGAAACGAAGGGGAGTTGGTGATCGCCAGGGCCTTACCTGTGCCCAAGGAGTGATGTGGCCACGTTGGAGTGATCGCCTCGCGTAGCGGATGGAGATGGGACCTCGTCTTCTCCTCCTTCGGCCAGCCAAAGGAGAAGAGCTCCGTAGTCTTCTGCGGGTTGTTCCAGCCAAAAAAAAAGACTCTATTAGACTCTAGGGAGTGTGGTAAATGCTCAAAATGAAGTATGAAAAACCCAAAAGGAAAGTCCCGTACCGGTTGCGGACTTAAGAAGAGGGGTGGCCAAATGCTATGACCACCGTTCTTCCCTCCGTTTTTGGTTGGGAAACCCCTTTCTAGGTGTGTAGGAAGGTGACCTACGTGCCTAGAGTGAGTGGGAAGGTGTGTGCAACATGTAAATTAGCTAAAACGTAAGTAAGAGAAGAGAGAGGGAGGGAGGTGTAGATCCTCGTTGTTGTTGTTGTAGCTCTTTGCAAGGGCTCCTCCAGCTCCAAAGCAATCCTCCTGAACGTCCCAAGTGTGGAGAGAGTGAAGAGGATGAGTGGTGGAAGGTTGGATAAGATTTTCTCTCTCCTCTCTCAAAGCTTCAGCATATGGACGTCCAGCCTCTCCTCCCCTGGCTCAGAGGGCTCAAAGGGAAGTTATATAGACAGTGGAGCTCAGGGTTGAGAGCCTTGGATGCTCAAGTGTGAAGAAACACACTTGCACACATGGAAATCTTGGTGTTTAAGCTCCAACCAATGGGGAGAGGCCAAGTAGGATTTTTACTGGGTCAAGGGGGTGCTAAGGTGGCCCAAATGCCCGTTGGGAACGGTCACATGCGTTGCATGGCCGAGAGAATGGTGCAAGTGGGCTGGAATCTCGGGGTAGTTGCGCAGACCAGGTAAACGACATTGGTGTCCATGGATCAGGCCGCCAACCGCATGCAGACGTCCATGGATGTGGACGCCCACTTTGGTCAGTGTCCAGGGGTATTGCCGCCAACCAGTAGTCTGTGGCCATCGATGCTTCCGTCTACATGGTATCCGAGGCTGGTCAACAAATGGTCAAACGAGGCTTAATGGGCCAAAAGAGCCTTGCGGGAGATGGGCCAAATCGCGCGTCTACAAATGCCCCTCCGAGACATCCGGTCTTGCAAGGGAGCAGAGCGGACTGAAAGGTTGGTGTCTTGGTAAACAAAGGACGCGGAGATTTAATGGAAGGGCCATCTCCGAGGATAGGAATTCTAGCGAACCAAACAAAAGAGTCAGGCTAGAAACAGATGACGTATCGTCTGAGAGATAAAATAGGGGTAAGAAAAGGGTGATCTACCCGTGTAACTACAACTGCGACCCAATGGTAGGGTCCCTGGCATGGCCGTGTCAGACTTTGACTAGTTTCTGGTGTGTTTGAGTCAAAGGAGTTGTAATATGACGATTGCATCAGGAGGGTCTCATAACCGGAGCTCGTGGGCTCGCTGGCCTAATCAGGACGTCGGTCCCGAATTTAGGAGGTCATGGAGACAAGGAGTTCGTTGATCTCTCAAAGGATTATCAAAAGATTCTAACTGGAATCTCATGCTTGGAAAGCCTGAAGTCTGGAATTAAGCTCGCGACTGGCGAAGGCTCAAATGAACTCAATAAGGATTGCTTGACTATTTGTGAAAGACACGGTGGGACAAGTGGAAAGGGGGGACAACAAATACCCGATATCAGCTTGGATAGTCATGAAGGGCGAACCCGGTAGGCTACCTGAGCTGGGGGAGCCATGGAGCAATCATATGATCGAGGAAAATCACCATTTTTTTTTTGTGTTAGTAAGAGAATGTTAGCAGTGAAGATGCATGCTGGTGTGGGTTGCCTATCTAAAATGCAAGTTAGCACCAGAGGAAAATTCTAAAGGCCATACGAATAACTGAGAGATCGCAAACCCATCATGGTTTTTTTTTTGGTGAAAGGGAACTCAGGGTTCACGGTCGCCAAGTTATTCGCCTCTGGTGGGGTCCTATGTTAGACATACCTGCAACGCTCAAGGTAGCATGAGCGTTCCGAAATTTAAGCGCAGCTTGTGCTTAAGATATCTGCAAAACAACTTGAAGCACAAGATAAAGGATAATGGCCATATAAAGAATAAGAATTTAAAAACTTCCGGTCAGTAAACGTCCACATCGCTGGCCGCCAGTAACCATGTTAACGTCCAGAGATGTGGCCACCAACACAACACTGACGTCCACCGATCTGGACGCCTACCTGATAGCGGATCAGACCGAAAAATTAGGTGATGGGAGTCCATAAGGACTCTCTCATCTCCTACCTCCGTCTCTCCCTGCTCCTGCTGCGAACCAGAGAGCTGAGAGTTAAAGAAGCACAGTAAAATGGCCTCCTCATCGACTGGACGATCCACAGGCGTGAACCTCAGAGTTCTAAGTGAAGTTCCGGGTAACTTGAGCACGCGTCTGGCCAATGGAGAGGTAAGCAAAGATTATTTCTGCTCCTTCCTGGGCTGAAAATGCCCCGAACAACGTTCTTACAAAAACCCCCACTCCCATGCAGGAAATCCCAGCATTCCCTAGCCAAGGCCAGGTACGGGCCTTTTCCTGGTTTGTGAATCTGGTGAACGCTATTACGCTGGACATGCGTGGCTTTGTTGGCATGTGGAACCTAAGCTTTATGGTGGTACTGGCGAAGAACATGAAGGACATGTGGTGGGGGTTCGATGCTTTGGGGGCGCTGATAGAGAGATGGCACCCACATACACATACTTTTGTGTTCCAGGCGTTCGAAGTGAGTGTCTTGCTAGAGGAGGTTGAGCTGTTCCTGGGATGGCGGCGGTGCTTGGAGTATGATGCAGCGACTCCTCTCCTCCCGTGGGAAGAGGTCCTCGCGGACATCGTACGGGACAAGAAGGAAGTGTTACGGATGACGAACAAGAACGGAATTTTCCTGGACGGACTGGCCTGGTGGCTGATTCAGCATGCCAAGGAGATTGGCGGAGAGAGGGCGATGCGAGGGCTGACACTTTTCCTAGCCGGGGTTTTCTTGTTCCCCACGAGCGGCGATTTCATCCTCTACGAGCACGTTGGAGTACTTTCTCTACTGTGCGCGGGCTGTCACTTGCCCCTGCAGTGCTGGCCCACCTATACAGTTCGCTCACCACAATGAGCCTAGGCGGACGCACATGCGGGAGTTTGTTTCTGCTCCAGGTATGGATGGAAGCTCATTTAAAATTTGATTTTGCTGACAGGCAACCTTCCCCCTCCAGAATCTTCCTTCGGAGTTCGGTTCACTGTAGCAGGTCATGGTATGAGCTGGAAGATGAGATCAAGTGTGTGACAGCACACTTGAAGAGCAGAGATGCCTGGAGGGATCATTTGGCATATTTGGGAATGGATGAATTCATCGTGAGGCCACTGTTCATGAGAACCACTGAGTTCAGAGCCCGAACCAAGGAGGACAGAGATTTGTGGCTGATTGGAGCTGATCAGATAGTGGTGTACCAGCCACACTGGTGTCATTGTCAGCTTGGGATTCCACGGGGAATTCCCACCTCATCCAACTGCACCGACATGATAGTCACTGGGAGAAATGAGAAGCTGATGAAGAAGGCCATGAAGACTTGGGCAAGGTACACGGTGAGCAAAAAAGTGGGCATGGCTGTGCAGGAAAATTGGGAGGAGATTTGGAAATATGAGGAGTTCAATGATGGCATTTGCCCTACTGCTTGTGATTTCTTTATGGCCCGTAGGGAAAAATGATGTACTTTCTTGATTGAATAAGTGTAACACAAATTTGATGAATAAAAGTGAGTTGCATTTGTGTTGAATTGGCTTGAATTGCTTGACTTGTGGAATGTGTGGAATGAAATAGCCTCAAAAGGTTCAAAAGAGTGTGCTGTGAGGACTGGGTGCGGGGGAGTCGACGTCCATATCGATGGCCGTCAAAGACTGGTAAACGTCCAGACACAGGTCGCCAACCACTGAGACAGATGGTAAACGTCCACACAAGTGGCCGTCTATTTCAAATTAGACGTCCAAACATGGTCGTCGACCAAACTTCGAGGTCTGACATTGAAGAGACCTTGGCGTCCACACCCAGGCCGTCAAGGGTACGTCAGCGGCACAAGCTTGACGTCAGAAAAAGTTAAACAGCCAGGTATTGACGTTAAACCAGAAAACTGCCTTTTTTTGAACCGATGCTTTCTCCCGGGCGCCACTTCATCTTCCTAAGCGCCGGGAGAAGCAACCCCGAACCCTTCACCTGCTTACCTTGCTCAAGATTACGATGAGGACGAGAGAGAAAAGAGGCGTTGTCCGAGGCTGCCGTCAACCGGAGGAGGAAGAGGAAGAGGTGGAGATGGCTATGGCAGAGGAAGAGGAAGAGGCGGCGGTGGGTGACATCCCGGAGGAGGGAGAGACCGCTGGAGATGACGAGGGAGGAGATGAGACGGAGGCGGAGGCACCTCGACGGCCCAAGGTAGGCCTCTAAAACCTCTGTTTGGATGTGTTTGTGATTTGGTGAAAAGGAGGGAAAACAGGGGAAATGTTGTCGGGTCAGACAGGAACTTAATGGCAACATCGGTTGCCGTCGAGTTCCTCCCGGCGTCCAACCCCTTGCCGTCAAAAGGAACTTGACGTCAAGGTGCGGGTCGCTGACAGAAGAACATGACGACCACCCATGGACGCTGACTCTGAGTGAATGGCAAACCCCTTGCCGTCAATGTTGATAAACGGCAGTCGATGCTGACGTCAAGTTTTTTGTGTTTTCTACAGGGTAAAGGCCGGATGAGGAGCAGGGTGACTTGGGATTTGTGCTGGGCATAGTACCGGGCCCTGCCAGAGGTCCAGCAAACCCAGATTGCTCGGATGGGGTTCGGGCATATCCTATCGGTGCGGCCCTTCCATGTGGACGTACCGTACCTGGAGGCACTCCAGGAGAGGTGGGAGGAGGATTGCAAGGCATTCATCATGCCTTGGGGACACATGATACCCACATTGGAGGATGTGGCGTATCTGACAGGACTGCCGGTTCAGGGAGAGCCGGTAGTCGGACTGAAGAGGAGGGACTACTACGACGACATAGTAGAGCTGTTGGGGCCAGAGTTTGTGGCTGGGAGGAGGAGACCGATCCGGAGCATCCTGCTCGGATTGTTGTAGGAGGCGGTAGGATTGAGGGGTAGGAGGAGAGGACCCCTAGAGACACTGGATGAGTTCTACACTGGAGTGCGGGGGGCACTCGACCTAGGAGATCGGAGCAAGGAGCGTTCGGTGCGGACCTTCGTCGCCTACCTCTTCGGGCGGCTCCTCTTTGCCACGCAGTCATCCCAGATGAACTGCAAGTTCGTGCTACTGTTGCGGGACCTGGAGCAGGCAGGGCGGTATGCTTGGGGTGCTGCAATGCTGGGACATCTTTTCGCTCTCCTCCCCAGCAGTTCGCAGCGCTCTCAGAGCACAGGGGGCTTCACCCCCTTCTTACAGGTACACAACTTTCTTTAAATGCTCATCATTGAATAATGCTTAAATTGCCTGATTGACATTTTGTTCCTTGTTGCCTTGTAGATCTGGGGGTACACCCGCTTCCCCATGGGACGCGGGGTACAGGTGGAGGGGTGCCAGACCATGGTGCCTCTCATGGAGAGGTGGGAGGTAACTCCCGACCCGAGGGTGGAGGATCGGCGCATGGAGGACGTGCGGGCCGCGCTGGACCACTATCCCCACGAGCAGGTACAAAAACTCAACTAGCTCTCGTGCATTCTTTCAATTGCTTTCCAATGATCCCTTTTGATGTGACTGACCAAAGTTTCTTCCTTGCAGGTGGTGTGGACCCCATATCAGGGGGAGGCGGACGCTTCGCACCCAGCGGTGGCGGCGGGTCGCCCCCTGTTCGACCGCCACCTGCTCTTGCTCTGCCTGGGGACGTGTGAGGTCCTCTACCTAGAGTTGGTGGTGCGGACTCTGGGCTGGCACCATCCGGCCGTAGAGGTACCCTCTCTAGGTAGGGAGGGACACTCTCGCCAACGGTTCTTCGCTGAGGACCGGTACTGGGGTGAGGAGCACGGGAGCACCGTCGCCTACTGGCGGGAGGGCGGCGAGCAGGTGCTCTAGCAGAGAGACCTCCAGGACAGCGCGGCGTACCTGGAGGGGTACCGAGCACGTTACACCGGACGACTCCGGCTTGACTGGCGAGTGGTGAGTGAATTTGTAACTCTAAGCCTTGATTGGTGGATTGCCTCATTTGATTTGACCTTGAAGTGCGAATGGCAGATGCCGGAGTCACAGGCCATGCGCCTCCTAGAGGGACGGCTCGCCGAGCAGGAGGTGGAGCTAGCGAGGTTCCGCACCGAGGTTCGGACATTGGTAAGTAACATCTCGACCTATCTCGAAATTGATTTGACATTGATTTGATTCGATTGCTGACCAAGATATGTGAATGCAGAGGGCGGAGCAGCAGAGGGTGCGGGCGAGCCACGATGCAGGGGCGAGCTCGTCTGCCCAGCCAGCCGGAGGGGACCTGGCGGTCTGCCTGCAGGAGGCCCTGGATAGGGCGAATGAGAGGATCCAGGAGCTCGAGGCGGAGGTAAGACACTGAACCAAACCTGAACACTTGTGATTTGATTTGATTTGACATGTTTTCTTTTTTTGGTGTGCAGCGATAGGCAGGAGGAGTAGCGACCCTCCAGGCGCAGGTGGAGGCCCTGCGGCTGGATCTATCGAGGATGGAGGGTCGTATGACCGCGTTTCGAGACAGCGCGAGGGATGCGGAGGCCGAGAAGATACGGGCCATCGAGGCCCGGGTGCAGGCTATCGCGGACCTAGAGTTCCTGAAGAACCGGGTGTTGAAGAAACGCCGGGAGCAGCAGCGACAGACTCAGCAGGAGGCGGCCGGGAGGATGGGGTTCGTGTTCAGGTCTCTTGATGACATCATGTCATTGGGAGATCCGTCCGTCGGACGAGGAGCGGGAGCACGCCCAGAGGCTTCCATTGCGATGAGACCTCCCGTCCCAGACAGGCATCAGGAGAGGGAGGAGGAGGAGGTCAGCAGCTCGCGTAGGCCGAGGCCTAGCGAGGGTGAGAGGAGAGAGGAGTGAGCTTTTGTACCACCAGGAGTATGCCCCTGTCATGACATGTACAGAACTTGATTATTATAGTGGAATTTGTGAACTTTTGTCATTTGCACTTGAATGGTTTGTTTCTGTTCTTTGGTTCCTGCATCCTGTATCCACAACACTTAAAGGAAACAGATTAGTGTTGATCTGTTTTTAGCCCCTTGCCTACGATGTACCTTTCTTGAGATCTGGTCAAGGGACTAATGTCTAATCAAAGATAGGAACGTAATAAAAATAACTGAAAGGAAAATATGCACATGCATTTTTTTTTGATAAGAAAATAAGGAGAATATTAGTATATATACATGGTACCACTAATTTTTTTGGATTTTTGTTTTTTCTAATTTTCTTTTGGCTTTTGAAAAATAAGGGAGAAAATACGAGAGAAAATATGTACAACGTGAAATATATACATCAAGGGACTCTCTTTTTGTTGTTTTTGCATTCTTGTATTTTTTTTTTTTGGATTTTTGGACTCTAAGACACATATTCATCATATGTTGCGGTATAGGGTTTACACGATCTACTTAACCACAGAGGCCAAGAGTAAGGAGGGACGTGCATGAAATTTTTTGATGTTAGGCATTGCCCCTAGCCTTCTTGATGTTTTCCACCACGGAAGGTATTATACAATCAAATTGCCCCTAGAGGGGGAAATGGGAAGAAAAGTATAGAAAATCATGTAGAACTTTGGTTCAAACTACTTTTTGTTTCCAAACCGACATCTCATATTAAACAGACTTGGTCAACCATTGTTTTCACGGGGATTTTTTTTCATTTTATTTCTGATTTCTGGGGTGGAGGCACGTACTTTTTGCTACCTCCTTGAGTTGGTCAGCCTTTTTCCGGGTACGTACTTTTTGCTACCCTTTTTTGACCTTTTGGCTTTTCTTTTCCCCTTTTGAGGCTTGATTTGACATTTTGCCCCTTGCTTTTTATTAGTTGCCCTTGTTTTATGGTGACCTTGTCCTCTTAAAAGAGAGTGGGTGGTCCCCTACTCGTAGTTTGTTCCGTTTCCAGACACGACCGAGTGGGAAAAGAATAGGGGAAACACATTGACCGGATGAGACCGCCCGAGTGTACTTGTGATTTTCCAGTTAGGGGTAGTACTTTAACATCGTGAGGTGTGTGAATAAACCCTTCCTTACTAATGACCAATTGGAAAAAGTAGGAAAAGTAGACCCCCACCTTAACAAGTGATGAATGATCGACTTGACGGACTGACTGACTGACTAAGGGTAGAATTTCTTGAGGTAGACTGCATTCCAAGGGTGCGTTAGCTCAACTCCCTCGACATCCACTAATCTATAAGCATTCCCGGAGTATGCTTCTTTGACAACGAACGGACCCTCCCAATTTTCTTGCAATTTGCTCCTGGGACCTGGTGCCTTTATGATTTTGCGCTTTAGGACCAATTCACCTACTTCGAATTTTCTCTCAAGAACTCTTCTGGCATAAAAACGTGCAATTCTCTAACGATAGACTTGTGCATAGTCAGCCGCTATCATTCGCCTTTCATCTAAGAGTTCAAGTTGTGCCAACAAGGCTTCCTGACGTTGATCAGGATCAAGTTCGGAATCCAATTGAACTCTAAGAGAAGGGACGAAGATCTCATATGGGAGTATCGCATCCGATCCGTATGTCAAAGCGTAGGGGGTTTGCCCCGTAGGAGTGCGGACGGAGGTGCGATAAGCCCAAAGAGCTTCAACCAAGCGATCTGGCCAGTTAGCATTGTTGTGAGATTTGCATGTTTTCTTTATGATTTTAATGAGAGTCTTGTTAGTAGCTTCAGCTTGTCCATTACCTTGTGGATAATATGGTGATGAATGATGCAAGTTAATGCCATATTTACCACACATGTCACGAAGCTCCTGTGAAGTGAATTGCGGTCCGTTGTCGGTGACGATGTCCCGAGGCACGTCAATGATGACCAAACTGTCCCCATAATAAATACTTCCATTTATTTATATATTAATTTTGATGATTAACAAAATAACACTAATGGATTACTTGAGCCTTGAGAACAGGAAATAAAAGAAAAATGAAAGTTCAAGACAATCTGGTAAGTCTCATCACTTCTATCCAAGTCTTTGTATCGACTTCTTTGATAAGCAGAACGATTTCCTCTTTGACCGGGAAACTCAAAACAAATCGATATCGCAACGACTCTCTGTCGTAACGATTTCTTTAGAACTCGCAACGACTCTCTGTCGTAACGATTTCTTTAGACCTCGTAACGATTTCTTTAGACCTCGTAACGATTTCTTTAGAACTCGCAACGACTCTCTGTCATAACAATTTCTTTAGACCTCATAACGATTTCTTTAGACCTCGTAACGATTTCTTTAGAACTCGCAACGACTCTCTAGCCGTAACGATTTCTTTAGAACTCGCAACGACTCTCTGTCATAACGATTTCTTTAGACCTCGTAACGATTTCTTTAGAACTCGCAACGACTCTCTAGCCGTAACGATTTCTTTAGAACTCGCAACGACTCTCTGTCGTAACGATTTCTTTAGACCTCGTAACGATTTCTTTAGACCTCGTAACGATTTCTTTAGACCTCATAACGATTTCTTTAGAACTCGCAACGACTCTCTGTCATAACGATTTCTTTAGACCTCGTAACGATTTCTTTAGAACTCGCAACGACTCTCTAGCCGTAACGATTTCTTTAGAACTCGCAACGACTCTCTAGCCGTAACGATTTCTTTAGAATTCGCAACGACCCTATAGTCATAACGATTTCTTTAGAGTTCATAACGATTTCCTTACAACTTGATAGTCATAACGATTTCGTGTAACGATTTCCTTACAACTTGATAATCATAACGATTTCGTGTAACGATTTCCTTACAACTTGATAGTCATAACGATTTCGTGTAACGATTTCCTTACAACTTGATAATCATAACGATTTCGTGTAACGATTTCCTTACAACTTGATAGTCATAACGATTTCGTGTAACGATTTCCTTACAACTTGATAATCATAACGATTTCGTGTAACGATTTCCTTACAACTCGATAGTCATAACGATTTCTTGTAACGATTTCTTCAGAACTCGCAACGACCTGCTTGTTGTAACGACTTCATAAGTTATCACATCGATTTCCTTACAGTTCATAACGACTTGCTATAATTCATAACGATTTCATAAGTTATGAAGTCAGCAAGATTCTTCTTATCAATTTCTTGATGCATCAGTATAATGCCTTTTAATAGCGTTGAAAAGTCAAAGTCATATCTTGTCCGTTGACTGCTATGCATTAAATGCTCTCTGATCGTATCTCCCATGCATGCAGACAATATCTTCCATTTCTATGCTACTCTGTCTACGTACTTTTTTAGACAGAAAGGAGCCTTGCTATATACTGCAATATCTGTTCCATCTCAACTAACAATAGACAGCAGTCTTAGCTGTCTTCTATTTATTGATGATATGCTTACAGATATCTGACAAGACTCATCTGGACAACGTTGGACACAAGATACAAAGTTCTATGACATCTCTTTGGCGTGTACACAAGGATAAAAGACTGACGATCAGAAGCTTCCTTTGTGACCAGTCTAACGTACACAAGGATAAGAGACAACGGACACTTCAACGTTCGAATTTGAATCAGCAGTTTAAATAGAAGACTCAAGACGGAAAAGAGAAGATTGGAGAAACAACGTTTGATTTTAGAAGAAGAAAGAAATCCATCTCTTCGAGTCCTCAGAAGATTGAAACAAGAGCGAAGCTTCCACTCCAACCTTGTTCTTAGCTCTTAGCTCTCTGTGATCAAAAATAGTTTTTATTTGTGAGAGCTTGTGTAGTCCTTGGAGAGAAAAACCTTGTTAAATCTCTTTCTCTCTCGGGGGCTTAGGAGCTTCAGTGTGTAGCTGGTCAAGCTAGAGTCTGAAGCCTGTTTCCACACCCTTTTCTTATTAGATTGTGTTCCCTTCTGGACGAAGGAAGACCTGGTGGTATCCAGGGTGGTTGTTGTTCCCTTCAGGCTGAAGGAAGACCAGTTGAGGCTGGGTGTAAGGATCCTTAAGGGGGATTGTACCCTTGGTAGTAAAATCCTGAGGTATTGCTCAGGGACTGGACGTAGGTCTCCTGTGGAGAGGAGTTCCGAACCAGGATAAAAATCCTTGTGTCTTGTGGATGTGTTTTTGTGTGATTGTTGTCTTGTTTGCTCTAACTCTAACCTTGTTATTAAGTTGTGCAATCCTTTAAGTAAACAGGTTTTAATCAGAGATCGAAGTTTTAATAACCCATTCACCCCCCCCCCCTCTGGGCTAGCTAGCTGGGCAACAAGTGGTATCAGAGCTCGTCTCTTCGACAAAGAAGAAGATCCAACGATCTGAAGAGCAAAGATCAATGGCAGCCCAAAGCAACTTCGAAGGTCAGTCAGTCAACAGGCCTCCCTTGTTCGATGGAGAAGATTACACATACTGGAAGACTAGAATGGAATATTTTCTACAAGGTCATGATTACACAATCTGGTCCATTGTAGAAGAAGGCGATCTTTTGGTCACAAATGCTAAGGCTCAGTGGACAGATGATGATAGGAAAAGAATATCCTTAAACTGCAAAGCCAAGAGCATATTATGCTGTGCCCTAAGCAAGAAAGAGTTCAATAGAGTCTCAGCCTGCAAATCCGCAATGGAGATGTGGGAAAAGCTCAGAATTACCTATGAAGGGACAGACAAGGTAAAGGAGACAAGAATAGATATTCTAGTAGCTCAATATGAAAGATTTCAGATGCAGACAAGTGAATCAATAACTCAGATGTTCAGCAGATTCACAGACATCACAAATGGATTAGCTGGTTTGGGAAAGGTTTATGATGTACCAGATATGGTTAGAAAAGTCCTCAGATCTTTACCATCTTCTTGGACTCCGAAGGTAACAGCCATTGAAGAAGCCAATGATTTAAAACTAATGTCATGGAAAAGCTAATAGGATCTCTCATGGCTCACGAGATAAACATGGAGAGATTAGGAGAATCCTCCAGCAGAAGGAAACAATCAAATGCTCTCAAAGCAAGTGAAGATAATTCAGAAGAATCCTTGGATAATAGTGAAAGTAGTAAAGACAGTGATGATGAAGAAGCGATGCTGTCTCGAAGACTTCAAAGGATTCTAGCAAAGAAAAAGAAATATCAGTCTGGAAGAAAATTTTTTAAGAAAAACAAAGACTTTAGAAAACCTGAAGTAAAGGATCAAAAGAAAGGAGAAGTGATCTGTTATGAATGCAAGAAGCCTGGACACATCAAGGCAGATTGTCCCATGATCAAAAAGAGTGATCACAAGAAGAAGGACAACTTCAGAAGATTTAAGAAGTACAAAAAGAAAGCAATGGCTGCTGCTTGGGAGAACAGCAGTGACTCAGACAGTGAGTCAAGCTCGAGCAGTGAAGGTGAAGAAGCCAACTTGGCTCTCATGGCCAACACCGAAGACAAGGTAACTTCTGACTCTTCTTTTGATTCATGCAATGATTCAGATTCTGATAATTTGGAAAATGCTTTTAATGAACTTTATGAAAAATACAAAGAAGTATGCAAATTACTTAAAACTAGTAAGAAAAATATAATCTGTTTAGAAAATACAAACTCAGACCTAAGAACAGAAAATGAAGAACTTGAAAAACAATTACTGAACATAAAAGAAGAAATGAATTATTATGTGAAGATTTAAAAGAGAAAAATAAGAAAATAAATCATCTAGAAAAACAAGAAGACTTAGGTGAACTTAAAATAGAAATAGAAAGACTAAATAAAGAAAATGATAATCTATCAAGCACACTAGAAAAATTTACCAATGGTAAAAACTCTTTAATATTAAAAGGTGCTAGGAGATCGGGTAAAAAGAAAAATGGATTAGGATATACACCCCCAGACAATGAAGAAACCATAATATACCCTAAAACATAACACCAAAATTTGTACCCGAACAAGATATAGCATACAAAGCTGATTTCAAATATATAGAAAAAGTGACTAAGTTATCCTGCTGCAGTCACTGCAACAAGTTAGGACATATTAAAATTACATGCCCAACAAGACATAAAAAATGGATATTAAAAGGTAAAGTTGATGATACTAACCAATCAGGACCCAAAAGAATTTGGGTACCTAAAGCTTGATGTTCTCATTTCAGGTTAACCCTCGAGCATCCAAATGGTATTTGGATAGTGGGTGCTCAAGGCATATGTCAGGCAACAAGAAGATATTTGTTGATCTCCAAGCTGAAGAAGGTACAGTCACCTATGGAGATAATGGAAAAGGGACTGTGATAGGAAGCGGGTCTGTGAACATCAAAGGAAAATCAGTCATAGAGGATGTAATGCTGGTCAAAGGGTTAAAGCACAATCTCATCAGCATCAGCCAGTTGTGTGACAAAGGCCATCAAATTCAGTTTCAAGAATCAAAATGCAGTATCTTAAAGGATGGTGCAGTCATATTTGAAGCCTACAGAGAAAGAAATTTGTATGTTCTATATCTCGATGAACTCAAGGATCAAGATGTGTGTTTGGCAGCTAGTAAAGATCAATCAACTGAGTTGTGGCACAGAAGATTGGGCCACTGCAGCTTGGATGGGTTGAACAAGCTCAGAAAGAGAAAACTAGTTGAAGGACTGCCAAAGGTAAATTTCAGATTGGATAGCATTTGCAGACCTTGTGCAAGAGGAAAGCACACCAAGAGCTCCTTCAAATCAAAGACTGTAGTAACCACCTCAAAGCCCTTAGAACTACTTCACATGGATTTATTTGGGCCAATGAGGACTACCAGTTTGGGAGGAAAGAATTTTGGATTTGTAATAGTTGATGATTATTCAAGATTCACTTGGGTATCCTTTTTAGAGCACAAAGATGACACATTTGAAAATTTTGTCAGCTTCAGTAAGAAAGTTCAGAAAGATCAGAAATTCTCAATTGTCTCTATTCGATCAGATCATGGTGGTGAGTTTCAGAATGAAAAGTTTACGAAGTTCTGTGATGATCAAGGAATTGAGCACAACTTCTCAGCTCCAAGGACACCTCAACAGAATGGAATTGCTGAGAGGAAAAACAGAACTCTTTTGGATATGGCAAGAACAATGTTGTCAGAATATGATCTGCCAAGATATTTCTGGGCCGAAGCTATCAACACTGCATGTTATATCATAAATAGAGTGATGATCAGGCCAATTCTGAAAAAGACTGCTTATGAACTCTACAAAGAAAAGAAGCCAAAGATTAGCCATTTCAGAATATTTGGATGTCCTTGCTTCATCCATAACAATGGAAAAAGGGACATTGGTAAGTTGGATGCCAAATCAGATGAAGGCATCTTCATGGGGTACTCTTCTAAACCTAAAGGTTATAGAGTTTTCAATAAACGTTCCTTATTGATTGAACAATCAGTACATGTTATTTTTGATGAATCTAACCCTTCCTTGAAAAAGGAAGAAATTAGTGACATTGATGATGCAGATGACTTGTCCGAAAAATTAAAGAATACTTCAATTAAGGACAAAGAGGATCCAACTCTGGAAGAACTGCAGCAAACAGAAATCCAACATGAAGATCTTCCAAAGGAATGGAGATATCAGAAAGATCACCCTCCTGAAAACATCATTGGTGATCCATCTGTAGGGGTAAGAACTAGAGGTAATGTAATTCCATGCGATTATTTAGCATTTGTTTCTCAAATAGAGCCTAAGACAGTCAATGAAGCTTTATCTGATGAATCTTGGATATTAGCCATGCAAGATGAACTAAATCAGTTCAAGAGAAACCAAGTATGGTCACTTGTTCCTAGACCATCCAATCATTCAGTTATTGGCACCAAGTGGGTGTTCAGAAATAAACTGGATGAGTCTGGAATAATCTTAAGGAACAAAGCCAGATTGGTGGCTCAAGGCTACTCCCAAGAGGAAGGCATAGATTTCGATGAAACTTATGCACCTGTAGCTAGACTTGAGGCCATTAGGATTTTACTTGCTTATGCATCTGCACTTGATTTAAAACTTTTTCAAATGGATGTCAAATCAGCCTTTTTAAATGGTTTCATCAAGGAGGAAGTTTATGTTGAACAACCTCCAGGTTTTGATGACACTGAATTTCCAAATCATGTATTTAAACTACATAAGGCTTTATATGGTTTAAAGCAAGCTCCTAGAGCCTGGTATGAAAGGCTCAGTACTTTCTTATTAAATCATGGTTTCACTAGAGGTAAAGTAGATAGTACATTATTTATAAAATCTAAGGTTAAACATATACTTCTTGTACAAATCTATGTAGATGATATTATTTTTGGATCTACTGATGAATCTCTTTGCAAGTACTTTGAAAAGCTTATGCAGGGAGAATTCGAAATGAGCTTGATGGGGGAGTTAAGCTACTTCCTTGGATTACAAATCAAGCAAGGGAAGGATGGCACTCATATCTGTCAAGCAAAGTACACCAAAGAGCTGTTAAAGAAATTTGGATTTGAAAATGCAAAGCCATTATCAACTCCAATGAGCACATCAACCAGAATGGACAGTGATCAAAAAGGTAAAAAGGTAGATCAAAAGAATTATCGAGGTATGATAGGATCATTACTTTACTTAACTGCCAGTAGACCAGACATTTTGTTCAGTGTATGCATGTGTGCTAGATATCAGGCAGACCCTAGAGAGTCTCACTTAATTTCTGTAAAAAGAATATTTAGATACCTAGCTAGAACTCATGACTTAGGTCTCTGGTATCCTAGATCATGTGAAATAAAACTAATAGGATATTCAGATGCTGATTATGCTGGTTGCAAAGTAGATAGAAAGAGCACCAGTGGATGTTGTCAGTTTCTTGCAGGATGCTTAATATCATGGACATCCAAGAAACAAAATTCAGTAGCTCTATCAACAGCTGAGGCGGAATATGTTGCTGCTGGAAGTTGCTGTACACAACTTCTTTGGATAAAGCAACAACTTGAAGATTTCGGCATTCACATCAAATCAATTCCTCTATTGTGTGATAATACAAGTGCCATCAACCTCACCAAAAATCCAGTTCAACACTCAAGGACGAAGCACATTGAGGTAAGATACCATTTTATTCGAGACCATGTAGCTAGTGGTAATTTAGAAATTTCGTTTATAGATACAAATGGTCAATTGGCAGATATCTTCACAAAAGCCCTACCTGAAGAGAGATTTACATCTCTTAGAAGGGAACTAGGGATGTGCAATTTGTGAAAGAATTTCTGTGATTTTATTGACATATAAATTCTTCAGATTAAATGAAAGTTCTCTCTCCGTTAAAGTTAAGCAAAACTCAGTTATCTATATGCTTTGACCGCTTCTGTGTAGAAAGTTGTTTGACTTGTCAAACCTTTTTTTGTCGCTTTCTATCTTTACCGCCTTTGGCGCTCCTCCGTTCAATAAAGTAATATTATTTTATCCAAATCGCTCTGAGATCGACTCGTCTTCTACCTTTACCCTTTTTATCCTCTATCTGTTCACCCAAAGCCGATGCCCTAACGATTTTGGGATCGACTCTCTGCAACTTTCGAAGCCTTCTTCTCTTCCCGCGAAGAATTCCTTCGAGAACTTCCGTCCCTTCCATCATCCTCCCTTCCAGAATCTTTTCTTCTCTGCACCCATGGCCGCTCCGTTGATCGCCGGAAGTGTTGGGGGCTACAGTGCTGAGTATTTATCCCCAAGGGAGCAAGAAAGATTTACGTTTGTGAAGACGAAGATTTGCGGAAATAAGGCAGTGGATGTTCAGAATCTTGAGAAGAGTGGCATGGCCAGGCTAGTTGATACTCTAAGAAGATTGCAGTGGATGGATGTGGTCACCTTCAGTGAGGTAAGCTACCCGGACTTGGTAAAAGCCTTCTACATTTGTCTGAAGTCAGAAGCAGATGGGTCCCTTGTTTCCTCTGTCAAGGGCATCCAAATCAGAATAACCCATGAGCTTTTGCGTGATTTGTTTGGAGTGAAGACCTCTGGATTTAGTGGCATTCACTCTGTGAATGATGAAGTCAAAGGTCTCGGGATTATCGGTCCAGGATTTAAGTTAAAGGATGGGAAGCTTGATATTAATCAGATGTCCGCATTCAATAGATTGCTTCACTTTATAGTCTGCCAAATCTTAGTACCTCGTAGTGCTACCTTTTCTTCATGCACTAGGGCAGATTCGGACATAATGTTCTGGGCAATCCAGAACAAAGAGATAAACCTGGCCGCAGTGATGATTGAGCGAATGATGTTTGCACATGCTCAGTTATGGGAAACAAAGAGCAAGTTGAATATTTCCCTTCCGTATGCTCATCTACTGACCAAGATTTTCAAGCACTTTGGAGTAGATTTGTCAGGTGCAGTAGCTGAAAAGATGGGCCAGTCAATAAGGTCCAGAAATCTAAAGAAAAGCGGTTTTTCAGTGCAAGAAGGAGTTTGGTCAAAGTCCTCTGTGGCTGAAGGAGAAGCAGTTATTGAAGATATTCCAGAAGCAGCAGCAGCAGTAGAAGAAGAAGCAGTAGCAGCAGAGCAAGCAGCAACAGAACAAGAACCTGTAGAATCAGCTGCAGTAGAAGTACCAGTTGTGGAATGCCAATCTGAAGCTCAAGTGGAAGTAGGTGCAGCTGGTGTGGCAGATTCCTTGCCCACCACCTTAGTCGCCTCTATTTTAAGAGAGGTATTGGACTCCATTCCCTCCATCTCAGTCTCTTCTAAGGCAGGTGCACCTGATGAAGAAGTTATGGCAGCAGGCCATACTGAAGTTCAGTCTGAATCGGTTGCAGATGTTGAGGTACAAGCAGGTACTCAACAAGGTGTGGTCATGGAAGAAGCTCCTAGCCAAGGGGAGCAAAGTAGAGTTGATCCTGAAGTATCTGAATCCGTGGCAGAAGGCCACTTGGAGAAAGTTGTCTTGGAAAAAGCTCCTGCTCAGGGGGAGCATTTAAATATTGAAGTCCCTGCTCCCATTCAGGGGGAGCAAACTGAGATTGAGAAGCCTGTGAATGAAGATATTCCTGAAAATGTTACACCTACTCAGGAAATCCCAGCTCCCGCCAAGGTTGATGTTAGTGAAGGCCCAAGTGCAAGCAATTTAAATCTAGAGGAGCCTGTCTCTCAGCAAGGTAAGCAGAAAAGAGTTGTTCACAGGAGGTCAAGGAAGGGCCATAGAAAAGTGAAGTTGAAGCATGTTATGGCCTTGTTAAAAGCCCAAGGAGAGATCTTGGCATCAGTTCAGTCTAGCATACAAGGCATTGTTTCAAATCAAGCTTCAACTTCCTCAGACGTATCTTCAATAAGAAATGCAATGAGGTATTTCAATAAAGAGATGTCTGATATGAAGAATTTGCTGGCTAATCTTTCAAGGTCTAGTGGTGTCCCTCCTGCACCCACTCAGAGCAGTCCAGCTGAAGTTCCCAGGCCACCAGGGCCTCCAGCAGAAGTCTCTCGGCCAACAGGGCCACCAGTTCAAGGGTCAGGGCCATCAGGGCCATCAGTCGTGAGGTCACCCGGACCAGTGGCAGCCTCAGGGTCTTCAGGACCCTTTTCAGCAGTCAGAGAGAGTCAGGCCAAAGGGAAAGAGCCAGTGTCAGTCTCCAAGGCCCCTGATACTTCATCTCTTGCCACTCCAACCCTCTTCACACCTTCATCTCCTTCTACTGCACCTCCTGCTCCACCAACCACAAAACATCCCATGCCTCGCACCCAACCTTCCTCATCCTCTACTTCATCTCAACCCTCCTTCTCTCCTACTCCAGCTCACATCTCAGCTCCATCCTCATTAACTCCTAAACCTTCACCTATTAAAATTCAAACATCTCCTCTTCAACCAACCTCTTCCTTTAATCCTAAACATTTTTTCTATCCTCCTACTCCTCCTAATTCTGTTATCTTTCCTCCAGATAAACCTCTGCCTCTTGGTGTCTTTGACACCAATGTTCCAGACAATTTTGAAAGGAACACCCTCCTCACCATTCTTTCCACAGCCTCTCACATTCACAGGACTGATCCTCCCAGTCCTGCCATGAAAAAGAGAAAAACCATCTCATCTCTAAGCACTCCTTCTGTTCCTCTATACCCTCCTTTATGGTACTCTCTTACCCTTGATCCTAAGAGAAGACCTATCTACAAAGAATACCTCCAGAAATGCATTCTTTCTACCATTTATGGTATTCCTTTTCTCAACCTATCCGATCACCTGGACATTGTTCTTCCTTTTACTCAGCTATCTCAAGCTTTCAAATCCAAAATCCTTGAGGGCACTGAGTTCAAGACTGAAGATCAGTGGGCAGCTATCAAAGGAAATAAGGCTCAGTATGCAAAATACCTGACTGCAAGGGCCGAATCCCTCACTCACAGAGCTCACCCACTCACCTTCTCTGAGTGGTTTATCATCCAGCACAAGAACTCTTGGGGATCCTTCATTTTGAAGGAAATTCGCATTGCCAGAGCTTTTCAGCTGTACAGTGACTTCTGTTACTTGAACAAAATTCCAGAAGTTCAGTTTTGCCAGTTCCATTCGCAGATTACTGTGCTGAAATCAGAAACCCCTCTCAACCTTCCTCTTAAAGTAGACTTTGTCTCGTTCAAGGTTGATTTTCCAGTTCTTCTGCCGAAGCTGCACTCTTTAGTGTTTGATTCAGATGCTGGGTCTCATGCTCTAGATATGTTTGCAAGACAGATGGGCAGGATGTCAGCCAAGCAGGGCAGATCTCCTTCCTTTTTGCGGTTCATCTTCAGAGAATACCACTCTGGCCGCATGTCTTCTCAGATCTTAGCTCCACTCATTTCTGAGTGTGAAAGACTCACCTCATCAGAATGGGAGCTTCTCTATCAGGCCTCTTATCAACAATTGGAAGCTATCAATCAAGATCTAGTTAGTCAGAGGAAGCCTGCTCTTTCTGCAGAAGCTTTTATGGATCTCAACTCCATCGCACCCATACCAGAGATCTATGCTGTATGGGCATCTAGATATTCTGCTTTCTATGCCTTAAAGCAGGATCTGTTAAATCAAAAGATCCACTATCCCATTTCCTTGGACAGATTTCTCCATAGGGCCAGTTTTGGTAAGAGTACTTACTACAGATTCATTTTGGACAAAACTCAGTATGGAGAATTCTTAGAGCAGCAAAGGCAACTCTACATTCAGAGGAACATCCCTTCCATGGGACCCTCCTTCTCAGTTGCCTCTGGCGTTTTTCTGCAAATTTTTGAGGACCTTGAGATCAAGGCATGGGCTGTTGTCTCACAGCATGCCTCCTTGTTATCTCCTCTGTATTATCTTTCTCCATCCTAATATAAATCTTTCTCTCTTCTTTGTCTCACAGCTTATCTTTTTGCTTAATGACAAAATGGGGGAGACAACTAACGTAAATCTGAAAAACATATTTCATTTTTTTTGTATGATGTTTAGTATATTTTGTCATCATCAAAAAGGGGGAGATTGATGACCAAACTGTCCCCATAATAAATACTTCCATTTATTTATATATTAATTTTGATGATTAACAAAATAACACTAATGGATTACTTGAGCCTTGAGAACAGGAAATAAAAGAAAAATGAAAGTTCAAGACAATCTGGTAAGTCTCATCACTTCTATCCAAGTCTTTGTATCGACTTCTTTGATAAGCAGAACGATTTCCTCTTTGACCGGGAAACTCAAAACAAATCGATATCGCAACGACTCTCTGTCGTAACGATTTCTTTAGAACTCGCAACGACTCTCTGTCGTAACGATTTCTTTAGACCTCGTAACGATTTCTTTAGACCTCGTAACGATTTCTTTAGAACTCGCAACGACTCTCTGTCATAACGATTTCTTTAGACCTCGTAACGATTTCTTTAGACCTCGTAACGATTTCTTTAGAACTCGCAACGACTCTCTAGCCGTAACGATTTCTTTAGAACTCGCAACGACTCTCTGTCATAACGATTTCTTTAGACCTCG
Organism: Colocasia esculenta; assembly: GCA_014218235.1. NCBI lineage: Eukaryota > Viridiplantae > Streptophyta > Magnoliopsida > Alismatales > Araceae > Colocasia > Colocasia esculenta. Next base: position 11,568,504 of record CM024757.1, on the reverse strand, counting down.
TAACGATTTCTTTAGACCTCGTAACGATTTCTTTAGAACTCGCAACGACTCTCTAGCCGTAACGATTTCTTTAGAACTCGCAACGACTCTCTGTCGTAACGATTTCTTTAGACCTCGTAACGATTTCTTTAGACCTCGTAACGATTTCTTTAGAACTCGCAACGACTCTCTGTCATAACGATTTCTTTAGACCTCGTAACGATTTCTTTAGAACTCGCAACGACTCTCTAGCCGTAACGATTTCTTTAGAATTCGCAACGACCCTATAGTCATAACGATTTCTTTAGAGTTCATAACGATTTCCTTACAACTTGATAGTCATAACGATTTCGTGTAACGATTTCCTTACAACTTGATAATCATAACGATTTCGTGTAACGATTTCCTTACAACTTGATAGTCATAACGATTTCGTGTAACGATTTCCTTACAACTTGATAATCATAACGATTTCGTGTAACGATTTCCTTACAACTTGATAGTCATAACGATTTCGTGTAACGATTTCCTTACAACTTGATAATCATAACGATTTCGTGTAACGATTTCCTTACAACTCGATAGTCATAACGATTTCTTGTAACGATTTCTTCAGAACTCGCAACGACCTGCTTGTTGTAACGACTTCATAAGTTATCACATCGATTTCCTTACAGTTCATAACGACTTGCTATAATTCATAACGATTTCATAAGTTATGAAGTCAGCAAGATTCTTCTTATCAAATTTCTTGATGCATCAGTATAATGCCTTTTTAATAGCGTTGAAAAGTCAAAGTCATATCTTGTCCGTTGACTGCTATGCATTAAATGCTCTCTGATCGTATCTCCCATGCATGCAGACAATATCTTCCATTTCTATGCTACTCTGTCTACGTACTTTTTTAGACAGAAAGGAGCCTTGCTATATACTGCAATATCTGTTCCATCTCAACTAACAATAGACAGCAGTCTTAGCTGTCTTCTATTTATTGATGATATGCTTACAGATATCTGACAAGACTCATCTGGACAACGTTGGACACAAGATACAAAGTTCTATGACATCTCTTTGGCGTGTACACAAGGATAAAAGACTGACGATCAGAAGCTTCCTTTGTGACCAGTCTAACGTACACAAGGATAAGAGACAACGGACACTTCAACGTTCGAATTTGAATCAGCAGTTTAAATAGAAGACTCAAGACGGAAAAGAGAAGATTGGAGAAACAACGTTTGATTTTAGAAGAAGAAAGAAATCCATCTCTTCGAGTCCTCAGAAGATTGAAACAAGAGCGAAGCTTCCACTCCAACCTTGTTCTTAGCTCTTAGCTCTCTGTGATCAAAAATAGTTTTTATTTGTGAGAGCTTGTGTAGTCCTTGGAGAAAAAACCTTGTTAAATCTCTTTCTCTCTCGGGGGCTTAGGAGCTTCAGTGTGTAGCTGGTCAAGCTAGAGTCTGAAGCCTGTTTCCACACCCTTTTCTTATTAGATTGTGTTCCCTTCTGGACGAAGGAAGACCTGGTGGTATCCAGGGTGGTTGTTGTTCCCTTCAGGCTGAAGGAAGACCAGTTGAGGCTGGGTGTAAGGATCCTTAAGGGGGATTGTACCCTTGGTAGTAAAATCTGAGGTATTGCTCAGGGACTGGACGTAGGTCTCCTGTGGAGAGGAGTTCCGAACCAGGATAAAAATCCTTGTGTCTTGTGGATGTGTTTTTGTGTGATTGTTGTCTTGTTTGCTCTAACTCTAACCTTGTTATTAAGTTGTGCAATCATTTAAGTAAACAGGTTTTAATCAGAGATCGAAGTTTTAATAACCCATTCACCCCCCCCCCCTCTGGGCTAGCTAGCTGGGCAACAGCCAAATCTTGCAAGGATGTTGCGCTTGATGAACTTGACGACTGTTGAAGCTTTGACTTCTATGAACGCTTCTGCTTCGGCCCACTTCGTGAAGTACTCCGTGGCGGTCAGAATGAAGGACTTCTTACGGATTTCTCCAGTTCTGTCCGCAAGAGGACTGACCACGTCGAATGCCCACATGGCGAAAGGCCATGGTGCGATGAGAGGGTGAAGAGAAGAGGAAGGAGCATGAATTTTGTCACTGTGCAATTGGAATTTAGCACAGTGACGGACAAAGTGGCGACAGTCCTCTTCCATAGTGGGCCAATAATAGTGTCTTAGCAATTTCTGGGCAATTGCTCTACCATTAACATGGCCACCACATTCACTAGAGTGAGCGGCTTCAACAACATCTTGAGATTCGATTTCATCAAGGCAACGGAGATAGACCCCATTGAGGGATTTCTTGTACAGAATGCCACCTATGATCTTGTAACGCTCCGAGACGCGACGAATTGCCCGTCTATCAGCAGAGGTGGCATAATCAGGGAAGGATCCATCTTTGAGGAAGTTTTCGATGTCAAAATACTAGGGATGGCCATCTTTAAGGTCAATTTCTGGCTCTTTGGAAAGCGCATGAACCCGAAGGGATGGAGAAGGATGCACGAGCTGAGAGAACCACGAATCAACATGGGAAGGAACTCTTAACCTCTGAACAGAGACGGTTTCAGACGACTTTCCCAAAGGAATGGGAATGGAAGATGTGAGGGAGGCGAGTGAATCTGCTAGGATGTTTTGGGCCCTAGGAGTGTGAACTAGTGTGAGCTTCCTAAACTGCCGAATTACTCTGCCTACCAACTCTTGGTATGGTTTCAGCTTGGGGTCTCGGGTATGGTACTTACTAAGATATTGCCGGAGTATCAACTGAGAATCTCCAATAATCCTTAACTCCTTAACTCCGAGCAATAATGCCATTTTCAGCCCGGCTAGGAGAGCCTCATACTCAGCCACATTGTTCGTGGCTCGGAAGGTTAACTGATAGGCATGCGGAATGACTACCCCTTCCGGTGTGAGGAGGACTGCCCCTATCCCACACCCTTTGGAATTAAGAGCCCCGTCGAAGTAAAGCACCCACGAAGGTTCACCATCGATAATGGCTCCTAACTCTTCATCGGTAAAGCTTTCATCAACGGGGGAATATAAAGGTAAGGGGTGGTGGGCCAAATGCTCGGCTATGGCATGCCCCTTGATTGACTTTTGGTTGACATAGGTGATATCAAATTGGTTAAGGAAGCTTTGCCACCTCATCAACCGCTCAGTCAGGATGGGCTTCTCGAGCAAGTACCGAACAGGGTCCATACGCGCCAGAAGTTTCACCTCATGAGCCAAGAAATAGTGCTTCAACTTCTGGGCAACCCAGACGACGGCCGCGCACGTTCTTTCCATGGCGGTGTACTTCTTTTCAGCCTCATTGAATAACTTGGATAAATAGTACACCGCTCTCTCCTTCTTCTCGTCGTCGTATTGGGCCAAAATCTCTCCAATTGAATCTTCTGTGGTTGACACATAGAGCAGTAAAGGCTGACCCGGGACCGGAGGAGTGAGAACAGGGGGATTAAAAAGGTAGCTCTTCAATTCATCAAAGGCCTTCTGACATTTATCGTCCCAATTAAACTTCGCCTCTCCTCTAAGCATCTCGTAGAAGGGCTTACAACGGATTGAATGCTGGGAGATAAATCTCCGAATAAACTGGAGTCTACCAATTAGCCCTCTGACTTCTCTGATATTCCTAGGAGGAGGCATGTCAATTATTGCTTTGGCCTTGTTAGGATCAATTTCAATTCCCCGCTTACTTACTATGAACCCGAGCAATTTCCCCGAAGAGACACCAAAGACGCACTTCTTGGGGTTCATCTTAAGATTGTGCTCTCTAGACCTTTGGAGAACTGTCCGGAGGACCTCAGCATGGCCATGTCGAGTTTTTGATTTTACCAAGACATCGTCCACATAGACCTCCATGTGCACATGCATCATGTCATGAAATATCGCCATCATAGCCCTTTGATAGGTTGCTCCCGCATTCTTTAATCCGAAGGGCATGACGACATAACAATAAGTCCCCCAGGGCGTTGTAAATGGAGTTTTCTCCTGGTCTTCCTCCGCCAAGCGAATCTGGTTGTACCCAGAGAAACCATCCATAAACGACAAAAGCTCGAAGCTGGCAGTATTGTCCACTAGGACATCTATGTGTGGGAGAGGGAAATCGTCCTTTAGGCAAGCACGATTAAGGTCACGGAAATCTATACATATCCTAACCTTACCATCCTTCTTCATTACAGGGACGATATTAGCTACCCACTGTGGATATAGCACAACCCTAATAAATTTGGCTTTGTGCAACTTGTCAACCTCCTCTTTGATCTTGAGTGCAAGCTTAGGATGTAGCCTTCTCAACTTTTGCTTGATGGCCTTTGCGTCGGCTTTTAGGACCAAACGATGCTCGACCAAAGAGGTATCGAGTCCCAGCATGTCCTCATAAGACCAAGCAAATCTGTCGGAAAAATCTTTGAGAATGGCTACCAGAGCTTCTTCTTCTTCAACACTCAAGTTGGCACTAATCAAAACTGTCTTCGAGGATTCTTCAGTGCCAAGGTTGACTTCTTTAGTGGGCTCGTCTGCAGCCATGGTTGGCTCGTCGAACCTCTTTGTGCCATCCACATAGGAGCTCACTGGGTCCTCTTCTCCCGACCCAGAATCTCCCAACTCACCCTCCTCATCAAAATCTAGCAGATAGACTCCTAAACCGTCATCTACAGAGTCACCTTCTTCAAAGTCAGACTCGACGAGAGCAGGATCCTCAAGAAATTCCGGCACCTGACTTAACTTAGCACACTTCTCAGCCAAGGCCATGACAAAACGGGCAGGAACTTGCCTACCCTTCTCCTTGCGCACGCATGGCTGAGAGGAACTAGACTCTCCTAAACTTAAACCAGACCCTAGACTAGCCTCTAGAACTGACTCTAAACTAGAATCTAGACCACTATTTACATGACTGCTATGTACAAAACTATGTACTGGGGAAGTGCCCCTGGAGGGGCAAGAGGAAGAGGAACTTAGGCCGGAAAGCGTCGGCCCCTGGCCGAGCGGAAGAGGTTCCAGGGAGGAAGGGTGCTCAATGGAGACCTCGGATTTCCAATTTTCAAAATTGGCGCTTTTTTTTGGAGTCAAGGCCATGAACCATGAGTTGCTGACTCAAGGTAGCCTCGACTGGCGAGATGAGGGATGGAGAGAGGACAGAAGGAGAAAGAAGGGGATTAGAGGTGGATGGAGTAACTGAATTGTGTGGCGGGCACACAGCAGTAGAGGGAGATGGAGATGATGGTGGTGAAGATGGGGAATAGGGGAGATCAGAGCCAAAGAGGGAGAGGAGGCCAAAATCGTCAAAAATGTCCTCTAATTCTACCACCTCATCCTCTTCTTCTTCATCCTCGCTCTTAGAGTAAGGTATTTCTTCAATTATAGGCTCCCTGGTCCCCAACTGGGTTGGCCCCTGAACAAAATGCTCCTTTAAAGTCTAGATAAGAGGTTGATACGGTATAAATGGGTTCGGATGGATAGGGTCTGGGCGGAAACCTAGACCGGCCTTGGGTAACAACCTCCTAATCGCCTGGACGCTCTGGATCTCTCCTTTTTCATCCATGCCTAACCCGCGGCCATGAACATAGCCGATATTGGCCATGACTTCCCAACCCTTTCCCGAGGGACGTGGGACATGGGGTTCTTCAGCAGGCTGGGAAAGTTGGGTAAGGTCACAGGGTAAGGGGAAGTCAAAGATTGACATGACTGGTTTCTTCCCCTTATCTGGAATGAAAAGATGCGGCATATGCTCTGTGGTGACCGTATTGAGGGTCTCCAAGATGGGAATGCTCTTAATCTTGATCACCCGCCCATTGAAAGGAAATTTGAAGCATTGGTGGGCGGTGGAAGGGACCCCTAGAGTCTGATCTAGCCAGGGACGACCAAGGATGGCCTTGTAGGCCGGGTCGACATCAAGGACTAGGAATTCAGTAGACATGGTGACAGGTCCGACTTCTAGTTTGAGAGCAATCTTGCCTTTCGCAACTCTTTTGGAGTTGTCATAGGCAGCTATAGTGGAGCAACTCTTCTCCAGATTCTCTTCCCCCAAACCCAACTGCTTAAGGGTCTTCATCGGACAGACATTGATAGATGCCCCGATGTCGATAAGAGTGGAGTCCACCGAAACCCCATTGAGGTTGATGGTGAGACAAAGAGGGAGCGAACGACACTCGGGGGTGGCGAGATCCTTGTCCAAGAAAGAGATTGAGGTTCCTTGGGTGAGGGAGAGAATGGCGCCGGTGACCCCACTAGGAGGGAGATCATCATTGACCATGATCTTCTGGAGGAACTGGAGGAGAGTGGATTGATGTGATGACGACCTCCGAATCAATTCTAAAATAGACACCCTCGCGGGCGTCTTATCAAGATGTTGGAGAATATCATATTCGGTGTCGGCCGGGGGTGGAAGCCCATTATCCTCCTCATCTTGGGATGGCCGCGGAGGTGGAGGAACAATTCGATTCCTGAGGGTGACATGAACGGCCTCCTGGGACTGAGGGCGGATGAGCTGGAGGGGTCTGGTAGATGGCTCACAGGTAGGGGGAAGTAAGAATGGTGGGGTAGGCATCCTGTGGAGGTCAGATGAGCATTAAGGGTCTTTCCTCTAGGATGGCATCTACCGATGTGGAAGGCTCCTGAGACTCGGCCGTGGGATACGGGTACCATTCTTCGAAACCTTCTACCCCCCACTGTTGCTCTCACCTCACAACCCGAGGTCCTAGGTGTACCATGGTATGCACGCTCTCATGGGTTTTAGAGGAGGAGGGATTGTTGCTTTGGTGGTTGGGGAGAGGGTTACTGAAAATGCCAAGGTACTTTTTGGTGTACCTAGACTTTGCTATGGCCACCTTGACGTCATCCCAGTTGATTCTACCTTGGTCATTCATATCATAGACCCAGTCACGGAAGGTAAAGCAGTTGTTGATGAAGTGACCATGAGTCCTATGGTATGGACAGTACTTGGAGGTGTCTACTGTTGAATTGGTGTTCTCCCTTTGTGGGGGGAGTTGAATTGCATCACAGGACATGAGGGCGAAGAATACGTCCTCGAGAGTCTCAGGGAGAGGAGGGTAATGCGACCTTTTGGGGCCAGGTCGGGTGTAGCCAGCAGGAGGAGGAACGGCAGAGTATGACTTGGGGGGATGAGATGGGAATTGGTGAGGGTTGGAAGAAGTGGATGGAGGATTGGAGGATTTGTTTGGAGGCCTCAACGGCTGACTACAAGCGTTGACAGACTCATTGACGGTCACCCCCTCAGTGGTAGGTACCGCGGGAGCCTTACGTCCCTTGGGCTTCCCTTCGAAAAAGTGGGGTAGAGAGGAGTCCTTGATTTGGGTCTGGACCACCCTAGCTCGGTTGTATAGATGCACGAATGAGGGGAACTCACTCAACATCAAGATGGAACGGAGAGCGGGGGTGGTGTTGGTAACCAACATAGTTATGGCCTAGGACTCCGGGATAGGAATATCTGCCCTAGACGCCATGGATCTCCACCGATTGGCGTAAGTGACGAAGTCTTCATCCGGCTTCATCTTCTCTGCCACCAAGTCAGGAAGTGTAGGGACTTGGGTGGCCATGTATGAGAAGTGAGAGATGAATCGCTCGGAAACTATGTCGAAATTAACCAGGTCCGACGCGGGTAAAGAGGTGAACCACCTCAAAGCTTCCCCTTCTAACGATTGTTGGAAGAGATGAACTAAAAGAACCCGGTCGTACAACCATCGGTGGGAATCCATGGTGAATCCGGCTAGATGGTACTCGTACTTGCGGTACTTCGGGGCCTTGAAACCCAGAGGGAAGTAAGCATTAGGAAGCTTACAGTAATTCTGGAGAGAATGAGGTTTTGAGAGGGATAGTGATTCAACAAGAAGCCTCCTCACGAGTCCCTCCACCTTCGAACGGGGGACAGATTCGGATTGAACGGGGGGTGTGATTTGAACAGTTGGCGACTGGGTAGAAGGAGGAGTGAGAATAGGAGTAGGGAACGGAGCGGGGGTAGGGGAAGGAATGAAGGTAGAGACGGGAACCTGGGGTGGGGTGACCGACCTAGGAGTGGGCCTAGATATAGAGGCATTGAAAGGGGATGGGGATGGAGTGGACGGAGACGTCGCTGCCCGGATGGTATGCTTGGAAAGCATTGAAATAATTTCATCGGGCGAATAGCGAGACATGAGTTTAGAAAACTCGGGGTCCTCTTGAGCACTTTGGGGATGAGTGGGGTTGACCCTCAAGCTGACTTCCTCATTGTCGGCCTGGGAGGATGATTGGACTGATTCCTCGGGCTGATTGTTAGTGTTTATCATACCGACAACTTCATTGACATTATCATCATACTCAAATGTCGGTTCATTAGCCATATTAACAGGATCCAACCAAGTGTCCATTAGCACACAACCTACTTTTTTTTTTGAAATGGTTTAAGTTGAAGTGATTACACTGTTTTCAGCAGAAGTATGGATTTCTACCAAACAACGTTATCAAACAACGTCCCCAAACTTTTAAAGATCAAAGTTGTGTATTTACTTGACTTGATTTAAAAGGCCGTTCTCTCAAGTCTCACTTGAATCCCGGTGAGTAGGTGAGCTAGACAGGGAGGGTAAAGGTCCTCCTGCCCCGTACCGTGAGGGAATCCACGGAATTTAGGGACTTACAGAGTTTTCCTTGGAGCCAACCTGATTTACCCGAGAGGGAATCCCCGAGTAAAAGGTTGTAAACCAAGGGTTATCCTAAAATGTGAAGGGAGGCTAGAAGAGGTGAGAAAAGTGACCCCCTAGTGACTGCGGACTGTTAGTAGCAAACAGTAAGCAAACAGAAACAAAAATCACAACAAAACAATCAAAAAATAGGGAAAAGCATGCTTCTGTGAAACTAAACGTCAAGCATGTGGACGCACAGTTCATGATCAAAGAATAGACGGCATGATCGACGGACGCTGACAGACAATAAACGACAAGGGAGATGGACGCTAAAAGAAAATAAACGGCAGGAACGCTGGACGTTTACCTGTATAGGCAGCAAGATCTCATGCCGTCTACCTGGCCGCAGTAAGACCACAGTGGCAGAAACTTGTCCCACCGTGATCGCCAGAAGAGAGCTATAGACAGTTCGTTTCCGCGCCGTCACCGGATCTCTCGGGTGCTCGCGGACGCCGCCGGACTCTCGTTGGCGATGAAGGGGTCGCCGGTTGACCACGTTGACCCTCCGGTTGACTGAGTTGACTAGAAGGAAAACAAAGCAAACAAGCGAAACGAAGGGGAGTTGGTGATCGCCAGGGCCTTACCTGTGCCCAAGGAGTGATGTGGTCACGTTGGAGTGATCGCCTCGCGTAGCGAATGGAGATGGGACCTTGTCTTCTCCTCCTTCGGCCGGCCAAAGGAGAAGTGTGACGGACCGGGGTATTTATGCCCAATAAGGCTCCATATCCAGATCCGCCTCCCGCGAACGGACCGAAGTCTCGCAAGGGATATCTCACACACGTGTCCAGTAAGAGTATAAAAGACAAACCACAAGAATATAAGACATAAGAAAGTACATGTGCTCATATCTGTTCACAAATTTGTACAACTGTCCCATTACATTAATACATGTCCAAATTAAAAGAAAGTACAACTACCTGGGGCATACCCCGAGGGAGCACAAGCTCACACAACACTAACTACTAAACAACTGCTGGTGGTACAAGTCTGACACAACGCCACTGCAAGCCAAACACACGGCAAGCCCTGAAAAGAACTGTAGGGGAGTGAGCCTCAACAAGTCACTGGCTCAGTAGGGGCTACCCAAAACAACACCGTAATCACAAACACCTCAACCCCAACGGGTCTCACTGGAAACATCAATAGCCAAACCATTTCATGCTCACATCATGACAATAAATAACAATTAAACATACTCATGATGATAACATAACGTTCTCAAAAGAAAAGTAGGACTACAGGACTAACATAAAATCATTAGTCAGCTCCACTACTAAAGTGCCTAAACCACAGTCTCACTGGCACACTGCTACAACAACTGGTTGCCTAAACTATAAGCCACACAGGCAGGTCACTGCCTAAGCTGCAAGCTTCGTAGGCAAACCTCAAGCACTTGAATAACAGGACTGCTAACAAAGAGCTGGTCCTTTATACTCCAAACCACACTACATCGGATACTACATACAAGGTAACAGAACTGGCTACCACGAAGCCAATCCATAACACACTAAAACTATAATTGGAATCATACCCAAGAAGAGTAAAACTCAATAAGTGGAAGGTCTCACACGGCCTCCACGGAGCATAGCTCTACTAAACCACAATAAGCCTAAGCCACAAGCCTCATCGGCAAAATACCCACAAAGGTAACGTAATTAATAATCACAAATTAATCCACAAAAAAATATAAACCAAGATCTACTTAAAACAGTTAGGATACAATAAGTGGCAGGTCAAACCACAAGACCTCCACCACACACGAGAACCTAAGAAGGTTGGTACACAATGTACCACCACAAAACTACAAAGTAACCCACGAAGGGAACATGTACCTACTACTTTGAGGTACCACAACACAAACACCCGAACAAAGGGTACAGGAAGGTGGTAAACACCATACTGGACCACAATTATATTGTACCTTTATTTAAACACAATATTACAAGTAAAACCTCAACCGTTAAGTCACACAAACCACAACTCAATCACAATTGTGCCAACACCAGGGCATACCTCGAACTGGTTAAACCTCGACCACGAGTCACAAACACACGAACCACGACAAGTAGCAAAGCACGAGTCGGAAGGGAACGACGCCACCACACGGGAACGGACTACTGGCTGATCAGGCCAATATCCAACCCGGACAACACAACACAAGAACTAACTCTCAGCCTCGCAGTCACAGACGAAAGGTCCAACTGCCACTCCACAAGGAAGAAGTCAAACAACTGTGGAGACCAACCAACACCACACCTGCAGACACACAGCTACAGGCCCATGCCTGGCACCTCTAGAGTCTCTGGCCGGAGCACTCTAAAGTGAGGCACTGGAAAACAGGACTAGCTGGGGACCAGTGACGTCTACTGATGTCCGTACCCCCAACTACGAGCACGCTACAAGCGACTAAAGAACAAACTCTGGGAAGTCGCTGCCCCACCGCCGTCTTTCCCTCAGCCGGACGTACAACTCAAACACAGGAGTGAGGGTGTCCAGGAAGACGACACAGACCTCAACGGTACAACATAAGTACAGGGACAAAACCCCGAGCACAACAAACACACGTGCCTGGCTCATAAAGAACCTGGGGTACCCGACTAGAGAGGCATTCCGGAATAGGCGCCGGACCACCACACTCGGAAAGCTCAAACCACGATACTAACACATATAACCTTTACTTATAATTCACAATATACAAGTGTTAGGATTAGCTTAACATCGATCACCATGTGACCCCGAAGATATCCTACACCAACACATAACTGAACCACAAACTTGCCTATCATTGGTCATGAGGTGACCTCTGTGGCAACACACACCACTTAATACACAAATCAATATAATATTATTCGAAAGACAACAACGGACCAGGGCTAGGTCGGTATGGACCTTTATTGCCCAAACACCACAAAGTCATGGCTAGGCTCACACAGAAACCTCACTGCCCAGTTACTATGACAAATCATAAGAATTACATTACAACAAAGTGTGTAGTATACACGCACTCAAACCACGTAAACAACACGTGTATATTACACCCTAGTTGGTGTACCACATGTCTTCCACGTAAACCACATGTCTAACACATAGACAACGCACTCCAAGAGTGCCACGGGTGCCAACGCACCACACATATTGCGTAAAGCAATTACGTACATCACACATCATTCACGTAAAACAAGCCCATTACATGAGCAGTATGCTCCAAGAGCATAACAAGTGCACTGGCTCACACTGGTCATCGCCATGCACACACAAACACGCAATATTCATAACTAGAAAAGCTACGTAAACCACACTGCATGAATACATGCACAAGTTGGCGGCAACATCGACTGCCGCTTATAAGAAGTAGACGGCAAACGATCTAGCCGTTTATATCTCGGCTGATGAGCTTGGCGACAAGCGATGTTGACGCCAAGTTCTTCAGCTCTTTCCCTGCAGAAACCCTAACCGATCCCACATGCATTCCTGATCCTGAAATCATCAAGAAGATAGGAGGAAACAGTTCCTCTAACTCCCATTCATTATAATTAAACTAAAACAGCATGCTTTACTACATAAAATCACCAAACCACCCATTATCCCCACACGGTGCAATTTAATCCGAAAATACATTAAAAACACTGATTCAAGTGGTTAAGTCGTATTTTAATGTTTCTAACAAGCTAACAGGGTTCATCCCCTACCTCAGAACACGCTCAAACCTCCCGCAATCTCCTGGTTCACACCGAACCCTCCGCGAACTCCCACGGGAACCACGCCTCGCACCGGCGATTCCTCGCGCGATTCGTCACCGCCACACGTTCCACGGTCCTCCAAGCATCCTTCAGTACCTGTTGGAAGCTCTAGAAACACTGGAACGTGAAGCTGGGGCAAGAGGGAGAGAGAACCAGGGGAAGAACCTACTCTCGAGTGACCCTATAACCTGCAGAATTCTCAGGTTGGCGTCAACCCTTTGCCGCCAAGGACAACCGCCACCCTAAACGTCCACATCTAATGCCGCCAAGATCATGCAGTCAACGACCACTTACCTGGACGCCAACAAGTCAACGACCACCTCTGGCCGCCAACTCCAACTCAACTGCAGCAGGTCCTATTTCATTTCGGGACCTAACCTGCACCACACCTACACACACCACGCGTCTACACCACACTGGCCTTACAACAACCATCACAACCACAACACACACGATCCAAAAAGGATCCGAAAATAAGCGACGTTACAAGAAGAGCTCCGTAGTCTTCTGCGGGTTGTTCCTGCCAAAAAAAAGACTCTATTAGACTCTAGGGAGTGTGGTAAATGTTCAAAACGAAGTATGAAAAACCCAAAAGGAAAGTCCCGTACCGGTTGCGGACTTGAGAAGAGGGGTGGCCAAATGCTATGACCACCCTTCTTCCCTCCGTTTTTGGTTGGGAAACCCCTTTCTAGGTGTGTAGGAAGGTGACCTACGTGCCTAGAGTGAGTGGGAAGGTGTGTGCAACATGTAAATTAGCTAAAAAGTAAGTAAGAGAAGAGAGAGGGAAGGAGGTGTAGATCCTCATTGTTGTTGTTGTAGCTCCTTGCAAGGGCTCCTCCAGCTCCAAAGCAACCCTCCTGGACGTCCCAAGTGTGGAGAGAGTGAAGAGGATGAGTGGTGGAAGGTTGGGTAAGATTTTCTCTCTCCTCTCTCAAAGCTTCAGCATATGGACGTCCAGCCTCTCCTCCCCTGGCTCAGAGGGCTCAAAGGGAAGTTATATAGACAGTGGAGCTCGGGGTTGAGAGCCTTGGATGCTCAAGTGTGAAGAAACACACTTGCACACATGGCAATCTTGGTGTTTAAGCTCCAACCAATGGGGAGAGGCCAAGTAGGATTTTTACTGGGTCAAGGGGGTGCCAAGGTGGCCCAAATGCCCGTTGGGAACGGTCACATGCGTTGCATGGCCGAGAGAATGGTGCAAGTGGGCTGGAATCTCAGGGTAGTTGCGCAGACCAGGTAAACGACATTGACGTCCATGGATCAGGCTGCCAACCGCATGCAGACGTCCATGGATGTAGACGCCCACTTTGGTCAACGTCCAGGGGTATTGCCGCCAACCAGTAGTCGGCGGCCATCGATGCTTCCGTCTACATGGTATCTGAGGCTGGTCAACAAATGGTCAAACGAGGCTTAATGGGCCAAAAGAGCCTTGCGGGAGATGGGCCAAATCACTCGTCTACAACTGCCACGAAGAAGAAGCCGCCACACCAGAGAAATGCTCCACACTGACGAAACCACACCCCTCACAAAGCACACTCCCAAAGCCTTGCCATGGAGAAGCTCACACAGAGGGGAGTCGGAGGAAGGAGGGAAGAAGAAGAAAAGGGAAATAAGAAGACAAGTCTGATCGCCTTGCCTATATAGGCCATGGATCTGAGAACGCGACAACCTGCTGGTCGCTTTCACTAATGAACGCGACATCCACCTTGTTGCGATCCTAAAGTCCTGGTCAAACTTGATCATCAGACTCACCACTTCTCCCCATCGTAGGCCTGACACTATGAACGTGACGATTGGCATGTAGCCTTCAGGTTGCATGTGGCATGACACGTGCCCCGACTGCTCCGATAACAAGACGACAAAAGAACTATCAACGGATAGGATCTGTCAGAAGGTAAACGTGACGAGGTGCCCGTCACGTTCAAATCAAGAACGCGACAACCACACTATCGCCTTCAAAAGGTGACAACCCAATACGTCGCGACCTTCAATAGAAGTTGGCCGGCCAAAGGGAGAGATGTCACAATTGCGATGGGTAGGAAGTTGTTGCAAATAGTTTGTTATTTGTTATGGATTTCTACTCGTCATATGAATGTTATATGCAATGGCTACAAGGCCGTCGCAAATAATTTTTATGCGATGGTGTTCTAGCTATTGCAAATAGTAAGATATTTGTGATGACTTCGTAGTTGTTGCAAATAGTCCATATTAGTGACAGTTATTTTTTTTCGTAAAAATTATTTGTGAACGGATTTTTCTCGACGGCTAGTGCGATGGTGTAACGCCCCGATGCAGAATATAAGAGCGATAAACAGTTAAATAAATAGTATAGAGCGAGAAATAGACATCAAATCATTGTACAAATTGGAACAATGCCAAATGAATCATCTTTATTGACAATTCCACTAAATGCTATTACATCCACTAATTCAGAGCCAAAATCTATGGGCCAAGAGTACTTTATTTAAAACAAATCAAACTAACTATCCAACTAACTAACTACTAAAAGCATTGGTTGTCGAATGTCGGGTCACTCCTGTACTTGCTCATCCCCATCCTCGTGTGTGTGGTAGTCCCCATCAGACTCACCTGAAACACATATAACAAATAGCGTAGGGTGAGTGATAACGTTCAGTAGGACTTAATATCTTGTAAAGACAAGTATGCTTCAAGTGATTAATGTCTTGTAAAGCAGGATAACTAGAGAGAACAATCAAGTATAGTCACGCGAGTACTGGCACATGATAGCAAGGGAACGATAGTACTTTTCACAAAATAGCACAACTAGCATAAAAAAAGATTGGCCATATAACGAGATAGCACGTCAAGTTGCACAATAGTGCACTAGTCACGATAGCATCTTAATTGATATTCCTTCAACCAAGAGAACATAGTACTTATATTGATTGTCATAGATTAATCTTGATAGTAGAGTACTTGGATGTTATGTCATACACTCTGATCATTAAAAGTCCCATGGGCACTAGCACTTTTCGGGCGCACCTCCCAAGACCAGATCGGCCCCTTTATAATGTTGCTTGGCATAGATCATGTTTCCATAGTAAACAATCAACAGATGGCCAAATAGAGTACGAAGAATAGATGAGAGAAATTGAAGAATAGATAAGGGTACAAAGAGAACGTGAATAGATGAGAGTATAGAGAAAGTAGATAAGAACGATGGTCAATTTTGTAAAACAACGATAAACAAGCGATAGTAATAGTTATACAACACACACTATCATGTGTCGGCAGTCTGGTGGAACTCAATAACAGCCCAATAGTCGTGCTATGAACACAGGCCAGAGGTCCGGCGTGATCTCAAGATAAGAGAGAAAATTTAAAGCCTTTGGATAATGATGATCCCAAAGTGTAAAATGGGTATTGATGGTACAACCTGCTCGTCGGCAATGGATGTCCATCAAAGCCAAGGAGTCTTACGGAGGCCTTGACAAGGAGTTCCTAGTCCAGTCAGGAGTATTCCCAATGGAGAGGTCGTCCAAGCCTAGATTAAGTGTGTGGAAACGTTATCCGTTTGTCCATCTTGCCTTGAGTGCTCGAGGCAGAGGAACGTGATACCAGTATTAAATCGAGCGAAATAAAACGAAGACATGTCCTTTTAAAATAATAAGGAATTTACATGAATAATTACACTTGATTTCCAGATATATTATTGAGTAATTTTCTGTATGGTCTCATGGAAAAGATTCATGTTTAGTGTGTGCATGTGAGAGAGAATCAATGATATTAAGTGCGAGTCGTGCACACATATTCTAATTATTAAAATCATGTGAATAATATCAAAATATATTAGCATGAGGTTATTGTTCATAACAGTGCATTACAGGGGTTAAGCAGTGATTATAGAGCATGATTAGCAAGATTTAGTGGAGATACTAGGGTTCTAGAAATACACAGTCAGGTTGCGACGTCAGCCAGCGTCACGTTCAGGTCGCTACACACTGAGTCGACGCGACGGCCAGGTTCTGGTCATGATGGGTCAGACCGACGCGTTCAGGTCGTGACCGACGAGCCGACACGATCAGGTTCAGCCGAGACGCCAATGTGACGATGAGGTTCTCATCGCGACGTGTCGGGGCGACGCGTTTAGGTCAAGATCGCCATGGATAGAAGAACATGACACAGGGTCCCGTTGCGTTAAGATCGCGACGTGATGCCTTGTCGTGACCCGGTTGAGAACGCGACCTATCGGGTCGTCGCGTTCTCAGGGTCTCGGCCCGAGCTCAAAAAGGTTAGTCAGGCCTCCTTGGGTTGGGTTCCATGCAATTAAGGGCTTGACACAGGAACCTTTGAAAATCAATAACAAATCGTATACATAGTGAAAAATCACGAAATTAGTTTTAAACAAAACTAGACTTCTAGAAGAATCAACAATGAAGAGTAATTAGACCTCTAACATGATCTAAGCATGCTATGAACAAGGTATTTCACGATGACCAATAATCTGACATAGTGTTGAAAAATGATTAAATTCGAATAGGGTACTTGATAGAAATTGTGGAAAATGGTATCATTAGATTTCTGACATCAAGTAGCATGTATATTAAAAGTTTCAAGGCACGAGATCAATCATGGACATGGATTTAAAAGAAACAAGTCAAGTCGGGTACATGTTCTTAATAGAACTTTGAGCATGGAATACTCCTAAACGACATGATGGAATTTAGGGAAAATAGGGAGCTTTTGATGCTTGGATCAAGGACTTTCTAGGGTCGAAATTAATTTTTTTTGCTTGAGAGATTGCCTACCTTTAAGCGCTTTGAATCCTAGGGCAAGAAAAGTGAAAAACTTCGAAGATCTCCTTATTCCTAGCCTTCTTCTCCATGACCTCCATGTCCAAAAGCTCCTCCTGTTCATCCTCCAAGCTCCAATGGTTCAATAGGGTCGGCTAGAGATGAAATGGAGTTGTATTTGTATGTTTAAAGTTACGAAAATACTTAAAACTCCTTCCTCCCTTCCAACTACGAAATTCCCATGATTATCTCACATTTTCCTAGCATTTATCCCACTAATTGACTTGAGGAGAACTCTAATTTCGTGGCCAAGAGATTAGGATAGGCTTAGGACTCTTTTTAAGATATTTATGAGTCAATTTAGTGATAATCTTAACCTTTTTTAATTTATTAATATTTAAGGTAAGAATTTGGCCTAATGATCTCCCATCAAGCATTGGGCTTCAACTTTGAGGCCCATTAATTCATGTATGGACCCTTTAGAATAGCCCATCTCTTGTTTTTACTTATTGGGTTTCAATTATTCACATTTTCTTTTAATTAAATTTATTTATCTCAATTTAAAAATTGAGAGTTGCTGCAGATGACATCCCAGTCGTCACATATGCCCGTCACATATACTATATGTGACGACTTCTTTGAGTATTTGTGACAGGTTGCAGCCGTCGCAATTATAATCAGATTTCTACTAGTACACTACTTGCACGAATCCAACTTAACAAGAGCATTAAGCACTCCTTAAATGCCCTTCTACTATTTTAGTAGAGTAGTACATGCATGCTCTTTACATCATTCTCCAAGATATTTGTCACCCTTAAATTAAGAGTGTTAAATAGTGAGCTAAGAGTGATAAATAACTAACTAATTAGGACAACAAATAACTATACTCTTACATCATTCTACAAGATATTTGTCACCCTTAAATTAAGAGTGTTGAATAGTGAGCTAAGAGAGATAAATAACTAACTAAGGACAACAAATAACTATACTCTTACATCATTCCAAAAAAATATATTAAATAATCTTACATCATTCTCCATAAAATTATTATCATTCTTAACTCCATAAAGTTGATTAATAGCAAGTTAAGGATGATAAATAATGAACTAGGGGGACAAATAACTATGATTTTACATCATCTCACATAAATTATTCCTTATAAAATTATTTGTCACGTTTAACCTTTTAAAAGTGACACATATCAAGTTACATATGATAAATAACTAATTAAGAGAGATAAATAACTTTTTACATTAAGAATACAGATCTACATAAATAAATAAAAGGAAAAAATTGTATAGCCCATGCGCACGCATGACTCAATGACTTTTCGCTTGGCAGTTCTAGCGGAGTATTTCTACTCAACTACTTAGATAATAAATAGTTTTGTATATTATGAAACTTATGTGGTACTAAAACATCTGAGACGTTTTCCTCCACAATCTACGCTTCTCCAAGAAATTTGTTCTGCACCGCAGTTTTCCATACAAGAGTGCAGGGATCCACAATCAGCTTTCTTGGCATGTACAGAGCTGCAGCGTGCACTATGGTGGAGAGAGAGAGAGAGAGAGCGCGCACGCACTAGAATTTTGGGAATAAGAAGACGTCTTCTAGTGAGATCTATACCAAAGAATTCACTGACCATGCATGAAAGCAATACAATTTTAAAGCTTATGCCACCCGTTCGAGATGGTCATAAACTTATTAACGAATGAACAAATAAGAAAAAAGAGAATTAATCAAAGTAGTAGATGTTAAAAGCTCTTAAGAATTTTAGCCCTTCTCGACAGTCGCCCCTTATATTGGATGTCGCTCCATTCCCTGATATCCAGCACGATGCTTCGAAGAAGTAGTATATATATATAGATCACCTACCAAAAGAGGAAATTTTTTTTTAAGCAAAGTTATATTGACAAATAATATGAGATAACTTGTTAATAATTTCATATAATTGATGGGCCATATTCGTCATGGAATCTAACTCCAAAAATGGGTTTAGTCCTTCTGATTTAATGGGTCAGGTCTCGCAGAGCTAGAACGATGCCACCAGCCCAGATAGCTAAAGTTAGCAATTTGGACGCCCACCCGAGGCAAGGCCTTCAAGGCTAGCCGGCCTAATTGTCTAGAGCGAACGTACGTGGTGTGCCAAATTTGCCAATGTGCTTACAAAACACGGATCCTATTGATCCCTCCATAATACTTCTATTGTCCCTTGGGTTTATTAAGACAAACAAGCTATACACAGTTATTTCTTGCCTCTTTCTAGATTCGGGATCGGTTTTACTACATAATAAAGTGTAATATTGTAGAGAACATTTTGTTGCTCGGTTGCCCTCTGCTCATCTCAAATACGATACAAGTAAATAGACACCGCATTTCGGGCACTCACGGCCGGGTGAAAAGACTTTTGCAATGTTGTATAGGTATTTTGATCACTTTAATAGGTATGGGTTCTTGGTGTTTGTAATGTGGGTTTCTTGCTTTGTATAGTGGAAACAAAAATACCCACTAACCCATGAAATATTACTTGGTGTTAGTGAAAGAAGAACGTCTTTCCGTCATGTTCTTTCTTCTGCATCGGTCATATATAGTAAAATCTCTCCGTTATTCCTGTAAATATAAACCAGACGGAATCATGTAAATCTGCAGCTCTCTTTTTGTAATTTTCTGTCTATTTTGTTGTGAAATATTCTCGCTTAAGTTTCATCATATTTTTCATTTGTTCATTTGTATTATTACAGATATGTATTATCCTATTTTTTTATGGTACTTAGAGAAGTTCAGAATTAGCTCGTTCCAGCGCTGCAAGTCGGGGGAAAGGACCAGCAAGGAAAGGACGAGCGATGGCGAACCGAGCTGATTGTTTCTGATCAGGAAACCTTGCAGTTCACTATTTTTCCCTCTAAGACTTTGTGCACAATGCTGCAAAGAAAGCGGACTTTGGGCCGCTAAACGTCCTTAGGCTGAACAAGCTAAGCTATTTGTGCTTAATCGTGTAATCTATACACATAGCTTGAGACGTACGTGTATCAAAATAAGCTTCATATCGTTGGGTGATCGATCTTGGAATACTCAGCGAATGAGTGGATTGGGTTATCAAGACTGTTATCGCAGGGAATTGGAGGAGCCTATATATATATATATATATATATATATAATATGAGAAATGTTATGTCCCGATACTGTCAGGATCAACATAGCCGACGTGGAGGGGCCGCGCCCCTCCGCGCACGCGACGCGTGGAGGGGTGGGTCCCCCACATTAAATGTTGCGTTTTTTTTTGTTATATTTTTTGTGTATTATTTGTGTGCATAAATAATATATTTGTGTGCACAAATACATCATTTATATACACAAATTATATATATATATATATAAATTAGACGCATTTAATGCGAGAGATTTGCCCCTCCACGCGTCGCGTGGGTGGAGGGACACAGCCCCTCCACGTAAGCTGCGCTCCCGACACTACCGAGAGCGTAACATTATTCATATATATATATATATATATATATATATATATATATATATATATATATATATATATATATATATATACCATTATCACTGGCCGGCTAAACACATTTATAACCAAGAGGTAACTCTCTCGTTAATTTGGTTTCATTCCATGAAAGAAAGGGTACGTCCATAAGTGACATATTGCGTCAGAGATAAACCACGGTCCATTCAGATGTCAAGTTCAGAGATAAGACATGCAACGGCAAACTGGTCGCGTGCGCACTGTTACGATGAGCGGAACTGAAGATCGAGTCGTGGCAAAACTTAGTTCATACGACAGATTTAAAAAGTGAGGACTAGCTAGCTAGAAGCCTACGAGCTGGGATATATCCTATTCTTTACCACAAGTCCGGGAAGAATCCGCATTCTATCAAATCACCTTTGACGATGCAGCTTCTCTCACGTTTTCAAAACCCCGCTCTTTGAAGCTTTCAGAAACCCAACAGCTCTCCTTGTGATTGGCCATGTAGGGCGGCAACCCATTCATAAAGGAAGGGGAACTTCGACACCAATCAAGGCCTCTCTCTCTCTAGATCTGTGTGGTACGTCTTTATCTAGCTATATATCTAAAGCTGCGCGCCATCTAGATTCTAGATTGTCTTTGCTTTCGCGCGCGCGGTGCATTGCCACATGTGTCATGGCCATTTGATTTATTTCCTCACATGGTGAAAACTTAAGAGAGGAGTGACAGGAGTAGTCATCTCCATCCTCGCAGACGCGGAGATAAGGTTCTGGTCCCTCTTCCACAATGAGCAGGAAGAGATGGCGTCACTGCTGTCGTCGACGGAGAACCCTTCTTCCACACCACGTTTTGGCCAGGGCATTGTCCATCCAAATTAATCTCATCGATATCTGCTTCGCCATGGCCTTCCTTCCTTGTTTGCCCACTTGAAGCCGATAGGTGGCAACATCAGGGTGCAACACACAGGGTGGGTAAATACGTAAAGAAAATTAGATACGCCGAAGATATATATGAAAGGAATTAATAGGCACGTTTTTGCAAATCTTCCTGTCAATTCTTCGTTGGGTCGGGGGACAAGGGCATTAATGCTTCCATTTCTTAGAGAATTTTGGTGCATTAAGGTCCAACTCATCGTGGACATTTCATGAGTGTACATTAATGTATGGATGACAGACGTTAACCTGAAAAAAGTCTGAGAAGATGAGATATTTACTTAATAAAAAAATTAAAAAGTTCTAAGCTATATTTATGTTAACTGTTGTTTCACTTGCACGAGTAACATTATACTCACGTATGCACCGGAGCATAGAGTGAGGTGAAAAAGCCGCGGTCAGTACCTAAGATGGTGCCCTTCAAAGGGTATTTAATGCGGCACATTTTTGTATACGTAAAATTATTACACATAAATAGTAATATAATACATATAAATATTAATTTAATTCACATAAATAATATAACAATGGACATATATAAAATAGTGTAATAATAAACACAAATAATAATATTTGTATGTATTGTTACATTATTTGATGTTCATTGTTGTATTATTTGTGTGTATTATTATATTATTTTATGTATTATACGATCATTTGTGTGCATTATTTTTACGTATAAAAAAATGTGCCGTACTAAATGATCACTGGCGCCGTATTAAATGCGTCTTGGATAACGTCATCTTACGTGGCCCAATTAAAATGGATCATAACTTTTCCACCTTAGTCTATGCTCTTGTGCGTACTGAAGTATAGCATTACTCATAATATTTTATCCACATTTGCACTATTTAATTACTAATTGTCTTGACTTTTTAGAGTATTTACCCCGATCATCTTTCATCCTCGAGTCTAAATTCTCTTAGTGTAGAGATGGATCAGACTCCAACAATCTCCAATGCCCAGACGTTAAGTGTCTCCAACCCCCTTTTTTCAAAACATTTAAAAAAAAAATGTTCTTCAAGTTAAAATGTAACCACAAACATCAAAATATAATTATCAAAATACAATTATAAGATATTAGAAATAAAAGTTTCAAAATATAACTATAAACATTTGAATACAATCGTAATGGTTATAATTATATTCTGGTGATATGGTATGGTTGTAGTGGGGGGGTCAGAACACTTGGCGCACCATCATTGGCGACGACGCGCGTCCATCCAGTCAGCGTGTGCACACAGTGTTTCTCTTGTCTTTTACCTTTTCCTTTGGGCTGTGTCCTTATCTTCCACTGTGGCGCACCGCTCTTTCTCTTTATTAGGGAAAGTCTCAGCGCACACGCGGCCCCTCCGGTGTGCGGCAAGCAGTTCTCTTCCCTTTATAAATGGTCGCATGCATACCCAGATCCGCAGGCAACTAGCCTTAATTTGTACTACGCTTGTAGTACTTTTGTTTTAATTAGTAGTTGCCCCGTCGAAATGGAACTCCAGGGGGAGTGGCCCGAGCCGGTGGTGAGTGTGCAGTCCCTGCTGGCCGGCGGCCTGACGGCCATCCCCGAAAGATACGTCAAGCCGCCGTCCCAGAGGCCAGCACCACGCCTCGTCAGCCCCACAGACCTCCCCCTCGTCGACCTCGGCGGCCTGACGGGCTCTACGCCGACGGAATTCCAGGCCACCGTGCGCAAGATTTCGGACGCCTGCAAGGAGTGGGGGTTCTTCCAGGTTGTCAACCATGGGGTGAGCCCTGACCTGATGAAGAGGATGATGGTCGTGTGGAGGGACTTCTTCCTCCTGCCGCTGGAGGAGAAGCGGGCTTTCGCCAACTCCCCCAGAACGTACGAGGGCTACGGCAGCCGCATCGGCGTCGAGAAGGGTACCCCCCTAGACTGGGGTGACTACTTCTTCCTCAACTTCCTTCCTCTCTCTAAGAGGAACTACGAGAAGTGGCCGGCGCTGTTCCCTCCATTCAGGTATAACTCTCCAGCCCCTGTCTCTGATCAGCATTATTATTCTTAGGATTTCCTTCCCTACAGTAGCACTGCATGTGTTAAATTAATGCAAAAACTTGGCGCAAAATGTTAACCTGCATTTTTACATATTTGCTTTCCTGCAGGGAGACGGTGGAGGAGTACGGTGGGGAAGTGGTGAAGTTGGCGGAGAGACTTATGAGGGCGCTGTCGATCAGCCTGGGGCTGGAGGCCGGGCGCCTGCAGGAGGCCTTCGGCGGCCGCGACGTCGACGTGGGCATCAGAGTGAACTACTACCCCAAGTGCCCGCAGCCCCACCTCACCCTCGGCCTCTCTTCTCACTCCGATCCGGGCGGCCTGACCATCCTCCTCGCCGACGACCACGTCAAGGGCCTCCAAGTGAAGAAGGGCGGCGGCTGGGTCACCGTGCAGCCCGTTCCCGGTGCCTTCGTCGTCAACCTCGGAGATCAGATCCAGGTAGATGCGATCGATTCGTGATACATATCCCAGCCGTGTCAACAGCCCCGAACCATGCATGCGGATGCGGCGAAACGACAAACAATGACCAATTCTCCGACGCAGTGTGTGTGAGAGATAGAGAGAGAGAGAGAGAGAGAGAGAGGGAGGGGGGGGCAACAGAATCTGACCGTCGGAAGATATATATCAACCTCCAAATCTAATATTTATATATAAATTGAGAAACACTTGGTGGACTGCACGTCCAATAATCACATGCCACTTGTAAAGGGGGGGGGGGGCGGGATGGCACCAATCCTAAAGCCCTCTATAGCAAGTGGAGGGTTCGATCCCCGGCCGCGCACAGATTTCGCGCACAAATGATTTTAGGTATTGTGTGTGTATTTCATTTGGAAGAAAACTGACATCTATCCGTTTCCGTACTCAAAAACACATGTTCTTAGTTTTACTATAAATTCTCAAACTTAACTTTTGTTTACGTACTCTTATTATCTTATTTCATTGGACCCAACAAATTTTGGATCTATATTTATTGAGAATTACATATAAATCAGATAAATTTTAAAAAAAATAAAATTCAAGATTTATTTTTAGATGAGAGTTTTAATCGATGGACCCAACTGTCCTCAACTTCTATGTAATTTGGCATATCACGACTAGTACTTGCGAGGAATCTGTACTCATACATTTGGATAAAGGTCATGAGAAAAAAAGAAAGAAAGAAAAGGAGTTACATGCATGCATGGTAATGTTTGGTTAAGCAGCTTTGTATCTGAGTTAATATTCTCATCCATTGTTATCAGGTGCTCTCGAACACAATCTACAAGAGCGTGGAGCACCAAGCTGTGGTAAACTCGGACGAAGAGCGCCTCTCCATCGCAGTCTTCTACAACCCCAAGGGCGAAATGCTAATTGGTCCAATTCCAGAGCTCGTGAACAAGGGCTGCACTTCGAGCTACTCTCCTATCACCTTCAACGAGTATAGGCTGTTCATAAGGACAAAGGGTCCTCGGGGAAAAATACAGCTGGAGTCCTGCTTGAAAGCCATCTAGGTTAAGTCATAATACAAGGTTGCATATCTACACCTGTTAATTAAACTAAAAATTACGTGAAAATACATCTTACATTTACATTTGCATATATTGGCATTCATATGTGAACTAATTGTCATGAATGGTAAACGCTAGATCATATGATAAACCGTCAAAATATTTATGCACTGTTTTGTTTAGGCTCTTAACATTGCTTAAGAGATTTTTGATGGTTTATCAACAGAAGGTTCTATATATGACAATTATTTCACAAAAAATGGTTTTAGGTGCAAATGTAAATGTAGGATAAACTTCCACAGGATCTTTTAGTTTAATTAAGAGGGATATATGAAAAAACTCATAACAAAAATCCCTAGTATGGTATAGAAACAGTGGCGGATCCTGAACATTAGTTCAATGGGGTCACTTGACTATAGGGGGGTCACCCTTAAATTCAGTGGGGTCACCTTATATTAACTTACCTAAAATTTTGACCTATATAAGAAAAAAAAAAGAACTTCTTAAGACCCCTCTCCAAGTCAGTGGGGTCACGTGACCCCACTGACTGCACTGAGGATCCGCCACTGTATAGAAATCATGCCCTTGCCTTTCTAAATGCTTCGTACTTGATCATATATATATATATATATATATATATATATGCCTGCTGACTTATGGAGCCCAAAGTCTGCAGAGTTTACCCAGTGTAAGTGTCGAAGTGAATGCTTTTTCGTATGGAATGGAGTCAAATATACATATCCAGTGATGTATCAAAGTGTATATATATGCTGTCTTTGTAATGGAGCACTTAAGCCTATCTAAAGTATTGAAGCGCATGCCTTCTTTCTTAAGTTGCTTAATTCGTTGGGCAGACTCGAAAGCCACATACTTTGGATCCCGGCTGCATGTTTTGTTTTGCCAAACATTCGTTTTGTTTTTCCCATTTTTCACGAGTTCTTTTTCCTCGAAAAACTGGTGGACAATATGGACATTCTTTTGAAGAGCACTAATTGAAGCCGATCCAACAAATGAGGATAAAAAAAATAATCTTCCACTTTCAATTCTTTCCATTGATGTTGCTGATGCCGTTTAAACCGGCGGGTCTCCGAACAAATGAAGGCTATATGACGTGGGCATGTTGCTGATGCGTGGGGGAACTTTTGATTCAAATTAAGAAGATAGATACGACTAAGCCAAAATGCTTTTTTTTTTTTTTTGCAGAGTGCTTCACAAAACATATGGAAAGGATCACCCACAATAATTGAAAATTTTAGCAACATGTAATTAATATCTTACTGTAACTTTCTTATTCCCCGTTGAAAAGGCCCATAACCCAAATGAGATATACTTATTGTCCTATGTGTCTTGTAATATAAGTGATGTAGACTGCTTGATAAATAATTTTATTAGTTGAAAAAGAGAAAAAAATTCTTATCATACTGTGTCAACCAATAAAATTTCTTTCTAACTAATCAACATCACCTTTATTATCCTATGTGTCTTGCAATAAACATTTCTCAAGCTAAATATAGTTGGTCTTGCGGCTAAGTACAGAAATAGTTTTGTGTACACCATTTGACCTAACTTCACCATTAAAATTATGTCACATCAGTAATAGAAATAAAAAAAATAAAAAACATCTCATAAATGATAAAATTGTGATGTATTTTGATTAATATGTTATTTTAATATGTTACCAAGTAATGTTACTAAATTATTTTCCAGCTAAATATAATCGCCCTTCTCGGCTAACGATATATTAACTATACTATACGTTTGGCCTCACCGCAGCTATAGAACAACCACATGCAGCATGCTCTTTAAGCCGTCCTCTCCCCATAGCCTTTAGTACAGGCTCCAGTGCACGTTGATGGAGCATATATATACTTTTTCTTTTGGAAGGTACATGATATGGACTAACTTGTTTTCATCTAGACATGGTTTAAAGGTATAGAGGTAATAGAGTGCAATAGTGGGGTTCTACATTTGAAGCCTGGTGAATAAAGAATTTGGCTTTGATTAACCAGTAGTGGTTTCTAACTTAATTATGCCTAAGGAAGTAATTGACTGTACCTTATGAAAAAAAGTCTACCCTTAATCTATGTCAAAACCTAGATAAGGAAAATTATAGACCTCCAAGACATGACAAGCAAAATTGTCAAAGTTCATCCATCCTATACATGTTAGTGGAGAACAAGGTTTTAATTAATAAATGTATCCCCGATCAAATCCCACGTGGTGTAAAAGTGACATATGGGATTAACAGAATTTTGGGGATAAGAGAAGAGAATCAAAAGAGACTCACATTATTTTAATTTATTCTAGTTTAACTTCTCACAATCACGTTTATATATGGGCTCCACATTCTTAAAGAAACAGAACAACTCTTAAAATGTGCAATAAGGGAACTATTTGAACCAAATTAGATTTTTTAATAACCCAACAAATAAAGAGACATTTAGGGATTTAGCAGTGTCACCAAATGTCTTCTCCTCCTCCATTTTGTTTCCATCATTTAGTCTATTAACCTATTAGCGCGAAAATAAGTTCACCATATTATGAACATATAGAGACAAACATAGTTTTATTTCGCAAACGTAAGTGTAAAACATCTCGATGTTAACATGTTATTTTTTGCTTCTTGACCAGCAGCTAACCACAAGAATATTCCGCATTTATGTCTATATATTTTTGTGGTGGTATTTTTTTATTCGGTAATAGGTCGAATGGACCTCCACTTGAAGAGAGGGAAGGAACAGCTGCCGATGCAGACGAATGTCTGCAAAATCAGAAAGTACGTCAGAGGAACCCGGTTGAAGAATTGGGAGAACCCTCTGATACCGAAGTCAGACGTGCCTGTTTCCGGAGGCTAGAAAGGAATGTTCTTTTGGATGTGTGGTTTCGTACGTGGGCGATTGTGTGAGATGATTCTGCGTACCTTTGCATGAAGGTTGCATGTTCCTTTTATAGACACAAGGATTCGAAGGGTTTGGACATATCCCTCCCCAATGATATCTGAAGGGATGTGACGGTTGAGTTCTCAAGATGGGGACGTCCGTTTGAGGCACCCCTTGGGACTCCGTGCTACGGCTATTTCAGGTTGTGGGGAGGCATGTTGTGCCATCCCATTAACTTGCTATTAGAAGGCCAAGAGTCGTATTGTGTTGTAGACTATAGAGGTACCGAACAGGAACTAACGAAGCTGCTCGATGCTGCTTCCCAGTGCTCGGTGCTCTTGAGGCTGGAACCATAGTGTGACGGACCACGTCGTTCAAACCCATTAACCTAATAACGAGCTTGATCCTACTCTACCTCCCGCGAACAGGTCGAAGCCTCACCAGGGATATTAACACACATGTCTGGGGAAATATAAAAGAACACACTGAATATATATAAGATCAAACATCTCAAACATACTTACAGAATGATTACATAGCCAAATTTCAACATAAGTCACACTCAAGTACAGAAGCCTAGGGAATACTATAACATCCCCCTCTCTTGTGGGCCTCTTGTGGGTCAGTCACCTTCTGTTGAAGGTCGCGGCGTCGGGTCGTCGCCTTTTGAAGGCGACAAGATGGCTGTCCCGTTCTGGTTGTGAATGTGACATGCATGTTGTCGCGTTCATCCCTCTGACCACAGCATGCAATTTGTCATTTTGCTGTCAGGACTGGGACATGTGTCAAACCCTAACAACAGGAAGGCGACAGGTCAGATGTCGCATTCTGGGTGTCAGGTCTACGAGGTTGACACGTGTCGTTTCCGTTGGTCAGGTTTGACTAGGACTTGAGATAGTGACAGGTTGGACGTCACGTTCAGTAAGTGAACGTGATAGGCAAGCTGTCGCTTTCTCAACTCCGAGGCTTAAATAGACGCAGGCCGTAGAACACCCCTTCTTCCTTCCCATTTCACATGTGTTTCTCCTCTTTGACCCCTCTCTGTGTTCCTTCACTACAAGAAATCCTAGCTCTGCCTACAAAAGTTGTTTACGGTTCAGTATATTCGTAGGCTATTCGTATGGATAGACATATGTATGCTTACAGATTATACGTGTCGTAAGCATATGCTCTAAACTTTGTTCTTGAACTTTTAAGATATGCCTATCCCTATGGCGTAATATTGTAAACATATAACGTTATTAATATGCTTACGGAGTTTGATATAGTAAATATATAATAAAATATTTTTTTTTAACATTGGGCGCCCATTCAAGTTTGGTCTCCCGCGCGTCGACCAGGAATACATATAGAAAAAAACCCCTCCTTCCCCTTGCCTCCACTCTCCTTCCCATTGCAGCGGCGATAGGGCAGCAACGGCGGAAGGGCAAATAGTGGCGTCATCGGCAAGCAGCTCCGGGCTTCGCCCTCGCGAAGGCTAGGGCTTGACTTCATCGCCGATCGTACGAATGCATCGCCGCCAGGTCCGGGCTTCATCACCTCCGTCTCCGACCACCATCGCCCATTACAGCCTCCATCCCCCTCTCTCTCTTGATTTTATCAGCAGCACGTAGAGGATGACCTCCTCAACATCACCTCCACCTACTATACCTCTCCAACGTCATCGTCTCCACCTGCAAGACCGTCGCCTCCGGCCACCAGGTTCTCCAGTCCGCCAACCCACTCTAGTGCGATTCCCCCCAACCTGGCAGATGCTGCGTCCTTACTTAGGGCTCCCCCACTGCTGGGTCCCTCTTCTTCCCCAGCTGCCCTAGAAGCACCGGTTACCCCCAACCTGGCAGAAGCTGCTACCTGGTCAAGGGCCTTCCCTCCGTTGGGGCCCTCCTCTTCTCCAGCTGCCAGAGGCGCGCCCAAAGTTACTGCCAAGGGCCACCTTCCCGCTGTGGACCCAACTCCAGCTATGCCCTCCACCCCTGGCCCCGCAGATGGGCCATGGAGGCCTCCCAGCAGCCTAGCAATTCCATCTCCACCTGCTTGTGCGTCGCAGTTCTCTCCTCCGGTGGTCTCACCTCCTTCCCTCCCCAGTTCAGAAATCCCCCTGCTTCCTTCATCCTTTAGCCCCTCCTCCCAGCCATGATCCCCCTCGTTAGCTTCCATCGCTCCATCTCATTTCCCACCCCACCTCCCCAACCCCCGGTACCTCTCCACCCGTCCCACCCCTTCCTTCTCTCTCCACCATCATCTTTTTCAATTTTTTTTGTTTTTTTATTTTTTTGAGTACTTAGTCCTCGGTAATATCTCTTCTAATTTTATTCTTGTCTTTCCCCAGGTTCATCTCTACCACTGGAAGATTTTGGTTGGGCAGCTTCAGCCATTAAAAGTCTATAATGGAAGACCTCGGTCTGAAGGTTTAGAGCTATATGTGTTTCATCCGAGTTATTTTTCTCATGTTACTAATAGATTCCACCTTGATCTTAGAGTTTTCATCTCTTTATACTTCGATGGCAGTGTTCGGCCTTTTGTGCTAGCATGTTGTGGCTGATCTTTTTGTGCAAGGGAGATCAAATTCGGTTTACTCATAGTTTCTATCCTCTTATGTATGTTTGTCTGCGTACGATCTTTGGCTTCTTCTCCAGAAGCCTGCTCTTACGTTGAAAGAAATCTTCTCTTCCATTGTTAAAAAAAAAACAATAGAGAATAAAACTCTGGTAATGACAACGCAAGTCCAAAACTACTAGGCCGAAACCATAATTGGGGGTTGAGGAGGAGGTAGGTGGACTCGACACAGTGCTCTCTCTGAACTGACATAAATTCTGATGATATGGTGCCGAAACAGACCGGTAAACAAATTTGGAGACCCATCCTCAAGAATGGGCAACAATCTGAAGCGACTGTGTGCTCTCCCACTGATGAGCAGGATGTTAATTCTCCTGGTGCGCAGAATAATCCTCCACCAAGTGATAATGCAAACACACCACTGCTTTGTTCCACTCTTACCCACCACATTGATAGCAGTTTAGTGGATGATACCACTGTATATCCGGGTGCTCAAAATGTCCAAGTAGCAGCCAAGACAGCAGCACAAGATGATGTACACCTAGTGTTCGCTGAAATGCTAGTTCAGAAATCTGAACCGGAGCATGTGACAGATGCACCCACTACTGTCCATCCTCTTGACAGCATGAGAGCTACCTATGAGGGTGATCAAGACCCTGTCAGTCCAGAGGGTGTCCATGCTAATTCCGCCACAGTTCCCACTGGTTATGCAGCAATGACTGCCATCCGTGTAAAGCCCCCTCAAGCAACATGTTTTATTAACTGCTCTCAAGCCTCCAGCTATCCCCCTTAATATCCATCCCCCTGCTTCCACGGATACTGGTGAGCCTGCATCATTTTTCACCATGGAGGAAATCAACATCTCCTGCCAGCCATTACAAACTGCTGTGATTGCAAGAACTCCTCAAGGTAGGCCTCCCTTTTAGGGCATCTTTGGTGGCTTATGAAAACAAATTAGATTATGATACTATTATCAGTTAGAGTGATATTTGCTTAACTTTTTGTGGTCTCTCTTACAGTTAGAGTGATATTTGCTTAACTTTTTGAGCTCCCATCAGCATTCCACAAACTTGGTCTGCACTGCCAAGGTGAGTTCAACCTAAAAATCCCAAAAAATACAAGTAGTCTCATATTGACCTAATGCTTAGGGAACAAATTTGAACTTTTTTCTGATTTCATGTAGGCTACACATTTGTACTTTTTGTACATGATGCTTTCATTCAATAACTTTTACTGATTCCTATTTTTTTTTCAGATCAAATTCTGGCCGCCCCTGATGCTTTATTTTCCAACATAGAGGACGCATATATTGAGAATATTGATGAGTGCTTGGTAGATAATATCCCCTTTATTGTTTTCGACTGCTTGTTTCCTCTGTGGTTGTCCTGAAAAGATTGACATATGTATGTTGAGTAATGTTATTCTAATAAGTCTCTGTAATGTCATTAATAAAGAAACAAACAAACATCATAGGTTTGTATACCTGTCTACCATAGAAGTCAACTTTTGTTATGGAGAAGAATCAACCCTTAATGAATTTTTCATTCATGTATTAGTCAATGCATGAAATTCAAGACATTTACTATGCTCTCATGTTATCGTCTTTGTTATCTTAATCATAAAAAATATACTTTATTTCATGTTAGATGCTAGGTACTCTACAGCCTTCATTGCCTATTTTGTTATAATGAGTCCATGGATACATATTTTTTGCATTTGCTGAGTCATCAACATCCTTTTGGCAGCTGGGTTGCTTGGTTATATAGTTGGGGGTTCTCTTTGATGGATGACATTTACTACTGCAACATGAAGATATATTCTGACATGTTGGTCCTACTTCTTGCTAGGTAGGGTATATACTGAAATTGGTAAAGTTAAGACTGTTGCATTCTCATGAATTCTGTTTTGTATTTCCTGTGTCATTTTATTTCTCATCATGCATTGGAGTAGACCAGAAAACTAATATATTGCTCATTAATGAATCATCACTTTTTGCTCAAACTTGGTGACTGATATATGAATGTCCTCAAGATAGGTGGAAGAGACATAACCACTGGATCATCATAGGCATATATGTGGGATCTACAGCAGCAAATTTGTCATACTTTCTCATTTATGAGGCCAGTGCTAGTACTAAGGTGGGTTGTGGATGAGGATGAGAGCGGTATTCTTCTTTTGGAAGGTGTGGCTGAAGATTCTTTTAAAACATGTTTAACTTTGATTCCTTATTCTTACCTCTTTTTCCAGGGTCCACCAGGAACTGGAAAAACACATACTATCCTTGGGCTCTTAAGTGTTGTTCTTTTTCTTTTCTTTGGATGGTTCCATGAGCCTATTAAAATGAATGAAGGAAAGGTTGTACAATGATTGTATCAATATGTTCTCAAAAAAATCCCCCTTATATAAAAACATAATGTCATTGGAAAGGTGTTGCAGAAGATTCAATGTTGGTAAGAAGCCATGAACTACTATACTGTGAATCACTTCATACCTAGGACACTGCCTTTTGAAGCATATCCAATTCTATGCAGAAATTTTTTGACAATCTTTTTATATTTTGCAAAACTTTCTTTTCAGATGAAAGGAGGAGAATGCTTCCTTGAAGGCCATAGATTTTGGTCTGTCAGATTTTGTGAAGCCTGGTTAGTTATAGAAACCACCTAAATATGTTTTTTCTCTTGAACTTTCTTATCTTCTAGTTTGCACTTAGACCTATTGACTATCATGATTGGAGGTTATGAAGAAAAATTGGCATGTGATCTTTGTGGATATATGAAGAAGAATTGGAATGTGACTCCAAGAAAACAAATGTAGGCCCTCCTTTTGATGTTTTTCTTATGATATTATAATGTTGACATAATTCTCTTTATGAGAGTGCTGCAATGATTGTACTCATTCTTGATTGTTTTCTGAATTCTTCCAACATGGTGAAAAATTGGAAGCATAGAAACCAGAAATTTCAGATCTCATGTTCATAAGAGGATGTGAAGATTGAAGAATGATGCTGAGCTTGCTCTATCTTGCTTGCGGCAACTGGGGATTTGGATATACAAAATTAATTAAAAATTTTCATGTTAGTTTGCGAAGGCTTAGTGACTTAGAGGCAGCTTTTATGTCCAGCGCTTGCTCCATCTGTAACCCATGTATCAACACATCTCTTGCTTTTTCTTGCATTCTTAGATGGACATCCCAGTGAGATTGGGAATGGGCACAAGTGAAAAGATGTGACTAATAAAAAGGTTTTCTGAGAATCTCTGAGTGGCTATTATTGTAATTATTGCTGCTCCCAAGGGGAAAGCTCCTATATTTTGTAGCTGTGTTATTGATGTATGATTCATCTCCAGCACCTTGTTGATCACACAAGGCATATTGTTTATGAGAATATGTAAGTTTATTTATATTTATCTCATTCTTATTTATATGTTGCTAATTGTCAACTCTGATGTTATTTACATTTTTACATGTAACAGGTTGAGCTTGAGGATGATTGATCTTCACCTCCACCTTTTTTGGTAAGTAACATAACATGGTCGAAATTTTATAACATCTGAGTTGCACCGGATCTGAGTTGCACTGGATGTGAGTTTTAACTGAAATGAATGGTAGTTGTAGTTTTTTTTTGGTGAATTCCAATGATGAAAATTGATTTCAGTTTGATATAATTATTTTAGTGTCATCTGTTGTCACTTTTGACATCCACATGCCAGACTCTAGACAGACTGTTTTAGTAAAAAATTGGAGTGTTCAGTAAAAATAGAGCTGCTTTCGGTATGCTCTAGTTTCCACACTGAAATAAATTGCTTGCTGGTGGTTTACAGATGGCATCTACACATAGCTCCATTTGTTTCCAAATTAAGGTTGGTGAGATAAAAGAGTGTTCAATTGATTGATACCATTTGGTCCCTTGTTTGCTCTGCTCACGTGGCATACCTAGCCAATGCATAGGACAACATTTGTGGGATGTGTCAAATTATAGAGAACCTTGCTAGCCCCTAGGTTCATGATAGCTGTGGAAATTCTAAAATGATGAGAATCTCTATCTCCAGTCTGTTAGATTTTTTTTTTCACTTGTATGTGCACACAAATTAAGGTTGGTGAGATAAAAGAGTGTTCAATCGATTGTTGTAAAATCTTATGATTTCAGGTCGGCAGCTAACACTGGGAAGCGTGTAGCTTACATAGATACTGTTCCGAAAGACATCCATATAATTAGCGGTCCAGTGCCAACAGTTGGCTCTTCAAAAGGTTTAGGAATTCCTCAGAACATAATCATACATATGGTGACCTGAGTGTCTCAATTTGAGTGAGATGCACAAAGAAATAATTCTGCTTTCTGTCATGTATAGTACCTGACTACAACTGAGACACCAGAGTTCATTTTGTGTGCTGATTTTTTTTCCGCTTTTCTTTCCTTGTTTGCTCTCCTTTTTTTTTAAACCAATCTGCGACTCTGCGTTCATGCATTCCTGAAACAATTTTTAATTTCTATGACTACTTAGATCCGAATTTCATCATGCCATCCATTCTGATATTCTGTGGCCCAAAGTTGCTTCCTTAATTAGCTTCTTTAAGCTGAACACTTATCTTAGAATCTTGTTATGTTTCTGTAACAAATAGTTGGACTCCCTAAAGGATTCATCTAGTACTTCATCTTTCCTAGCTATAGAAGTGGACCAGAAGACAGAGGGTATTGAGGACTTGGGAGCTGATGAGATAGCAAAAGAGATCAGGAATGTGAAGAGGTAGAACAATATCACACATGGTCTCCTATATGTTATGATCATCCTCACAGCCATTTGGCAACTCTCATCTTACTAAAATTTAACTTCCTCTTCTGAACAGTATGTGAATGTGAACAATGATGTTTGATGTAATCTTTCATTAACATTATTGTTTGTTAAACTTTAATATTTATTATATTATTAATGTGTTGTGCATTGTGAATGAGTGGGTGTGAATGTTTGTGGATCTAAATGTGGATGTGTATGTGTTGATCTAAATGTGGATGTGTATGTGTAGAACTAAATGTGGATGTATGTGTTGATCTAAATGTGGATATGTATGTGTTGATCCAATTGCTTGTGAATGTGGATCTCTAAATATAGGTGAATGTGGATCCATCTGAATATTTTACTATTTTTTTTGCTAAAACAAAACTGCTTATGGTGTATTCGGTCGTAGGGACACATACTTGCTTATGGTGTATGTGGTCGTAGGGACACATACTTGCTTATGGTGTATGTGGCCGTAGGGAAACATGTTTATGGTTTACAATGCCGTAGGGATTTTCGCAGTTGTAACTGAGTACCCTTACAAAAAATATGACTACGGTTAACATCGCCGTAGCCAAAAATAGATATTCTTATGGTGTTACTTACGACTACCAACACCGTCACTATAGCTATATACTTACGGAGTTTAAAACACCGTAGCCTTAGGCCTTTGCCGTCAGACTTTAGCCGACGAAACCCAACCGTAGGGTAACACCGTAAGCAAAGACTATGCTTACGATTTTTGGTTATCTACCTACAGTGTTTGGATGTAAGCAAAGCCTGGTTTTCTGTAGTGCTTCTTCCGTGGGGAGAGTGTGAGGGCATGGGGTGAGGCGTGGGGTGTAATATCCGGTATATTCGGATCGAGGTTTACTGGGTTTGGAGGTCAATGTATGGCCCTTTAGTAGACCATGTAAGTCTACATATGTTTTTGCAGGTTTAAGGTGCAGGTAGGAGGCTGGAGGGTTGGGCATCTCAGCCCAACCAGGCCTCTGTCGCGTTCATTAAGAACGTGGCATAACCAGACAACGCGACTCTGAGTAGAACGCGTTGACCTGCATGGACACAATTTTCGACCG
The DNA here is from genome assembly GCA_014218235.1 of Colocasia esculenta. Lineage (NCBI taxonomy): Eukaryota > Viridiplantae > Streptophyta > Magnoliopsida > Alismatales > Araceae > Colocasia > Colocasia esculenta. The sequence continues at coordinate 11,532,168 of CM024757.1, read as the reverse complement.
CCGCTATGTGAGCGTGGTGCATGCAGGGACGTCGGGAGTTAAACGTGTCGCCGATGTCGGACACGTTTCTAAACGTGGCGGGAAGACACGACTCGATTTAAAGCCTGTGTGTTTTGGGCTCCTGGCCTTGGAAGAACAGTGCATTCACACTGTTCAGCTGGGAAAATCTCTACTGATGCTTTGAAGGGGAGATTTGGGTGAATTTTCTAGTTTTGGTGTCCGTTCAACGTGGTTCCGGCGCGAGGAGGTGCTTCGGAGCGGGGAACGCCGGGATATCGTTGGATTAGCATTTCATCTGCAAGTAGGGGAACTTTGCCCTATTTTCTCTTCCATGGAATGTATAGATTAGAGTTTATAGTTTTTGAAGTGGAAATCATGTATGGAGGGTAGAGATCATGCTTAGGGTTTCAATTATGTATTTATTTCTTTGCTTAAACAGCATGTGTGGTCCATGGATGTGATTTTCGGAACAAGGGTTGAGTCTGGGTTCTATCACCTGAAAGGCGACGGAACCAGATGACGTGATTCAGCCTTTAAGGCATCATGTAAGTCCGTCGCGATTCAGTCTTCTAAAAACGTCCACTATGTTGGATGTGTTTTGAAATGTGGCCACTTGAGCTCTGATGTTCTGTGGCCAGTCTTCTTGGTTTCTGTCCCACATTGCATGGGGCTGTGTTGGCAATGCAATGTAGGGTCTGTATGGGTTGTGTCGGCGTATACCGAGAATGTTAACGAAAGGTTTTGCGTGGAAATGTGTGCATAGCAAGTTGGGTCATAACGCCTTCCGAGATTACCTCTCCAGTTGGGTCCCCAGCACCGGGTGCTCGGGGTTTGTCCCGGTACAGTGTGCATCATCGACGTTTGTGTCGTCTTCTTGGACACCCTCACTCCTGAGTTTGAGTTGTGCATCCGACTGAGGGAAAAACGACAATGGGCAGCGACATGTGTTTGTGGGTGTGCGGTCGCTTATAGCACGCTCGTGGTTGGGGGACGGACACCCGTAGACGTACTGGTCCCCAGCTAGTCCTATTTCCATTGCCTCACTTTAGGGTTGTGGCGGAACACCTCGACCAAGCCCGTTAAACCGATAACGTACTTGATCCAAGTCCGCCTCCCGTGAACAGACCGAAGCCTCGCAAGGGATACCAAACCACAGTCCGTTTAAACACAAAGGAACACACCAGTTTATATATATATTCCACAAGTTTACATAACCATATTTCCACAAAACTAAAAGAAAGTACAAGAGCCTGGGGCATACCCGGAGGTACAACTGAAGAAAGTAAATAACTAACTACACTACTACTGCCACACTGCTGTTACTACACTGCACCACTACTGTGGCTACACTGCTGGAGGTACTGACCCTGCACCGCTACGACGTGGCTCTGAACTGGATGACGGTGGAGAAACGTCCTCCTCACTCTCACCTGTGAGGGTAGGGGTGAGACTCTCTAGTCACTGGCTCAGTAGGGAACTTCCCCAATACCGAGCAAAACCAAAACACAAATACGAAAGTAGTAAACAGCACCAACAATTTATAGAACAACTAAGTAGGATATGAAAACTGTAAAAGTACTCACCGTCTGCCGACTACGAAAACCAACTGTATTAATTAAACAACAAATCAGTACAAGTGTATGAACTAAAGTAGAGACAACCAAACACGAGCCACGTGAACTGGTTCGCGACACCAGAGACTGACTCGGACAAGCTAACACAGGTCTACCTCTCAGTCTTGTAGCCACGAACGTAAGGTCCAGCTGCCGCTCCACGTGAAAAGGTCAAGCAACTGTGGAGACCAACTAAACACCACCACCTGCGGACCACACAGTCGCAGGCCCATGCCTGGCACCTCTAGAGACCCTGGCCTGGGCTCACTAGAGTGAGGCACTGGAAAAGGACTAGCTGGGGACCAGTGTCGACTACTAGTGTCCGTACCCCCAACTACGAGCGCGCTACAAGTGACTAAAATACAAGTACGGCAGTCACTGTCCCACTGTCGTCTTTCCCTTAGCTGGGCGTACAACTCAAACACAAGAGTGAGGGTGTCCAGGTTAGACGACACAGACCTCGACGGTACAACACAAGTACCGGAACAAAGCCCCGGGCTAACAGCCTGGCTCACAGAGAACCTGGGGCACCCAACTGGAGAGGTAACCACAGTAGGCATCGTACTACTTGCCACGTACACAAAACCACGTGCACGTCACACAAACCACGTGAAGTCTCACATAAACCACGTGCACTAGTAGTCCACTACACGTGAACACCACGTAAACACGTAAAGAACCAACCAACTGCGTACCCAGTATGCTAGTCTCAAAACCACGAGCACTGGGTGTAACACAATTATCATTGCACCGCTCAATATCAACAGATATCTAATATAACAACATTTACATAAAAACATGCTGGGGGCCACATCGACTGCCGTCAATGGGATATAAACGGCAAGGTACATAGCCGTTAATCTCCCAGCTGAAGAACCTGGCGTCAAACGATGTTGACGCCAAGCTCCTCGGCTACCAGTTTTCATAGAAACCCTAAGCCGACTCCACAAGTGTCCTCGACCCTAAAACCAACGGGAAAACGCGAGGAAACACTTCCTCTAACATGCATGAATTCTAGTTAACTCAAAACGGCATGTTTCTATTGTTAAATTGCTCAGACCACCCATGTACCCCGCGTGGATACCATTACCCGAAAACACAATTATCATGCAGATTCATGTTTTCCAATTGCATTATCACAACCTATAGAAACTAAAGGGATCATTCCCTACCTCAATACACACTTAAACCTCCTAAATTCTCCCAATCTACACCGAATCCTTCGCGAGCTCCTACGGCAATTGCACCACGGTTCGGCATTTCCTTGGCCGATTCATCACCACCTCGCGTTCCACGATCTTCCAACTAACCTTCCGCAACCATTAGAAGCATTGAGGAAGCAAAGGCATGAAATCAGGGCAAGGGAGATCAGGAATAATGGAGTGAGGGAACTGCTCTCGGGTAGACTATATTCTGCAGGTCGCACAGGTTGGCGTCAACAAGGCTGTCGCCAATCAGACCGCCAAGGCTAGACGTCCATATCCCTTGTCGCCAAGTTCATATAGTAAACGTCAATATACATAGACACCAATTAGTCAACAACCACAGCTGGCCGTCAACCCCTACTCAACTGCAGCAAGTCCTATTTTATCTCAGGACCAAACCTTCACCACACCTGCACACACCACACGACCAAACCACACTGACCTCAAAATGGCCATCACAACCATTACACACATGATCCATTAGGATCCGAAAAGCACGCGGCGTTACAAGGGCTCTCGGCCGGAGTCCCTAAAGGTGTTAGGCTTGGGCTTGCAGTTGTGTAGCCTGCAGGTGTGGTGTTAGTTGTCTCTACAGTTCTTGTCTTGTTGAGGTGGAGCAGCAGCTGGACCTTTCGTCCGTGGTTGTGAGACTGAGAGGTGCACTTGTATTGTTTGTCCGGGTCTGTGGCTGGTGTCGCGAACCAGCCTTCATGACTCGTGTGTGGCGTACCCTTCTGTAGCTTGTACACGTATTGTGGTTTGCCGTTTACTTATAGCTATAGCATCATGCATAGGTATTGTTATATGATAAATGTTTTACAGCTTTACATATTATACATGTTGCTTATTGTGTTCATCGACTTTGGATGAGTTACCCTACTAAGCCAGTGACTTGTGAGGCTCACCCCTTCTTCTTCTAAATGAAGGAGAGCAGGAGGGTTCCTGCCCCTCTTCTAGTTCGGGACCGCACCGTAGTGGAGTCGGGCCTACACCACCAGCAGAGTAATGTCTTTACTTCTGGAGCCTTGGGGGTTTTTCCCAGGCTGTTGTACTCGTTTAAATGACTTATGTATGGAACTGAATATGTACATTCATGTGAATATATGTGAGAAATGGTATCTTATGTGTGTTCAGCTTGTTTCTTTATATTTCTATGAACATGTGTGAATGATATCCCTTGCGAGGCTTCGGCCCGATCGCAGGAGGCGGAGTCGTGTCAGACACGTTATTAGGTTAACGGGTCTGAACGGCGAGGACCGTCACAGTTGGTATCAGAGCAAGGTCCGTGTAAATATGAGGAAATGGGAAATGTATATAGTATGTTCCTTACTATAGTCTACTACTGGTATTTGGCCCTATTTTGTAATGATATGCTTGTGTGTTGTGTGGATGGAATGTTGTGTATGCAGGTTTATAAATGGCCGATAGAAGAGATTGGGGAGATGGTGGTGATGATCCAGATGAGACTACACATCAGATGATAGAAAGGTTGTGGGACAGTATCACTTAGATTCAGACACAGTTAGATCAACAACCACCGGTTCAGCCAGCAGGAGTACCACCGGTTCAGGAGGAGGTAGTGTCAGCACCTTTAGCACCACCATATGGAGCAGAGGTACGACCTGTGGTACCTGTGCCTCCAGTTGCACCAACAAGGTCAGCAAGTGTGGAGGAGTCCACGATATTAGTGGAGAAGTTCTTACGGTTACAGCCACCTACGTAGTTAGGAGGTCCGAATCCAGATGTCGTGGAGCATTGGGTGCATGAAATAGAGAGGGTATTAACTACTGTTAGGTGTCCACAGACAAATAGAGTTATTCTGGCTACTATCAGTTGAGAGGTTTTGCACAAGAGTGGTAGAGACACAAGATGCAGACCGTGTTCACAGAACGAGCCGAGGATACCATTACATGGGCTGAGTTTCTTGAAGCATTCAACAACACTTTCTTTCCGATGCAAATTCAGCAAGCAAAAAGGGAGCAATTTAGGACACTTCAGCAAGAAAACTTGTCATTGTTGGAATACTAAATGAGGTTCATGGCCTTGAGTAGGTATTCACCTTATGTGGTGACCAACAATACAATGATGGAGGAGTACTTTATTCGGGGGTTGAGGCCGGAATTGCAAGATGCAATGATTTTATTGATGTGTGGGACAGTGGATGTAGTACCCCGAAAAATCTATTAATTAAAAATTATAGATAAATTAAAATTTTATCTATTAATAAATCTAATTAGTTAAAAAGTACGCATCATTATTGCATGCGTATAAACTCATCATTCCGTAAAATTAGTAGTTATACTTTAAATAATGGACTCTAATGACCCATCATGAAATTTGGCATAGAAAAATTATTTGGACTTAGTTTAAGAATTTATGCGACTTATTAGCATAATTAAGGAATAAGTCGGAGAACTCATTATTTTATGAGCAAAAATGGATTATAAATTAAAATAAATGTATGAGTAGACTTTAAATAATATGGGTTGATAGCGCATTATGATATATGGACTAATAGACAATCTTGGCCCATGAATAAATTCTTTAATAAAAGGATAATTAAAAACTCATTAAGTAAAGTAAGTACATGAGTTGTACAAATAAGATCACATGAGTTATTGGGCCAAGAGTAAGAGCCCAAATGATGAAGATTAGAAATATTGGAATAAATATTGTTGAAATGAATAAAAATATACAAAAGTAATTAAATAAGCGTGGTAAATATATTTAAATAAGAACAAAGGGTGAATAGTTGGAATTAAATCAATACCCATTAAGTTAAATTAGTAATGGATATTGTTAATGGACCTAACATGGATTGTTGGGCCCAAATAAGAAGAGCCCATCATGAGATGAGAGTTAATTAAGTGAAATTCGTATTAAATATATTAATAATTAGAAAAAGGGTTAAGATAAATAATAAATGACCTTTATATATCCCTAAAAAGAGTCCTAGACTTACCCTAACCTATTACCACGAAATTAGATCTGTCCCCAAGCCAATTAGTGGATAAATGCTAGAATAGGGGAGATAAAATGTGGAAATTCGGAGTTAATTAATAAATGAATTAAATAAGGGTAAGATAATTACTAAAAAGGGTTATAAATATCGTAAAAAGAGTCATAAGCTTACCCTAACCCCTTGGCCATGAAATTGACTCTTTTCCCAACCTTAATTAGGGGATAAAGGAGAGAAATTAGATGGTTAATAAGGGAAATTCAAAATTTAAGGAAAAAGAAGAGTTTTAAAAGAGTAGGACTCCGAAACCAAGCCATACACACCCCAATTCGGCCCTTTCACCCCATAGATCATTGTTGGAGCTCTATGGGACGAAAAGAGGAGCTGAGGACGATAGGAGCAAGAAGGAAGGAGCTTGGAGCAAGAGGATTTCATCTTCTATCTCGTCTTCAAGCCCTAGGATTTCTTAAACATGTGAAAGGTAGGCAATCACTCAAGCCAAATTCGTGTAAAAATTACCCTAGGAAGACTTCATGTTCCCGAGCAAAAGCTCTTTGGTTTTGCTCCATTTCGATCCCCCTTGAGGGAGAATTAATTCTTTGAATCCCTGTCAGTTCTATGTACCTGACCCTTCATGTTTACTCTTAAACCTCGAGCAAACATGTCCCCATGCCATGAGAAAATTCTCATAAATACTACATCATGTTAGCTTTCAAACGCCACTAGTTTGCCTAAATTTCATCATGTATCCATCTCTAATTAATTCGTTGAACCTTGACTGTGCATATTTAGGTCATCGGAATGTAACTTGATCAAATCATACCTAAACTTTGTCTATTCTCAAATTAATTATGTTGATAGATCTATATGTCTACTTTCGTTTAAAACTAGTTTCTTGATTTTTGGATCACCGTGTAATTTTATATGAAATTTACAAGTACCCTATATCAAACAGGAACCGCCCTGGAAAAAAGGGGAAAAGGGCAAGACCCTTCTGAAATAGCGACGACGCGACCCGCCGCGATTTCAACAGAGTCGCGCCTGTAAACACCCATTTCTGACCCATAAGTCGAGCAAATTCCTTGTCACATCATCAATGCCCCACGTTGGCTTATCATCGTCAAGATGGCTTTCTCCGATCATGAGATCCTTTTTCATCAGTTCATCGCCCTGGTGGGTTCTTCCTAATCAAAATCAATCCTCTTCACCATAGCTCTCTGAGTCAAGAGTCCGACGTTTCAAACCGTACGTCATTCCGATGCCTGTGCATGGAGATCGGACACTTTGCATGGCCCCATGCTGAAAAGGCCCTGAAGGCAATAGCACCCCCGTCGCGTTCAAGAAGACGATAACTCGATACGTCGCGTTCATAAATAGGCATTTTAATTCCCTGAAAAATCGTCAGAAATGACTTAAAGTTGTTGCCCAGTTGACGAGCCCAGAGGGGGGGTGAATGGGTCTTTTAAAAATATTTGATTAGAGAAGGTTAGTATAAAAGACAGACACACAATAGGTAATCACACAACACAAGGAATTATCCTGGTTCAGACCTCCTCTCCTTAGGAGTCCTACGTCCAGTCCCTAAGCAACAACTCAAGATTCCACTAACTAAGGTATAGTCCCCCTACGGACAATACAACACCCAGCTCAGCTGGTCTTTCTTCACATGAAGGGAACTACAACACCCTAGATCCCCACTAGGTCTTCCTTCATAACAGAAGGGAACACAACACTCTGGCTCCCCACCAGGTCTTCCTTCACAACAAAAGGGAACACAACACAAAAAGAATAAGTAGGAATTCAAGCCCCTAGATCAAGCTTTAGCAAGTCAAGATCTGTAGCTACTAGTACTGAGAGCAAATAAACTAAACAAGGCACTCTCTCAGAACTACACTGGCTCTCTTAGGATTTCTATTACAGCACAGAGAGCAAAGAGCTAAAGACACACTAGAATTGAATTCTTGGCTCTCGGATTCTTTCAGAAGATCTGCAAAGCTTATGTTCTTCAATTGATTGCATCTTTTGGAGCTGCTATCTTGAATTTATATCTCCAATTTGAAATGTAGTCGTTGAAGTAACCGTTGTCTCTTTGTTTGATAGACGTTAGACTGATTGAGGCTTGGAAGCTTCTAGTCAACAATCTTTTATCCATTTGATCACACAAAGAGATAGGGTCTTCTGGCATCTATATGGTCCAACGCTGTATTGCAAAATGTCTTTAAGGCCCTGCATACATTAAATGCTAGAACAGTAGACAGCTAGACTCTCTTGATGTTAGAAGATGTTGATGTGAATATTCACCAAAATAGCAATGCCAAATAGCGTATTCTAAAAGATGTTGACAGAATATGCACGATAATGAAAAGATATCATCTGCATGCATGCAGAGATGCGTTTTGTCTTCATTAAATGCACAGCAGTCAGATAGATATGTGAAGACTTTGACTATTCAACGCTTTCAGAAATAAGATAAATATCAAGTCGATATAAAACATAAAGTCGATGCCTATATGACTTATGAAATCGTTATAATCAAGTGTTTACTGAAGAAATCGTTATAAGCACTTAACAAGTTGTTATAGAAAGCAAATCGTGGTATTCATTAAAGAAATCGTTATGAATATTAAAGAAATCGTTATAGAGAGCAAATCGTTATGAGCGCTAAAGAAATCGTTGTGAGCGCTAAAGAAATCGTTGCGCAAAGCAAATCGTTATGAGCGCTAAAGAAATCGTTATGATGACTTAAGGAATCGTTACTACGGGCAAGTCATTACGAGTTCTAAAGAAGTCGTTATGATGACTTAAGGAATCATTACGACGGGCAAGTCGTTACTAGTTCTAAAGAAATCGTTACGATGACTTAAGGAATCGTTACGACGGGAAAGTCGTTACGAGTTCTAAAGAAATCATTACGATGACTTAAGGAATCGTTACGACGGGCAAGTTTTTACGAGTTCTAAGGAAATCGTTACGATGACTTAAGGAATCGTTACGATGGGAAAGTCGTTACGAGTTCTAAAGAAATCGTTGCGATAACTTAAGGAATCGTTACAGGAGCGTCTTGTTTGTAACCAAACGATGTTACTGTCTTATAAAGAAATTGTTAAGACACTTATGAAATCGTTATAGCTTCATTGAAATCGATATACATAAAGGAAGTCGTTGTGACTTTCAACAGAAGTCGATGTGGTCTTAGAGAAATATAATCTAGAAATGATTAAAGCTTCAGAGAGGTGATACTTACCAATATTGGCTTGTTTGACCTTGGTATATTTCCTGTACTTAAGACTTATGAAATAAATGTTAGAAATTTTGATAGGGTTTTGTTAATTATCAAAATAAATATGTAATTAAAATTACATAGGGACAGACTGATCATCAAAGGTCACCTTCCATGTAAGGAAGGTGACGTATCGAGGCGTCACGTTCTTGATAGCGACCAGAAGCCCGTCGTGTTCTAGACCTCATGCAGAAGATCCTTTCCGAGCCTAACTTGGACACATGCCATACATGGATATTTCCCCTTTTGATCATCCAAATCACATCCAAATCCTACCAAAACTCGTGGAGACCTTCCTTAAAGCCTCCTTTCTGAGTTCCAATCGCCCATACACGGCCATACCTACCTAAACTCAGACTCTTGCCCGTTATTCCTCTCACAGCCCTTCCAAAAATAATCACCTATAACTATCTCGATACTCCATCTTTTGAGGCAAGACCGGCGTCTGCTTCTTCCCCTGCAAGAGAGCTCCAACTCCGAAGAAGAGAGCTCCCTCTCCAGACGACTAGGAACTGCCCCCAGGGTGTTTTCCCACCAGCTACACTTTCTCTCTCCCTTTCTCTTCATTATTTATCTTCTTTCATGCATGCATAGATCCTTTCTTTTCGTAAATTTGCATTAGAACACACACCACACACCTATCTTAAACACCCAAAGGGGTTAAAAATCCCACCCATGTGAGTTCCCCCCAATATAGTGCATGTTCACTTATTTTTTCTTGAATAGATCTTTCATGCACGAATTTCTAATGGGTTTTTCTATGTTTGCTTGACCTTGGCAGCTACCTGAAGACAAGGGAAGTTGTGAGGCTCTTGCCCCTCGGCCGACTGAGGAGCAGGAAGATCAGAACCCCTAATCTCCATCCACAGAAGAAGAAAGCGACCATCCGGCTGTCGCAACCCAGAAGGCGTCGTTCATCCCGTCGCGTTCAGGTACAAGCGTAGCGACAACCATCTTGTCGCATTAGCAGGTACGCTTTCTCTCTTCTCTCCCTTTTCCAACGTAGTCAGCCATCCCTTCATCCATACATCCCTCGGGCGACTACTTGGTGGCGATCACAGTACGTTTTCCTATCCTTCACATATACATATTTTTTTTGGCGACACAATCCCGTGATTACACCTTTTGGCGATCACGGTGGGACCTCTAGTGCCCATCATGCTTGATCTTGTCTTCCCTTGCCTTTCCTATTCCTTCATGTGTATGGTGTGTTCTTAGTTTTCCCCTTTTGATCACTTTCCTTGAGTTTCTTGGAGTTCTGCTGCTTTGGATGAGAAGGCGACGATCAAGGTGTCGCGATCAAAGTAGCGACGCGGAACGAGTCGCGATCAGGTTAGTACACAGTGCCCTTCTCGTCCCTTTCTTACTTTCAGTGGTGTTGTGAGGTAAAGCAACGTTTGAAGCGTCGCGATAAAGGAAACGACAGGAGAAGCGTCGTGACCAGGTACGCCCTCTGCTCGTACATTTGTTTATAGTTCTTTAAATTCCTGTGTGTTGAGAATGCGACGCTGCTACCGTCGCGATAAAGGAGGTGACAGGGAGGTCGTCGCGACGAGGTCAGTACTCCTGTTTCTGGTCTTCTTTGGAATTTGGGTACATTTTACATACTCCATCTATACTTCATGCCATACCATGCCTGTTCCATGTTCTTGAGAGTCTGTCAGTCCTGTTTGTCATAGGGTTGTTTTGATTTCTGTGCATAATTAGGTCTATTCTGTTCTCTGTCCACTACGAAGAAGAACGTGACTGGCCTCTTGTCGCGATCCTGGTCACGACAGGTTACCCGTCGCCTTCTGCTTCTGAGAGCAGGTCAGCTTGACTTCTATTTTGTTAGTGTTAGGTTAGAATCTGCATGCACTCCGATGCACATAGGATCTGCATACACATCTCCGCACTCATAGTATAGGTTGTCCTCCTCAGCGACGCCCGCTCTCTCGGCCACATATTCCTTGTGTCCGACTAGAGCACTCACTTGAGGGCCTCCATAAGTCCCCGCTGACCGTGGATTCCCACACGGTCACCGGACTGGTTGTACCTATCTCCACCTAGATTCTAGGCTCATTCATTTGGCAAGGTTGAGAGATCCTATAGTCACACCCGAAGATTGGAAGCCTTCTCCCGTTAGGAACTTTCCTTATTTGGAGAGAACTTGCTAAAAATCAATTCATTAAAAGGCAAACTTGAATTAAATAAAAGAAACCATCATCATTGCCAACTGCTTGTTTTTGGTGAGACATTTTCTCTTTCCTTTTGTCTGCATAGGGTTGTTTGATTAGGAAACTAGGTGTCTGTCTAGGTTAGGTTAGTCTTTCAAGTCTGGACAAGCTTTCCTCATTTTGGCATACCCACCTGCCAAATATGGAGTCATATATGATACGATGAGAATCAGGATCTGCCTTCTACATCTCCCAAGACTACAAGGAGTCCCTTCCTCATGATCTCTTTGGGGAGTCGGCCCGCCCTTGGGTCGCCGCAGTCCACACTACCGAGAACCACCATCTCGACGATGGTGGCCCATCTCAAACCATCCACCCCCCCCCCCCAGTCGAACGATCAAGCCACTCAACTCCTGCGCTTAATTCCCCAGCTTGATCAGTCCCAGATCCAAACCCCCATGACGGCCCTCAAAGGAAAGGCCGCTTCTTCACCTTCACCCAGAGTGGGTGTGTCACGCCCCGTAGCAGCTACATCCGGTCCTCATGTCATCGTGGGACAAGCCGATAACACTCCCATCCAGCCGCGGGCCATTCGGTTCACCCCTTTCGAGTCTGATCACTACCATCCACAGGAGCCAAGGCCCTGATCTCCTACCTATCATCCATGCTACTCACCCCATCCTCCTGAGCCACGCGCCAGGCTGACATCCCGCGCCTCCTCTCCATATGCTCAACCGTCTGCCGCTCCAGACATGATGTCCGAATGGGCGTCCATCAAAAAGGAGCTCCAAGAGCTCCGTAAGCAAGTCGACCCTAGGCAGCACCACGATGTGCACATGCTGAACTTCCATGGCCTATGGGTCCCCTCTCCATCCGAGCTGCCGAAGTACTGCAATTACAATGGCTCAGGAAACCCATATATCCATGTCAAAGACTTCATCTATGAGTCCGCACCCTACCAGCATGATCGCCGCCTAATGGGCTACCTATTCCGTCGGTCGCTGGACGGGCATGCTTTGGATTGGTTCTACTCCCTGTTACCCGAAGATGTGGAGGACTTCGCCATTGTGAAGGCCAAATTCCTCGAACAATTTCAAGACAGGGTTGGGCCCGAATACTCTCTTACGGATCTCATGGCCGAAAAGATGAAGTCAGATGAGGACTTTGCCGAATACGCCGATAGATGGAGGAAAATGGCCACATGGGTCCCGGGGTACCTTCCGGAGGGAGAGAAGGTGAAGATCATCATTGCCAACGCAAGTCCTGCCTATAGAAACATCATGGCGATGAATGACATCACCACTATGCATCAACTCTACAGCCGGGCCCGGTTTATCCAGACTCAGCTCAAAGATTCTCCCATCTATTCTATGTTCGAACCCCAGAAGTCCCGATTTCAGAGAAAGCCTCAGGGGCCAGTCACTGAAGGAGTCCAAGTGAATGAGCAAGTGAGTGCGTTCAACCCTGCTGGCCAAAACCAGAACCGCCAACCTTACACTGCCTAGGGTCAGAACCCTACCAATCCACCATAAGGGCAACAGCAGTGCCAGTACAACCAAGTGCCACCTCCCGATGGCTCTCAACAGAGGCGTCCTTTAGGACCAAGTAGAGCTCACTACCCGCCACTCTCGGAGACACCCTCCAACATATTCTTGGCCTTGCTCTCCACAGAAGCCATTAGACTCTCTCCTGAGAGGCCATTGAACCCTAGTGTGGACCAAACTCGGTACTGTGTCTTCCACTGGCAGCCCAGTCATAACATCGACCAATGCTTCACATTCAAGGACTTGGTATATGACTTGCATGAGCAGAACAGAATAGATTGGACAGCCCTCCGGAAAGTGATCGGAGACATTAAAGAGAGGCAGCGGCAGCAACAGCAGCAGAGGCAACAGCGCCCACCACCCCCTCAACAACAACAACAGCAACAACAACAACAGCCGTTGCAGGACCTCGGCATCGTCCACAACCCCCTACCAAACCATCCACCAGCTCCAAACCCACCACAACAACCAGCCCAGGTAAATCCCATTATCCACTACCCTCCTCCTCAAGCAAACTGGACGTATGATGATGAGCTCGATGTTCAGCAGATGATGGCCATTAACCACCAGTATCCCCTCCAATCCCAAACAATACAACCAGCCAACACGGCTCCTCAGTTTATCCCTCCCTTAGTTTCCGTGGCCAATGCCGTCATACTGCCCGTCAGTTCAACATCTGCGCCAGTCGCTAGTCCACCCATCATCCTACCCTTCGCTCCACTTGTCTCCATACCACTATCACCCGTCATGTCCACTCTCCCGCCCATTATCCTACAACCAGCTGGGCCGGACCAACCTTTTGCCGCCACGCTATCCTCCGCTAGGTAGCCAGCCACCCAACCAACCACCCTGCGGAGTGGGCGAGTCTTCCGCCGTCCGTATCCGCCTATATCCACCACCTCCACCAGCCAGAGCAACCCCCAGTAGGTCCTGCAACCGCCTCAACAGCAAGCTCAGCAGCAACCACAAGACGAGGGGGTGATTGAGCCGTTACCGGGAACCCACTATGACATCCTCAAGCACCTCGACCACGTGGCAGCTAAGATCGCTGTACTGGAGTTGATCAAGAAGTCCAAAGAGCACCAGGAGGCCTTGAGGAATTTCCTGCAGAAAGTAGTGGTGAATGAGGACATGCTGGCTGATAAACTGCCGAATGCACTACCCATGGTGACTCGTGGGCCGGCAATAACCTTTGCAGAAAGCGAACTAGCACCCCCAGAAGCCAGGAGGCTCCCACTCTGCGTAACCCTTGTCATCAACCATGTAGCAGTAGGAGCAGCCCTGGTCGACACGGGGGCATCAATCAATGTTTGCCCACTAAGTACCCTGAGAGCCTGTGACCTGTCAGAAGGAATGCTAAGGCCAACCCCAACCACTATAGCCGCCTACGACAATTCTAGAAGATCTTGTCACCGCATGGTGACTGTGCAAGCTGAACTGGGACCGCTCGCCGTCACAATGGATTTCTATGTCCTCGATATTGATCCCATGTTCAAGGCTATCCTGAGGCGTCCATGGCTAGAAGCACTCGGAGCCGTGCCGTCCACTGCCCACCAATGCCTTAAGTTCCCCTTCCAAGGACGAATCATTAAGGTCAAGAGCATCGCCACTGTCCACTCCGTAGATGCCATCCATGACACCCACCTCCCAGCCATGTGGCCCGCCAACAAACCTGTGGTCTCCGTGCTAGACATCAACTACCCCTGGAGCTACTCATTCCAGTCCAAACGAGAGGTCAACCTAGCGCAAGTCAATGCAGTCAAGAGAAAGGAACCACTGAACACCAAGGGATGGGAAATCATGATAAAGCTGGGGTACGAAGAAGGCAAGGGGTTAGGGGCAGAGCTGCAGGGCATAGTCAAACTCATCCCAGACATTGTAAAGAAGAGCCGATGGGGACTGGGTTATAGAGAAAAATCCAAGCCATGGTCATCCCACACATCCACTCTCAAGGCCGACCGCGAGCCGCTTACATGGACACTTCATTTCATTAGGGGCCCTACCTAACCTGGATACAACACCGTGGTAGTCGAGGCAGAACTGTCCCAGCATGAGGTACATGGCCGGAACTTCTCTCGGCACATGGCACCTCTGCTGACCTATAGAGCTCTAGAAGCGCTCCGCCCAAACAAAAGAAGAAAAATTGGGGACCCAGAGGCCGAGTGGTACCTCTGGCTTGACATAGAAGACGTCACCATAGCCTTCAGCTGCCTGTTCTAGGAGGAAGAAAGAACCTGGCCGCCAGCTGCGGACGAGTTGCTCGATTCCCCCACATCCATCACCTCCAAAAGGCAACTCATGAACGAGACCATAGACATAGGAGAACCAGACATCCCCTATGAAGAGGGAAGGACGGTAGATGAACTCTGGAGGGGCACCTGCCTAGCCATTCACCCGTCAATTCTGGACTCCCTGCTTCCCAGCCTCGTTCCTTCCTCTCCTCCTCTGCTCATTCAGCTAACTCACCAACTCCTGGCAGCCGCACACAGCCTCCTCACTCCTGAGCTCCCACCTGCGATCCTCTCTACCTTGCACACTGATCCGGGTGACCACGAGGTCACTCTCTCCTGCTGCATGCTCTCCACTAATCTCCAAAAAAAAATGACAACCTTCAAATGCACGTTGAGGTCGAGGATCCGACATACTTCCTTTACCCTTCTGATCAGGGGCACCCCTCGACTGGGGCTTCCCCTCCTACTCCTTCACTAGGAGCCATTCTCTTCGAGGACGACATGTCCTCCACCAGTCCTGTAGAGTCATCTAGCCTAGAAGAGTCTAGAGTAGAAGAGTCTAGTCTTAGTTTAGATAGGCCTAAGTTGGAGAGTCAGGGCAACCCAGCGCCCACCAAGTCCAAGCGTCGCCCTAGGAAGCAACGGGGCAAGGTCATTCCCCAGAGATACCTTCAAGAGCTAGCTCGGCGATGTCAAGCATTACTGCTGATAGAGGAGTTCACAAAAGAAGCACTGGTGTTAGAAGAAGAATTTGTGCAGGATGGGGTGCTCATAAACGAAGGATTTGGCATCTATGAAATCATGAATGACGAGGACCCAATCGATGAAGAGGATATCAAAGTAGATGACACTGCCGAAAAGTACTCCAGTGGCATAAGGAGATTCAACGAGCCCACCACGGCAGTGTATGAACCTACTAAGGAAGTCAACCTCGGAACATAAGAAGATCCCAGGATTGTGATAATTTTAGCAAACCTCCCTCCTGATGAAGAAGAGGAATTGGTGCAAATTCTAAGGGAGTACAAAGACACATTCGCCTGGTCATATAAGGACATCCCCGGTCTAGACCCCTCACAAGTGGAGCACCGACTCGTGTTAAAAGAAGGGGTAAAGGCCATAAAGCAGAAGCTCAGAAGATTCCACCCACTCATGGCCCTGAAGATGAAGGATGAAGTAGACAAACTCCATAAGGCTAGATTCATCAGGGTAGTGCTTTATCCGAACTGGGTGGCAAACATAGTCCCTGTCATGAAGAAGGATGGTAAAGTCAGAATCTGCATCGACTTCAGGGCCTTGAATAAGGCATGTCCGAAGGATGACTTCCCGCTTCCTCATATTGATGTGCTGATTGATAACACTGCTGGGTACGAGACCCTCTCATTTATGGACGGGTACTCAAGTTACAACCAAATCCATCTAGCTCCTGAGGATCAAGAGAAGACATCCTTCACCACGCCCTAGGGAACATACTGTTATGTAGTCATGCCGTTTGGGCTAAAGAATGTCGGCGCTAACTATCAGAGGGCGATGATGGCCATCTTCCACGATATGATACATGTCTATGTAGAAGTATACGTTGATGACATCTTGGTGAAGTCAAGAACCAAGAGAGAGCACCCCGAAATCCTCGCCAAGGTGTTGCAGAGGTCAAGGGAGTATCAACTGAAGATGAATCCAAAGAAGTGTGTGTTCGGGGTATCATCAGGGAAGTTGCTAGGCTTCATAGTCAGCAAGCGGGGTATTGAGATTGATCCAAATAAGGCCAAGGCTATAGCAGAAATGCCACCTCCGAAGAACATCTCGCAGCTGAGAGGATTAATAGGGCATTTGCAATTCATCAGAAGATTCATATCCCAGCATTCACAAAGATGCCGCCCGTTCTATGATCTCTTGAAAGGAGGGGCAAAATTCGAATGGAATGATAAATGCCAAGCGGCCTTTGATGATTTGAAGAGCTATCTCATGAATCCCCCAGTTCTGCAGCCTCCTGTCCCCGGGAAACCGCTTATCCTATATCTCTCAGTCATTGAGGACTCCCTAGGTGCTGTCCTTGCACAATACGATGAATCTAGCAAAGAAAGGGCAGCATACTACCTCTCTAGGCTCTTCAACACCACTGACTCCAAGTACACCACCGCAGACAAGACCTGTGCCGTGCTCGTGTGGGTAGTCCAAAAGCTCAAGCACTACTTCCTTGCCCACGAGGTCAAGTTGATCTCAAGGATGGACCCACTCCGATACCTTCTAGAGAAGCGTGCCCTTTCTGATCGGCTCGCGCGCTGGCAGAGCTTCCTCTCCCAATTCGACATTTCCTTCGTGATCCAAAAGGCTATCAAAGGATATGCCATCGCCGAGCATCTTGCCCACCTTCCACTACCTCACAGCGACTCTGTCCAGGAAGAGTTCCCCGACGAGGAACTCTCGGTCATCATCAAAGACCCCTTCTGGTCCCTCCATTTCGATGGCGCACTCAACTCTCAAGGACGGAGCATTGGAGCCATGCTGCTTACCCCGGAAAGCTTTACCATCCCCATTGCCTATCAACTCACCTTCCCTGCCACTAACAACATGTCTGAGTACAAAGCTCTCCTCGTTGGCCTCAAGCATGCTTACATCTTAGGTGCATCTCACCTCAGAATCATCGGAGACTCTCAGCTTGTTTTGCGGCAGGTGCTCTCAAATTACCGCACCCGTGACCCAAAGCTCAACCCATATCAAGACCTGGTCACGCTGTTGGCAAGGCAGTTCTGCAAGCTTATCTATATCCATACTCCTCGCTCACAAAACATCCTGGCCGACGCTTTGGCGTCGCTAGCTTCATCTCTATCTTTCCCTCTGAGTCATCGGACCGAGACAATTGTCGTCCAACGACTCGATGTCCCATCTATCCAGGATCCTTGGTTCAACAACCTTAGGACAACCTTAGAAGAGAGGGCTAAGAAGAGAGGAGCGCAGCAAGTCATGCTAACCGAGCTTGAGGAAATCCTAGATGAAGAGGAGCTACCTTGGTATTTTGAGATCGAGCAATACTGCAAGGAGGGGACGTATCCCAAAGGGGCAAGCACAGAAGATCACAGGGCCATAAGAAGAGCCGCCTTAAGGTATACAGTCGTTGGAGAAGTCTTGTACAGGCGGGCTCTCAATGGAGTTCTCTTAAGATGTCTGAGCGACGATGAAGCTTGGAGAGTGGTGGAAGGAGCCCATGCTAGTGAATGCGGAGGGCATGTCAACAGTCAAATGTTTGCAAAGAAGATCATTAGGCAGGGCTATTATTGGCCAACCCTAGAAGAAGATTGTACCATCTACGTCCGTAGGGGTGTCAAGTGTCAACTCCACGCTGATAAAATTCATGCTCCTTCCTTCTCACTTCATCCACTCTCCACACCTTGGCCATTCTCCATGTGGGCTTTCGATATTGTTGGCTCTATTGGTGATCCTAATGCTCAAACCAAGCAGAAATCCTTTATCCTAACAACAAGTGAGTATTACACCAAGTGGGAGAAGCAGAATCGTTCACAAAAATCTAAGCATCCACAGTGTGCCGCTTTATCATGAAGAACATCATCTCGCGGTTCGGAGTGCCAAGCAGCATCGTCACGGACAACGGACTACAATTCATCTCGCAAGAACTTCAGGACCTCTGTAGGAAATATAACATCACTCTACATCATTCATCTCCATATTACCCACAAGGCAATGGCCAAGCTGAGGCAACAAATAAAACCCTTCTTAAAATCTTGAAGAAAACCTGTGAGTCGCACAAGTTCGCCCATTGGCCAGAGAAGCTAGTAGAGGCTCTATGAGCCTATCGTACCTCCATCTGCACTCCCACGGGACAAACCCCGTACACCGTCACTTATGGGATGGAGGCGGTAGTTCCATACAAGATTCTAATCCCTTCGCTAAGAGTCCAATTAGATAAGGAACTTAATCTTGACGAACGTCGAGAGGCGTTGCTAGTCCAATTGGAGCTATTAGATGAAAGGCGGCTTATGGCAGTGAACTATGTGCTCTCTTATCAAAGGCGAATCTCAAGGTCTTTCGAAAAGAAGGTAATTGAGCAAAAATTCCAAGAAGGTGATATGGTAATGAAACACATTTTTATCAAACCCGGAGGTCCTAGGTCCAAACTGCAACCTAATTGGGAGGGTCCTTACGTTGTAAGGGAAGTGTACCTCGGAAATACTTATCGCTTAACCAACACTGAGGGCATCGAATTGTTGCATCCATAGAACAGGTTGTACCTCAAACGATTCTATCCTTAGGCCTATAGGTGTGGGGCCACAACACCTAGATCGGGGAATAACCCCGTGTTGAGAGTCTAAAGTCCCTCCCTAATCGTCAAGGGTCGCTCTAAGTTAGGATTAACACACACGCACGGCAAGCCCGAGTAGCTGCACTTGGTAGAGGCTACAACTGTGTGGGTCCTACTCTAGCGATGCGTCGGTCATTCTCTTCTAATCGTTCGAAGTGTAGGGGAAAAGGATTGTAAGGGTAAGGTCATCAACCTAAAGCATATTCTGATGAGATCAAGTCTCAAACAGGGACGGTTAAAACAACAAAGGACAAAGAAGCAAAGAAACAAAAGAAAGGAAAAAGGAAATCCATAATAGGATAGGGGCATGGCAAAGAGTGGCAAAGTCCCTGCGGGACGCTCATGAGCCCGGTCGTACGCATGCCCCAAATAATGCAAGTCCATAGCAAAAGACCATAAAGTCCCTCCACAATATACCCAATCTCTGAAGGGTATGCTGTAGGAAGTAGTCGAACCCAACATCCCTAAACCTACACAGGACTTTCCTTAAATAATCTTCCATTTCTTCCTATAAGACCGAATCACCTCTTGGGTATGGCTTAACTAGTCGCAGCGTCAACTAAGGGTAGTTCCCGAGGCATTATCACCCCTCAGTGCACGTCCTAGCCTAATGAGGTCTGTGACGAGAACCAGAGGTGATCAAGACCCCAAACCAGCGACTCGAACCGGTCTAAGTGTTATGGCCCAAAGGGGCAAGTACCTTCCGTCTCGCGCATTTTATTTCAGTAAGGGCTAACGCCGGCTTTAGGCGTCTTTCAAAACTCCAAAAAAATCAAATATTTCAAAACTCCAAAAAAATCAAATATTTCAAAACTCTAAAAATTTTTCAAATATTTCAAAACTCCAAAAAATCAAATATTTCAAAACTCAAAAAATCAAATATTTCAAAATTCCAAAAAAATTTCCAAATATTTCAAAACTCTAAAAATCAAATATTTCAAAAACTCCAAAAAATCAAATATTTCAAAACTCCAAAAATCAAATATTTCAAAACTCAAAAAAATCGAATATTTCAAAAACTCCAAAAAATGTTTTCAACCACTCCACTAACCTGCTCATGCATGTTATTTATTTATGTCTTTTGCCTATTTAATAAGACTTAGCCCCTTGACCATTTATCAAGGTTGGTCATTCGTCATATTTTAAGGCAAGGGGCTAAGCCTAAGAACAGATCTAACTTATTTTGTGATTGTCTAAGTGTGCAGGGCACAGAAGAAGGAAAGCGGCACTCGCATCTTACCCGTCACTCTCACTCGTCAATCTCACTCAGTCGCAAATCATATAATAAGATAGATCCATTCCATTCCATTCCATATCATACATGTACATCAGGGGCAAAAGTACAAACCTTCATCCACTCTCCCCTGTACCCTCAGGCGGGCGGGAAGATGGAGGGGCCATGACCCTCGGTCCTGTCTCACTCCCCTCTGGCGCTCTCTAGTGTCGTCGTGCCTCCTCCTCGTTCCTCAACCGTCCGGAGGAACCTGTCAAGTAGTGCCCGGCAGACCCGCTTGAGATGCCGCTCCTGCTAACCGATGAGCGGCTGCGTCCGACCAAAGCTCTACTCTTAAGGCCCTTCATCTCGGACCGCAGAAGCTCGCAGCGGTGCCTCTCCTCTCCAGCTGCGTGCGGAGGTCCCCGGCCTCGGTGCGCAGCCTCGTCGCCTCCTCGGCCTCCTGACGCCACCGCGTCACCTCCGCTGCCTTCGGGCGTAGGCACAGCTCCGCCATCTCCGCCTCTAGTGTGGCCGTCCGTGCTATAGAGTCTCTCAGCTCCGCCTCCTGCAACATCAAATATCTTGTCAAAGCGCCCAAAAGAAACAAGAAGTCAAGGGGCATCTAGTTGATAACTTACCCGCTCCTACACCTGAGCAAGAGCATCCTCTGCTCGGGCCACTGCCGCCGCCAACTGGCCCTCCAACACGGAGCGGCCAGGGTCCTCTCGGGAGGAAGAAGCACCTCCCACCATCTGCTGAGCCCTATCCAACTTCTCCCGCTGCAAAGGAAAACAAGAAGAGTCAGTCAACCAAAGCTAAAAATAGAAGGGGTAGGGTATGAAGTACTCAAAAGCTGGGTCACGATCGCCTGGAGGTCATCCCTCTACTGAATGGTAGAGTGGAGGACACCCTCGAGTGAGGCAATCCTCCCCTCAGGATCAAACTGCAAACACAAGTCAGGTCAGTCAAACATTTAATTGAGAATTTAAAAGAGACTAAAAGCAGTAAAACTCACCGGTCGTCGAGACCCCTTATAAACCTGGGCCCTGTACCTCCGTGCATAGGCACAGAAGTAATCCTCATCGCTCGTGGCCTCTGAAGCCACCTCTCTCCCCCGCTGCTCCTAGTCTGTGAACTGCTCGCGGACCCGAACTGTCCAGTCAGTCTCCTGCTGGATCCCGCGCAAGCTCCGACCTGGTCTCTCCCATGGCCTCTGTCGAGTCGGGAACTCCACCATCGCCTGATGGAGTCCCAGCATGTGCACAACTAGCCGGTGGTGGAGCGGCACCACAGTGTTAAAAGTATGAAGCCAAATGTCCCTACCGAAGTAGGGATGGCCCCGCTCCACCCATGGCTGGGCGGCGTCATCCTCCCCGACGTAGGGAGTCCACTCGACCTGCACACCACAAGTAGAAAAATCTGTCAGTCAACTGTCAAAGCAAGTAAACCAAAGGAAAAGGTGCTAAGGCTAGAAGTACTTACATGACCAAAGGGAACCGTGTCCAGCGCATCATGAATCAGCGTCACCTTCAGGCGCAGTGACTGCTCGTCTCGGAGGAACCGCCAGCGCTGTAGAAGACGCACGGCGCCCGGTCCCCTCGGCACCCCTCGACCCAAGGAGGGGAGGTAGTAGTACGCCCACACCTGCAAAACAACTCAGTCAGTACCACATTTAATCAAAATAAGCAGAAGAAAAGCAGTAAAGGGGTAAGGGAAAGAAGCGTACCTGAAGGAGTGGGAAGAACCCGGCTACCACCATCGCCCTACTAGAGGTGCCCAGGCTGTCGAAGAGGTGGGCCAGGAGGGCCGCACCCCATGCGTAACTGCCTACGCTGGACAAATCCTCCAGCAGGGGTAGGCAGTGACAACTGACTGGGTCCCCTCTGGTCCCCAGAATCAACTTCTCGATCACAAGGATCAGGAAGCGCCTCAGGTCACGATCCGCTGCCACTCCCTCCTCCTCCGCCAGCGCTGCTCTGGCATCCGCTGTCAGTCGGGCCATATACTCCGCCTGGCCCTCTCCCGTCTGGTGGCGTGCGTCTACCACCCCGAGGCTCGCTTGCAGCCTCGTCCTCTCCACTAGGGAGGATCTCTCCCTCGTCACCTCCAATCCAAGCAATCTCTCTGCCAGCTCCTGATAACTCGTGTAGGTGACCCCGGTCACTGCCTGGCCGTCCCGTAGGTCAGTGATCCATGCCACATCCTCTAACGTAGGGATCATATGACCCCACGGAAAGAGGAAAGCATGGCACTCAAGGTCCCACCTCTCCTTTAACGCCTGAATGAGTGCTACGTCGGGCATCAACTCGTCCAATCGGAGGAAGGGGCCGAACCCCATCTCCTCTAGCCGTGCCCTCTGGAAGTCTGGCAGACCCCGGTAGATCACCCAAACGACTGCCCATCCAAGCC
The DNA here is from genome assembly GCA_014218235.1 of Colocasia esculenta. NCBI lineage: Eukaryota > Viridiplantae > Streptophyta > Magnoliopsida > Alismatales > Araceae > Colocasia > Colocasia esculenta. The sequence continues at coordinate 11,509,240 of CM024757.1, read as the reverse complement.
TGGACCGCAACTCACTCTGCAAAACAAACATCAGAAGAACAAAAGTCAGCCAGGAAAACCACCAAAAGGGACTCAGTCCTGTCATCGCGATAGGGCCCCTGTCGCCTTCTAAAGGCGACGAGAGGACCGTCGCTTTCAGATTTCTGAAGGCGACAGGTCGACCCGTCGCCTTCTAAAAGGAGACAGGGGGTCTGTCGCCTTCCCACTGGTAATGCGACAGTCATGATGTCACGTTACCAGGGTGACCGGGGATGGGTAAAATCCGTTTCCCGGCCGTTCCACCTTGGGCAAAAGCCCTACATGAGAGTGCACCACACTCTCCCCATCCCACACATAAGGCTTAAGGCTTAGAAACCTAACTTTTTGGGCCCGATGGGTTCATCCTCGCCCGGTGCCGCCGCCGGAACATCCTCCTCCATCGGGACGGCCGGAGCTTCCTCCTCTCGCACCGCCACAGATGGACCTTCGTCCATTTGACGGCGTCAGATTGTCTTCATGGTCCGTCGCCGGCTACCACCTCCGTCACCCCCTCCGTCGTCGCCGCCGGTCGGCAATCGTCGGAGCAAGGCCGGAAGGGAAGAAGGAGAAAAGGGGGGGGGGAACTCGTCGCCGGAGAGGAAAAGGGGAAGAAGAAGAGAGATGAGCGTGAAAGGAAGAGTGAGGAAGGGGCACTGGGCCCCAAATTCAAACCCCTCTCAGCTCTGTCAATGCGACAAGGGGTCTGTCGCCTTCTCCTCAGGTCGCGACAGCCACCCTATCGCGTTCACTTTACAGGTCGCACCTGTTGACTTGTCGCCTTCCAGGTCGCGACACCCCCTATGTCGCCTTCTTGGTCAGAGAGCAGAACCCTTAAAAAAAATTCAATTTCCATCATAAATTTCCAATGCTTACATCAAATAAAGGCCATGAGAAAAAAAAGCAACATGTCTCTCACTTTCACTACATCAAGTCCCTCAAAACTCTCAAAATACAATCAACTCACTCTCTCAAGCTCACGGTCCCCAAGCGGCCGAAGCTTCTCATGCTCTCGAAGGTACGCCTGGTACATCTCCCTCTCCTCCTGTAGCGTTGGTGGTAGTGCATGGATCGCACACACCCGCCACAAGGCCAGCGCACTCCGCACGGCTTGCTCGTCCTCCGGATCTCCCAAGCACTGCTTCTTCATCGGAGGCAAGTGAGACGGCGGGAGTACCTTGGTCCTTGGTTTCCCAACTTGAAGGTAGCACCGTTGTGGGTTGTAGAGCACCGTCGCCATGTTCCCCACAAGTTGTAGGTCTAATCCACGTCCAAGGGGAAGCCGAATTTTTGCTCCGCGCAACGCCGCGATGTCCAAAGTGAAGTGCTCCACCGGGAGGGTGCTGAAATAGTGCCACCATGCGCTCCTTGTCTTCTTATCCGCTGTCCTACACATAACTCTGTCGGGGAATTTGGCCGCCCCGCCAATGAAGCATAGTGGATGGCACCCGAAGATCCGATTATCGGTAGTGGGGTTGTCTACATGTTTGAACTTTATCCTCACTCCCATCCAACACTCCAAAAGGATCATGGAGCCATAAAGTGCCCCCCCCCCCCGTAGAGGCCGAGGTAAGACCCGCATAGAGGTAGGCTAAAACCGCGTGAGAGAGGGAAAGTCCCCGCCATACCCCGCTTATAGCACTCAAGCTCGCGTAGTCTATGAGGTGATCTCCGGACGGGAAGAGTACCACCCCACACAAGCAAATGGCCACGGCCTTTGCTATATCTTGGTGGTCCACACTCTTGTTCTTACATTGAGATATGACCCACTTAGACAACGGCACGAGATGGATGGATTGTGGGCTAATCATGGTCTAGACATCCCCGGGGTCCGTCATGAATTCACCTAGAATAAGCTTCAGGTTGATATGCTCCACGGTATAACTTATGTTTTGCGCGTCCCCCCGCTTGGTCTTGGGAAGAGCCAAGAAGGCCTCGACCTCCTCAAGAAGGACGGTCGCCTCGAATTTGGGGAAAATAAAGGTATGGGTTTGCGGGTGCCAAAGCTCAACTAAGGCCATGACACTATGCCAATCAAAAGAAATCTTGTGGTAGTTGTGGGCCGCTATCAAAACACCCCCCAAACCCCACTCTCTCAAAAACTGGATTACAAACATGGGTAAGGCCTTGATCATGGGGGTGATCCACGTGAGTTTGGAGTAACGGCGGGAGCCAGGGAAGAGCTAGAGAAGAAAAAGAAAAAAGGAAAAGAGAGGAGAAGAAGAAGAGCAAAGAATTAATGAAGAAATTCGGAGAAAAAATTCATGAAAATTTGAAAAAAAACCAATCTACATACCTCTCTCACATCCTTGTTCTTGCTCAAGTGGTTGGGGACGTCCGTCAACCTTGTAAGAGCACCATAGATCATCCGAGCGCGCTTCGGACCTTCATAAGCCACCTCCTCCCCCATGAGAGCACTTGGAGCTCTCTTCATGGCCATGAAAGTCTCAAAACTTGAAGAGAAGAAGAGAGAGAGAGTGAGCTACGAATTTGGAGCCTCTCAATCCCCTATTTATAGAGCCATAGGACTCCTTTCATGGTTGGAAAGGGTTGAGAAGAACTAATAGGAGTGGGACATTGATTAGAGAACACTAAGAGTCCAAGTGGGAGTCAAAAAGGCCAATTTTGGGTTACTGTTGGAGCTCTGGCCGCAAATCCTGTGGTCGCGACACATCGACATGTCGCCTTCAGGGTGGCGACACAGGAAGCGTCACCTTCTGATCAAAAGGGTAGCGACCTCCCTTCTGTCGCGTTCTGACCAGATGCAGTCTCCCACCCATTTCTTTCAAATCATTGTTGATTTTTGCACTTATGCTTGAATGCTTTTTATTTGGTGCATTTCAATTTGTATCATGCTTATTGCTGATTATTTGAAAATCCATAAAAATATTAAAGTCAGAAGATCAAAAGAAACGGCTCACCAGGTAAGTGCAGGTAAGTATTTATGACCCTGATCCCTCTGTATTACTATATGGTATCTACGCTATTATATCACCTCAAGGACCGGCTGGTTCCCAGTGTGTTCTGGGATCTGAGTTCTCCTTCACCAAAAACAAGGATGATCTAGGTGCACACTGCTAATCGCTGGATAGGTCGTTGGGTGGTATGACTCGAGGACGATGGATTCTATCGCACACCGGGGTTGCGAAGTGTCTTGACCCTTGCTCGTATTGTCTAGCAATATTATCCTTGAGTATTTGTTATTTTCTCCTTTTTTCGCATTCGTTTTATGATTTCTTTTCTTTTAGTCCAGCATGCATTATGTAGGACTTTGAGCTTCATGCTTCATGATTTGTCAAAGCCAGCTTCCCAATGATGTTTTAACTCAGATCCTCATTTCCCAAGACAAGAATTTCATTCCATTCCGAATTTGAAAGTTTTCCTTGAGCTAGCTGCTCGGTCCAGTTTGTGAGTATGGTTCCCATTCAGGATTCCTCTCATCTCCATTCAGTATAACAGTCATCCCTTTCCCTCGATCCGCTCATTAGTCGTGAATCGCTCGAAGGCCAGAGTCGAATCGACCCACCGGGCAGCCCCAATCCCCTAATGAACGAAACCTGCATGCCAAAGATAGCCAGGGTACCTCTTGAATCAAGAGGTTGATCATTTCTTTTCTTTTGACCTTTATTTGTCCCAAACGGGAACCATCCTCGCGTTCTGTCCCTAGCCGTGTTCGAAGTTAGCCGGATAGTTCTCACTGCTTATTCGTTCAGAATGGGTGTCTCTTTACCTTGATGCCCACTTTTCAGCTCATTTCGCTTCATTCCACTACATCGTCATTTCATGTCATCTTCGCTCCACTATTGCTCCACTCCCTTGCAAAGCAAGCATCAAGGAGGGGCAATCTATAGACACCCATTTCTGACCCATAAGTCGAGCAAATTCCTTGTCACATCATCAATGCCCCACGTTGGCTCATCATCGTCAAGCTGGCTTTCTCCGATCATGACATCATTTTTCATAAGTTCATCGCCCTAGTGGGTTCTTCCTGATCAAAATCAATCCTCTTCACCATAGCTCTCTGAGTCAAGAGTTCGGCGTTTCAAACCGTACGTCATTCTGATGCCCATGCATGGAGATTGGACACTTTGCATGGCCGCATACTGAAAAGGTCTTGAAGGCGACAACACCCCCGTCGCGTTCAAGAAGATGACAACTCGATACGTCGTGTTCATAAATAGGTATTTTAATTCTCTGAAAAATTGCCATAAATGACTTAAAGTCACCTTCCATGTAAGGAGGGCGACGTATCGAGGCGTCGCGTTCTTAATAGCAACCAGAAGCCCGTCGCGTTTTCGACCTCATGCAGAAGATCCTTTCTGAGCCTAACTTGGACACATGCCACACATGGATATTTCCCCTTTTGATCGTCCAAATCGCATCCAACTCCTACCAAAACTCGTGGAGACCTTCCTTAAAGCCTCCTTTCCGAGTTCCAATCGCCCATACACGGCCATACCTACCCAAACCCAGACTCTTGCCCGTTATTCCTCTCACAGCCCTTCCAGGAATAATCACCTATAACTATCTCGATACTCCATCTTTTGAGGCAAGACCGGCGTCTGCTTCTTCCCCTGCAAGAGAGCTCCAACTCCGAAGAAGAGAGCTCCCTCTCCAGATGACCAGGAACTGCCCCCCAGGGTGTTTTCCCACCGGCTACACTTTCTCTCTCCCTTTCTCTTCATTATTTCTCTTCTTTCATGCATGCATAGATCCTTTCATTTCGTAGATTTGCATTAGAACACACACCACACACCCATCTTAAACACCTAAAGGGGTTAAAAATCCCACCCATGTGAGTTCCCCCTAATACAGTTCATGTTCACTTGTTTTTTCTTGAATAGATCTTTCATGCACGAATTTCTAATGGGTTTTTCTATGGTTGCTTGACCTTGGCAGGTACCTGAAGACATCGGCAGTCGTGAGGCTCTTGCCCCTCGGCCGGCTGAGGAGCAGGAAGATCAGAACCCCCAATCTCCATCCACAGAAGAAGAAAACGACCATCCGGCTGTCGCGACCCAGAAGGCGCCGTTCATCCCATCGCGTTTAGGTACAAGCGTAGCGACGACCATCTTGTCGCGTTAGCAGGTACGCTTTCTCTCTTCTCTCCCTTTTCCAATGTAGTCAGCCGTCCCTTCATCCATACATCCCTCGGGCGACTACTTGGTGGCGATCACGGTACGTTTTCCTATCCTTCACATATGCATATTTTTTTTGGCAGCACAATCTCGTGATTACAGCGCCCTGCAGGTCCATTGCGTTAAGAACACGCGACCTAAGCCATCGCATTTTTCACGATGTCGCGACCACTCACCCCGTCGCGTCTTTGTCGCGGCGGGCATCCCCGTCGCCTCTTTAAAATTTCTGCCATAAATTTTAATTATACATATACCCCTACTGTTTAGGCTATGTGACCCTTAATTAGCCATGATTAAACCATAATTCGACTTGATAAATTAATAAATTGCAATAATTGTATAAATTTAATTATTTAAAAGCCTTTTGCATGACTTATCATATTCTCATAATTTCTTTACACTCTCACACACATATCATTAATGTTTGATAATTGACCATATTAAATTTCTCAATAATGTATCTGGTAATTAAGTGAAATTAATTACCTAATTTCCCTATTATTTAAATGACACATGTCTTCATTTTATTCGCGTTATTTGTACACTATTATTGTTCTCCCTCGGCTTCAAGCACTCGAGGTACGATGGACCAGTTTCTACACACTTTCTCTTGACTTGGACCACCTCTCCACTAGGAATACTCCCGACTGGGCCAGGGACTCTTTGTCAAGGCCTCCGTAAGTCTTCTTGGCTTTGGCGCACGTCCTTAGCCGACAAGCTAGTTGTACCTTTAAATCCTGTTACACTCTTAGGGGTCAATACGATCCAAACGGCCTTAGTGAGATCTCTCTTATCTTGCGATCACGCCGGACCATCTAGCCAGTGTTCATAGCGCGGCTAATGGGCGGATGTGACTTCTACCAGACTGACGGCACACGACCTGGTGCTGTGTAACCGTTACTATCGTGGTTTATTGTTGTTTTATGATTATACCCCTATCTCGTCTATTATCCTTGTACTCTCATCTATTCACGTTCACTCTACTATCTCGTCTATTCTTCTGGTACTCTCTTGAGACTCTTGAGCAGTTGTGGCTCCTATTACTTGTACTATACATGACTGTCTAGCACCATAATTTGGGTTCGGTGACCCTACTAAATCGAATGCATACTGTGCAGGGCATGAAGAGTGTCCGAGGGGCTCCAATCTAGTCCTGGGGGCAGAGAGCCACCCGAAAATACCTGCAGGGGCTATTGACGGTGTTCTGCATTGCACCGGTTCTGACTATACTATTTTGGCTGGACATCTAACTGTTATACTATTAGTCTGAGGAGTTCAGACGTACTGTATCATTTCGGTGCTATTATTGTGCTAGCACTGACTGTTATAGTATTAGTCTGAGGAGTTCAGACGTACTGTACTATCATGAAACGGCTACTGTCCTAAAGTGACTATTGTCGTACTCATCTAGTGCACTGCGGTGCAACCATACACGTTATCTCGTTATAGGTTATCTCTTTACACGTTATCTCATTTCGCACTATCTCATTATATGGTCATTTCTCTATCAACTTAGTTTTGCCATACTCTTGTAAAATGTATTATCGTTCACATGTAATCGCATGCTATCATTCTTTTGAAATAGTATGCCATCAATCTCTTGATGTCTTGTACTATTACTCTCTTGACTATAATTGATCGTTCTCTCTAGTTAACCTGCATTACAAGATATTAATCACTTAAAGCATGCTTGTTTACACGAGATATTAAGTCCTACTGAGCATTATCGCTCACCCTTCGTTATTTGTTATTGTGTATTCAGGTAAGTCAGGTGATGACCTTACACACATCAACAGGAATGGTCTGGAGTGATGAGCGTCCTGGAGTCATAGCAATGGATTGTCCCCAGTACCCTCGAGTTAGTTTAGTTAGTTGCTTAGTTATCATTTCCAAATGTAATGATGCTAATAACCCCTGTGTTTTGGCTCTGAATTAGTGGTTGTAATAGTTTAGATGAATTATCAATAAAATGATGAGTTTTATTGCAATTATTATTCATTAGTTGCTCTGATATTTACGAATGTATGCGCAATTTACGTTACCATACACGTTGTTCTTGCCTCCCCGATTTATTCCGCTGCTAAATTGGCGGGGCATGACAATGGAAGAGGCAGCCCAAAGAGCAGCAATACTAGAAAGAACAGTGCAAGCAAGGCAGTCCAGCTGATCGGGATCAAGTGGGGGTAGCTTCTGAGTTCCACAATAATCACCGGGTGTTAGTAAAGGCAAGGCACCTTCGGGAGGAGCTTCTTCATCGGGCTTTGGCAAGTGGGGAAACAAGCTAAAGATGATATTTAGAGGCGGAGGAGGCAGCAAGCAGCAAGGATTTCAATAAGGCCGAGACTATAAGCCAGAGGTGGAGGAATCGCAGCAAAGTACAACAAGTCAACCCGCAGAATTTAAGTGTTACAATTATGATCAGCTGGGGCATTTGGCGAGGAATTGTCCTTACCCAAGAAGAGCTAGCTATGGTAGAGAGGGTACCACAACAGCAACAGCCACAGCAGCAATAGTTTTCAGCTGAGTGAGGTAGAGGCACGCCTTACCAAAGAGGACGAAGACGTGTGATGGAGATTACAAGGGCTCAAGCAGAGGCGTCAAATCTGATTGAAGGTATTATACCTCTTCTTGAATTTTCAGCTAGAACATTAATTGATTCAGGTGCGTCACATTCCTATATTTCTGAAGACTTCATTGATAGTATGGTGCATCCATTTGAGGAGAGGCAGTGTGAGCTTGTAGTAGAGGTCCCTTCCAGGAATTTCATGCTTACTACATGCTATTTGGATGAGGTTCCTATTATGATTCAAGGAAATCAATTGCCAGCTAGATTGTATGCACTGCAGTTGAAGGAATGTGATGTGATACTGGGCATGGATTGGTTGGAAGCATATAGGGCAATGGTTGATTGCAGAAAGAAGAGAGTGCGGTTCAGCCATCCAGGAGGGGAGAAGTTTGAGTTTCAAGGTATGCCATTCTATACCCCTAAATTTATAATTTATGCCCTTAAGGCTAGGAAATTGATTAACGCAGGGTGTGTAGCCTATTTGGCATCTATTAGCTTGGTTGAGGTAGGTAAGATAATAGATATGGTACCAGTGGTGAGAGAGTTTGCAGATCTGTTTCCAGAGGAGTTACTGGGCTTGGCACCATACAGAGAAGTGGATTTCACAGTAGAGTTACAGTCAGGTAGTATGACCATCTCCAAGGCACCCTACAGGATGGCACCTACAGAATTGAAGGAGTTAAAGAAGCAATTGCAAGAGTTACTTGAGAAAGGTTTCATTCGGCCTAGTTATTCACCATAGGGAGCACCGATTTTGTTTGTAAGAAAGAAGGATGGCAGTATGAGGATGTGTATTGATTACCGCCAATTGAATCAGATCACAATAAAGAACAGGTATCCACTTCCATGAATTGATGACTTGTTTGATCAATTACAATCAGCAAGGGTGTTCTCCAAGATAGACTTGAGGTCGAGGTACCATCAATTGAGGATCCGAAAAGAATAAAATGATAAGACATCATTTATAAGAATGTATGGGCATTATGAGTTTGTGGTTATACCATTTGGGCTAACTAATGCACCTGCGGCTTTCATGAATTTGATGAACAAGACTTTTCACCCATGTCTAGATCGATTTATTGTGGTCTTCATAGATGATATCTTAGTATATTCAGCCTCAGAAAAAGAACATGCAGCTCACTTGAGGATCACATTGCAGACATTGAGGGAGCACCAACTTTATGCAAAGTTTAGTAAGTGTGAGTTCTGGTTGAAGGAAGTTCAGTTTTTGGGACATGTTATTTTAGGTGAAGGCGTTGTAGTGCATCCAGTAAAGGTGGAAGCCGTTATGAAATGGGAGGAACCAAGGTCAGTGCCAGAGATTATGAGTTTTCTTGGCTTGGTAGGTTACTACAGGCGATTTATCCAAGATTTCTCCAAGATTGCAGCACCAATGACAAGGCTTACCAGAAAGGGTGTACCATTTGTATGGTCATCTGATTGCAGGCGTAGTTTCATGGAATTGAAGAAGCTGTTCACTTCAGCTCCTATATTAAAGATACCGTCAGGTCAAGGTGGTTTTGTGTTGTGCATAGATGCATCCAAGAGAGGACTTGGAGCGGTGTTAATGCAACGTGCAAAGGTTGTGGCGTATGCATCCAGGCAATTGAAGCGGCATGAAGAAAATTATCCCACACATGATTTAGAGTTGGCAGCGGTTGTTTTTGCATTGAAGATTTGGCGGTATTATTTGTATGGTGAAAGGTTTGAGATTTTCACGGATCATAAGAGCTTGAAGTACATATTCTTGTAGAAAGACTTGAATTTGAGGCAACGTAGATGGATGAAATACTTAAAGGATTATGATTTCAGCTTAGCATACCAACTGGGTAGGGCTAATGTGGTGGCAGATGCGTTGAGTAGAAAGGCAGTGATGAGTCACATGATGATAAGGGAATGGAAGCTGTATGAAGATGTAGTAGAAAACTCTCTATTTGTTCCAAATAGTCAACGGCGAGCAGTGTTAGCTAGCAGCACGGTGGATCCATCTTTGTATTGGCAGATTATAGAAGCACAAAAGGTAGATGAGAATTTGGCTGAGATTGTAAAGATGGAGGATGTCACCATAGATGACAATTGTGTGGTTCGGTTTAGACACAGGTTATATGTTCCAAGTGAAGTTGGGGTGAAGCAAAAAGTATTGGAAGAGGCACACCGGTCCAGGCACACCATTCACCCAGGAAGCACAAAGATATACCAAGATTTGAAGAAATACTTTTGGTGGCCAAGTATATATGAAGAAAGAAATAGCAGAGTTCATAGGAAGGTGTTTGATATGCCAGCAAGTTAAAGCAGAACACCAAAGGCCAGGTGGTTTGTTGCAACCCTTACCAATACCGCAGTGGAAGTGGGATGACATAGCAATAGATTTTGTTGTAGGTTTGCCCAGGACAGCATCGGGACATAATGACATTTGGGTTTTTGTTGACAGGTTGATAAAGGTATGCAGATTATTAGCAGTAAGTATGTCATGGGTAGTAGGCAGGTTGGCTAGGTTATATGTGGATAGAATTATGTCGTTGCATGGTATTCCGCTCACCATTGTTTCAGATAGAGATCCCAGGTTTACCTCTGAGTTTTGGAGGAGTTTACAGAGGGTTGTTGGCACCTAGTTGAGGTACATCTCGGTGTACCATCCCCAAACAGATGGACAGACAGAGAGGATGATCCAGACCATTAAAGACATGTTGCGAGCTTGTTGTTTGGTTTGGGGAGGCAGTTGGGAGCAGCATTTAGGCATGGTTGAGTTTGCCTATAATAACAGTTATCATGCAAGTATTAGTATGGCACTGTATAAAGCACTTTATAGAAGACCTTGCAGAACACCGTTGAATTGGCATGAAGTGGGTGAGAGGTAGGTGATAGGACCGAAAATGGTGCAGCAATGTGCAGAAATGATAAAGTTCATTAAAGAAAAGCTTCAAACGGCGCAGAGCAGGCAAAAGAGTTATGCGGTTACATGGCGCAGGCCTCTACAATTCGAGGTTGGTGATTATGTGTTCCTGAGAGTTTCTCCAACCAAAGCTGTAATGAGGTTTAGCAAGAAGGGCAAGTTGAGCCTCAGGTATGTGGGTCCGTTCCAAATTGTAGAAAGAATTGGAGAGATGACAAATAGATTGGAGCTTCCAATGGATTTCACAGATGCACACGACGTGTTTCACGTCTCAATGCTACGAAGGTACATTCGTGACCCTACACAGGTAGTCAGCTATCAGAGAGATGATTTGAAGCCAGATATGTCCATGCCAGAATATCCCATGATGATTACAAGCCGCCGCACACAAAAATTAAGAAATAAGGATATTGAGCTGGTAAAGATCAGATGGGAAAACAAGCAGGGTGGTGAAGACACTTGGGAGTTGGCCGAAGAAATGTACAAGATGTATCCATACTTGTTTGAGTAAGCATTAATTTCTTTTTAGGTGATAGTTGCATATATGTTGAACTGTGTTTATGTTTATTCCTTTAATTTCGAGGGCGAAATTCTTTTTAGGTGATAGTAATGTAATATGTGGTATATTCAGATCGAGGTTTACCAGGTTTGGAGGTCAATGTATGGCCCATTGGTAGACCATGTAAGTCTACATATCTTTTTACAGGTTTTAAGGTGCAGGTGGGAGGTTGGAGGGTTGGGCATCTCAGCCCAACCAGGCCTCTGTCATGTTCATTAAGAACACGGCGTAACCAGACAACGCGACTCTGAGTAGAACTCATCAACCTGCATGGACGCAATTTTTGACCGCCGCTACGTGAGTGCCGTTGTATGCACGCCACGTGGCTCATGCAGGGACGTCGGGAGTTAAACACGTCGCTGATGTCGAGCGCGTTTCTAAATGCGATGGGAAGACACGACGTGATTTAAACCCTGTGTGTTTTGGGCTCCTGGCCTTGGCCGAATAGTGCATTCACACTGTTTAGCTGGGAAGAGCTCTACTGAGGCTTTGAAGGGGAGATTTGGGTGAATTTGCTGGTTTTGGTGTCCGTTCGGCGTGGTTCTGGCACGAGGAGGTGCTTCGGAGCGCCGGGAACGTCGGGATATCGCTGAATTAGCATTTCATTTGTAGGTAGGGGAACTCTACCCTGTTTTCTCTTCCATGGAATGTATAGATTAGATTTTACAGTTTTTGAAGTGGAAATCATGTATGGAGGGTAGAGATCATGCTTAGGGTTTCAATTATCTATTTATTTCTTTGATTAGACAGCATGTGTGGTCCATGGATGTGATTTTCGAAACAAGGGTTGAGTCTGGGTTCTGTTACCTGAAAGGCAACGGAACCAGATGACGTGATTCAGCCTTTAACGCGTTAGGTAAGTCTGTCGCGATTCAATCTTCTAAAATGTCCACTGTATTGGACTCATTTTGAAATGTGGCCACCCGAGCTCTGATGTTCTGTGGCCAGCCTTCTTGGTTTCTGTCCCACATTGCATGGGCTGTGTTGGCAATACAATGTAAGGTCTATATGGGTTGTGTCAGCCTATACCGAGAATGTTAATGAGAGGTTTTGCATGGAAATGTATGTTGGGTTCTCATGTGTAATGTTTTAGTTTACAAGTTTTTGATGATAGACAATGTGGATTGATGTTGTAACTTTGATGACAATGACAAAGACATGCAAGAAACAGACACATATGAAAACATGCTTTTATTGATTATATATACATTCATTGTATCTCACTTAGAATGTTTTCAATGCAGGTGTGAATGTATACAAGGCAAGCAACAAGAACTAAGTAAACAAGATGAAGAAAAGGACATCAAGTCAACACCTGCCGACAGCCAGGAAGGCACTTGATGACAGATAGTCCATCCAGCTACAAACAAGCTACTGGAAGCTCAACCAGGACAATAGCTGTCAACAGCCCAGAATCGCCTGTCGATAGCCCGGTGTTCTAGGAACACTCATGGTAATGGAAAACTAGTTTCCAACAGTAGCTGTCGACAGCAGAAAGTTGGTTGTCAACAGATCTAGTCTTCCAGCAGCTTCAAGTGTTTTGGAAACCAGAATTCAGCTTTGGCTGTCGACAGCTATAGATTGCATGTCGACAGACGAAGAGAAACTTCAATTCCGAGATTTGGATATATTCCATATTAGGATGTTTCCTTTTACCATGTCTCTCTAAACTTGGACACCCATATATACAGAACATATGGAGCTATTTTTGCAGCATGAAGCCACCATAAGAAAACCCTAAGCAAAACCCAAGGAAAAAGCTTCTCCCTGCTGCTCTGCTTCAACCCTTTGTCTAGAGCGAAGAAGTCCATCTTCTGAGCGGAGTTGAAGACGGTTCGTTCACGGTTCAAGCTTCTACCGCATTTGAGGATCATCAAAGTGAAGCTTGGAGTTCTTATGGATGACCAACGACAAGAGTTCTCTATTGGGATTTGTTTGTTCACCTCAGAACTCTTGTCTTTTCATATTCTTCCTATTTCTGTGTGTGTGGTTGTGGTTCAAGCGATCCTTGTGCTTGATTCACGTGGCTTTTGTTGTTCTGATCGTGTATTTACATCAGACAACGTGTGTGTGTGAGTTGTAGAGTGGAACTCGCAAATAAGTAGGTGTTTCTACATGTGTGTGTGGATGATGGACGTAGGATACATAAGTTGTATACTCCGAACCACCTTAAATCATCGTGTTTGTGGTTTGAACATTTTACGGTAGATGTTTGGTAGGCACGCTGGTTTCTCACACGTTAGATAGGTTGTTAATTGTTCTACTCTTAATCAACACACACATCTTGGATCGAACTTAAATTAACTCTGTTTGAGATTTTGATAAATCTATGTTTTCATCAAAAAGAAGGTCATAGTCTTTTAATTGGGAGTAATCTATTCAACCCCCCCCCCTTCTAGAGTACCATAATAGATAATTCTGCACATCTTTCAATTGGTATCAGAGCGAGGTTTCTCCTATTTACTGCTTTTGTAGTTTGATCTTACGATCAGGAGATTCTCGATCTCATGGAATCTAACAAGGGGTTTATGGCTGAGGGACATTCAGTGTCCAGGCCACCCTTCTTTGATGGCACTGATTATCCATATTGGAAAAATCGTATGCAGGTCTTTCTGAGAGCTCAAGACTTTGAGCTGTGGAAGATCGTCAGCAAAGGGGCGTATGTGCTTCTAGAAGATGAAGATACTTAGACAAAGGATCAGATTAAGAAATGCACCTTGAATTGGAGTGCATTGAACATGATGCAATGTGATGTGAATCCCAAGGAGTATTCAAGAGTCTCCATATGCTCTTCAGCAAAAGAAATGTGGGACAAGCTGGAACTCATCTATGAAGGTACGTCTGAGGTAAGGGAAACCAAAGCCAGTATGCTTGTATCTGAGTATGAAATGTTTAAAATGAAAAATGATAAAACCATATCAGATATGTTTGCAAGGTTCATGCTAATAATCAACGGGTTGAAAGGTCTTAAGAAAGAATACTCAGAAAGTGACTTAGTTAGGAAGATACTTTGGTCTCTTTCATCCTCTTGGAACACTAAGGCCACCGTTATTGAGGATTCTAAAGATCTTTCAAAAATAAAATTAGATGAGCTAATTGGTTCCTTAATGACCTATGAAATAAACGTAAAAAGGAAAGAAACTGAAGAAAATCTAAGAAAATCAATTGCTCTAAAAGCTTCCAACAAAAATTTCTCTAGTTCCAAAAAGGATGTTCAACAGGAAAGTGATGACAATGAAACGTCTAGTGATAGTGAGAACGATGAAATGGCCATGCTCACTAGACAATTCAAGAAATTCTTTAAGTTTAAAAGGAAAGGCTCAGGTAACTCCAAATCTTTTCAAAAGAAAGATTTTTCAAATAAATTTGAGTCTAACAAAAAATCTGACATTGTATGCTATGAGTGCAAGAAACAAGGGCACATGAGAGGAGAGTGCCCAGAGCTCAAGAAGAAACTAAAGAAGGAGAAATTCACCTTCAAGAAATCCAAGGCAATGTTGGCAACTTAGAGTGATGAAGACGAAGACGAGGATGCACAAGCAAGCTCAGGAGATGAAGAAATTCACTGTTGAATAGCAAGGAGTGAGGACTCCACTGAGGTAAACTCTTCCTTTGAGAACTATACAGTAGATGAATGGAAGAAGCTTACACATTGCTCTTTGAAAATTTCTGTGAGTTTAAGTCTGAAAACAAAGCACTGAAAAAGAAAATCAACTCATTTGCTCATAGCACATCCAATGATGAACAAATTGTCATTCTAAGGAAGGAAATTGAGATGATGAAAATTGATGAGGAAGCTCATAATGAGGAAATGGATTGCATGAAAGAAAAATTGCAAAAAAAGAGAAAAGGAAAAACAAAGTCTAATAAATTCTCTTGAAAATCTTCAACATGAACACCAAGAGATTAAGAAAAAGTTGGAACAAACTGAAAAAGAGTTAAAAGAAAAGACTGAAGATCTTACAAGATTTGTAAAGGGAAAACAAAATCTTGATGCTGTTTTGGGTGCAAAAATTAACGTAACAAAGCATGGGCTTGGATACCAACCAGTAAAACAAAAGAAAATTGGGGAGACATTGATAACATCCTTTGTTAATTGTAGTCCAAGCACAAGCAAAAAAGTTCCACCCAAGAGCAAGAAAACTCAAGCTAAGAATAAGCAACAACAATCAAATCAAAAGACTTCATCTGCTTAGACTAATAGGAAGTCTGTCGACAGGCTCAATGAGAGCTGTCGACAAGCCTGAAAGAATGCTATCAAGGGATAGCCATCCAAGCAACAGAAAGGCAAAAAGTAATTAATTGTTCAACAAAACAAATGTCTTGAGAAAATCTTCATCATGCAATGTCTGTAAGAAAGTTGGACATAATGAGAAACAGTGCTGGAATAATTCAAACAAACTGAAATGCAAACAAGTTTGGATTCCTAAGCATTTACTCTTTGGCTTGAATGAAAAAGTTGGACCCAAAGTAATTTGGGTACCAAAACCTCTTGTCTGATCCATATATGCAGGAATGTCTAGCAGCCGAAAATCAAAACAAATGGTACTTGGATAGTGGCTGCTCAAGGCACATGACAGGTGACAAAGATAAATTCTATCTGCTAGTGGAGAAAGATAGAGGTCAGGTGTTCTTTGGAGGTAACAATAAAGGCCAAATCATTGGCACAGGTAAGGTAGGTAAGTATGCCTCTAACTCAATAGACAACATGTTGTTGGTTGATGGTCTTAATCATAATTTACTCAGCATAAGCCAATTGTGTGATAAAGGCCATAAAGTCATCTTTGAATCAAGTGCATGTAAAATTGTTGATAAAGAAACATGAAGTCTCAAGTTTTCTAGAAAAAGGGTGAATAACATCTATTTAATTGATTTAGATGAACCAGAAAATAAAAATTTGTGTCTTGTTGCAAGTAAACAGGATGAGTTGACTTTGTGGCATCGTAGGCTTGGTCATGCGAGTTACAATGTTTTGCACAAGATCATGAGGCTGAAATTAGTAAGTGGACTTCCTGAAATCTCTTTCAATAAAAATGAAAGTTTTTGTGATGTATGTGCATAAGGAAAATAAACCAGAAAGTCTTTCAAATCAAATGGTCCCATAGTCACTTCAAAACTGTATGAATTGTTGCACATGGACCTTTTTGGACCTACTAGAACAATTAGTCTCAATGGTAAACATTTTGGATTTGTCATTGTGGATGGTTTTTCTAGGTTCACTTGGGTCAAATTCTTGGCTCACAAAAATGAAGCATCAAAAATCTTTGAAGAGTTCTTTAATAAGATTGAGCATGGGAGCATAAACAAAATATACTCAATCTGTACTGATCATGGGGGAGAGTTTGACAATAACTCTTTTTCTTATTTTTGCAGGAACTAAGGAATAAATCATATGTTTTCCTCCCCAAGGACACCAGAACAAAATGGCGTAGTAGAGAGAAAGAACAAGACCTTGGTGGAAATAGCTTACACCCTTCTGGATGAAAGTCAACTCTCAAGGAGTTTTTGGGCAGAAGCAGTGAACACTTCTTGTTACATCCTCAACAGGGCCATGGTAAGACCTGTAATGAAGAAAACCCCATATGAGCTCTTAAAAGGTAAGAAACCCAGTATTGGGTATTTCAGGGTTTTTGGCTCCAAAGTGTTTATACATAACAATGATAAAGTTGATTTAGACAAGTTTGAAGCCAAGAGTGATCGAGGTATTTTACTTGGATACTCAGAACACTCTAGAGCATATAGAGTGTTTAACAATAAAAATAGAACTGTGGAAAAAACTCCACATGTTGTTTTTGATGAATATCATACAAAGACTAATGATGCAAATTTTCACAGGTGTGATGATGGAGAAGAAGAAACAATACTTGAGAAACAACATGAGAAAACTAAAGGAAATTCTTAAGTAAAAACCAAAACTAATAGTGGATATTTTCGCAGGTACAATGATGATGATCATGGATTCTCTTTCAAAAAACAAGATGATGAAACTGAAGAAGATCCTTAAGGGGAAAAGATGCAAGATGAAAATCCTCAAGAACACCCTCCTGAAGAACAAGTCACACAAGATCCACTTCCTCAAATCCAAGATCAACCAGGTCCTTCAACAATCACAAATGTCAGGTACTCAAAAGACCACCCACTTGATAATGTAATTGGAAATGTAAATGATAAAGTTCAAACTAGGTCTTAGGTTAAACAAATAGTTGAACAAGATCATTTAGCTTTTGTCTCTCAAGTGGAATCTAAAAATGTTGAAGAGGAACTAAAAGAGAGTTCTTGGATAGATGCCATGCATGAGGAACTAGGTCAGTTTGAAAGAAATAATATTTGGAGTTTAGTTCCTAGAACTCGGGAAATTTCTATCATTGGGACAAGATGGGTGTTTAGGAATAAACTCAATGAAGAGGGTAAAGTGGTGAGAAACAAAGCTAGGCTGGTAGCAAAAAAATATAACCAAGAATTTGGGATAGATTTTGAAGAATCCTTTGCACCTGTGGCTAGGCTTGAAGCAGTTAGGATCTTGTTAGAATATGCATATTCAAACAAGTTCAAACTTTTTCAAATAGATGTTAAAACTGCCTTCTTGAATGGCTACATCAAAGAGGAAGTCTATGTTTCTGAACCACCAGGATTTGAGGATCATGAAAAGTCTAACCATGTTTATAAGTTGCACAAAGCACTTTATGGTTTGAAACAGGCACCCCGAGCTTGGTACGACAGGTTAAGCAACTTCTTGGTGAGTAAAAACTACTCAAGAGGTAAAGTGGACCAAACTCTTTTCACTAAAAATGTTCTCAACCATATCATTGTTATTCAAGTTTATGTGGACGACATCATCTTTGGTTCCACTAACCCATCACTGTGTGAAGAGTTCTCTAATCACATGCACAGTGAATTTAAGATGAGTCTGATGGGGGAGCTTCAATTTTTTCTTAGATTGCAGATAAAGCAACATGAAGACGACTTCTTCATTAATCAAGAAAAATATGTCAAGGAGCTTCTAAAAAGATTTCATTTTGAACAAGCCAAGCCTGCCTCAACCCCAATGAGCACAAACATTAAACTGGAAAATGATGAGAAAGGTAAACCGGTAGATGCAAAGCAATTCTGAGGTATGATTGGCTCTCTCCTTTACCTTACTGCAAGTAGGCCAGATATACAGTTCAGAGTTTGTCTTTGTGCTAGATACCAATCTAGTCCAAAGGAAAGCCACTTGGTTGTAGTAAAAAGGATTTTCAGATATCTCTCAGGTACGTATGATTTGGGTCTATGGTATCCAGCAGGAAGTAGTTTCAACTTGATCTCATATTCTGATGCTGACTATGTTGGATGTAAAATTGACAGAAAAAGTACTAGTGGCTATTGCCAATTTCTTGGTGGTTGTATGGTTTCATGGGCATCCAA
The DNA here is from genome assembly GCA_014218235.1 of Colocasia esculenta. NCBI lineage: Eukaryota > Viridiplantae > Streptophyta > Magnoliopsida > Alismatales > Araceae > Colocasia > Colocasia esculenta. The sequence continues at coordinate 11,490,665 of CM024757.1, read as the reverse complement.
GAAGCAACACTCGATTGCACTCTCCACTGCAGAGGCAGAATTTGTTGCTGCAGGGAGCTGTGCTGCTCAAGTGTTGTGGATTAAAAGTCAACTATGCGACTATAACATTGATATTGGATGCATACCTATCCTATGTGACAAAACTAGTGTCATCAATCTTTCCAAAAATCCAATTCAACACTCAAGAATAATACATATAGAGATCAGGTATCACTTTTTGAGAGATGAAGTAGCCAACAAGAACCTAACACTTGACTTCATCCCCACTGATAAACAACTGGCTGATATCTTCACAAAACCACTTTCTGAGGATAGGTTCACAACACTAAGATGAGAACTGGGATTGTGCAAAAGTCAATGAATTTCACATACTCACATGCTTATGGATGCTGCTTTGGGTGTAAATGTTTGCCATGATTGTGTCTATCATGTTTGTTTTGCTTAAATGATGAGTCAACACATCCACACACTATGGGGGAGTAAGGTAAGACCAGGTGAGTGCAGTTGTTAAGGGACACCCTTCATATCCCATGTGTCTTAATCCCTCCCTCATTGGTTGAAAATCTTTCACTAATCAAACCCTTAAAACTGATTTTTTTCAAGTGCCTGTTGACAGCCACCAAGCCAGCTGTCGACAGCCAAGCCTTCCCAGAACCATCATTTCACAAGGATTTAGTACCTGTCGACAGGCAATTCCTTGCTGTCGACAGATACCCTCCTTATGTCAATCCTTCAACTTTTCTCATTCTTTCCTCATGAGTATGTTCACAAACTTTGTGCACGGGGAGAATTTGAACTTAATGATCATTACAACTTGTCATACTCATTTAGTATTCATGATATAGATTGAATTACAATGATTTTGAAATAATATTTCATGTTTGAGTCTAGGTTGTGTCATCTAGGCAACATTGAACAAATCTAATGGACTTAACTCAACTCTTTTGAATAACTCCCTTGTGGATCATCATGTCTCTCAAATGGCTTGATAAGTACGAGGGTTATTGGACTTAATGTTTTACATTGACCATTGACCTTACATAACTACTGCCTTGATTGCTAGCTAAAATGAACTGAAGGGAAAAAAGCTACCTATTTCTAAACTCAATAAATTTAAAAAAATGAACTTGGATAAAAGGCAGAGCAATGATGATCATTACTGAGTAATCGGGGACATGGGCATCACAAAATGTCCATCTTCGTGTCAAAAAGTTATTTCATTATCTCTACATAATGGTATGATGGCCACTCACACTGAGTAACTGGGGGTACAGACACTCCTCATGTCTACCTTCACGTAAAAAGGTGAAAGTGTTCCTAATTACCACTTTTCCAATTGCTCGATAATGAAAATCCCTCAAAAACTTGAAATAAAGTGTAGCCTCTGTGTTTTACAATCAAGGGCAAGTTGGTTGTCTATTGTCGATTGTCTATGTGGTCATTACCTTTCTTTTACCCACTGAACATCATCACTGGGATATATGTCTTTCTTTAATGGTTTTATTCAACAGAGTCATCTTATATCCATATGCTTTTGAACGGTGTTTTCTAAATGCCATAACTCAAGATTCCTAGAGTATTATCTCTAAACCATTGTAAAAAAAATTTGTGTCTTTCTACTAGTGGTTTTGTAATGAGTATTAACCCTGTTCTCAACCTTAAAATCCAAAAGACATGCTCATTCCCACTAAAATTTTCTAAAATTCAGTTCTGGCTCAAGTCTGCTAAGCAGCTCGACAACCGGCGGCCCAGGGCAGTTCAGAAGCCCAAACGGCACGCATTTAGGCCAAATTTTGTGGGGCCCTAACCTTTCAACTTCAAACCCAAACTCTTTAAAAGGGCACCCACGTCTCCTAAGCCCTTCCTTTTCTTCCAAAAACCATTTCCTCTCCTCCTCCACCCTAACCCTTCTGTCCAAGGTGCCAACCCCAGGCTCCCCTCCTAATTCTTTCCCTTCTTCCCGTCGTCTCCTTCTCATCAGAGTTTTTCTCTTCTTCATTCTCTACTACTACATGGCTCCTCCAACCAAACGCCTTGCTTCTCGTCGGTGTCCCATCTCGCCAGATGTTGGAGAAGGCTCTAGGGCACCTATAAAGCGCCGCAGTAAGCGCTGGGACGACCGTCTGCCGGAGCTTATTGTTCCTCCCAACCGCCACACCTCTAAGGTCCGGGCCTCCTTCACGAAGTTTGTCCAGCCACAGTTTGTGGATTTCATGTCCCAGGAGGACATGTTCCCCGGTCTCCAGCCCCTGTTCGACACCCAGGGATGGACGGAGTTTCTCTACTCTCATAAGCGGTACTCCCCTGCCGCTGTGACCAAGTTCTTCGACAACTTGGAGAAGTCGGTCATTGATGAGGAGTTCTACACCACGGTAAAGGGTACTACTTTCAAAATATCCCCAAATCTCCTTTGCCGTGCTTTTCAAATTCCAAACTCAGGGGACAATATACTTGTTAATCCTCCTTCTGCCTCTGATTACTACACTTTGATCACCCATGAGCTATATCATCCCAATGTGGACCACTTGAAGCTCAATGCCAATTCTTTCCCTCCACTGAATCGTCTCATCCACCACATTTTCGCTACTCACATCGTTCCTAAGTTGGAAGCAGGGAACTCGTTACCTTCGAGCTGAGCAAATCAACCTCCCTCTACTCATGATTGACCTCATTAACCAATGCTTTCGCAATTCAAAGAGGTCAATGCCGTATTCGTGCCACATTACATCCCTCCTCTCCTTCATTGGTATTCCCATCTCTGAATCTAAGTGCAGAACTCTAACGTCCCGCAATTCCTTTGACCTCACTGTGGTCCATAGAATGGGATACAAGCTTGTGGATGGGGGAGTCACACGGACTCTCAAGGATAAGGCACCAGATGTTGAGGAAGTATCTGTTGAAGATGAGGATGATGATGGTGATGATGAAGACTCCCAAGAAGATCCAATGGATGATCAGGGAGATGATGTTGCCGCTACAGGCCAGGAACCAGCTCCATCCCTTAGAGATTTCATAGCTGGTCAAATGGCTCAACTGCAAATCCAACTCACCACGGGCTTTGATCATCTCACTGCTCGTCTTGATCATGTTGATACGAGGTTGGATGCATTAGCCGACACACAAGTGCAGATTCAACATCGGCTTACCCTGCTCTCTACAGAGTTTCACGAGTTTCGTCCTCCCACTACTCCTGGGAATGATGTTGTTTAGAGAGTCTAGGTTCTACTTTCTAGCTTTGGGTCTTGGGTCACTTAGTCTTTCGAGTCAGTCATGTACTTTTCCTTCTTTTGATTTCCCTTTATGTCATGCAATAGAACTCTTTTGTAACTGAGTGTAATGAATGATTCATGAATGATAGTCTTAGTTATTTTGCTTCACTTTTATCCATGTGTGCATAATTTGCCTTTTTGAATGTTGTCAAAAGGGGGAGAAACATTAATGTGCATCAATTGAAATTTGTCATCATTAAAAAGGGGAAGAATGTTGGGTTCTCATGTGTAATGTTTATGTTTACATGTTTTTGATGATAGACAATGTGGATTGATGTTGTAACTTTGATGACAATGACATGCAAGAAACAGACACATATGAAAACATGCTTTTATTGATCATATATACATTCATTGTATCTCACTTAGAATGTTTTCAATGTAGGTGTGAATGTATACAAGGCAAGCAACAAGAACCAAGTAAAAAAGATGAAGAAAAAGACATCAAGTCAACACCTGTCGACAGCCATAAAGGCACTTGTCGAGAGATAGACCATCCAGCTACAAACAAGCTACTGGATGCTCAACCAGGATAATAGTTGTTGACAGCTTAGAATCGCCTGTTGACAGCCCAGTGTTCTAGGAACACTCATGGTTCTGGAAAACCAGTTTCCAATAGTAGCTGTAAACAGCAGAAAGTCAGCTGTCGACAAATCCAGTCTTCTAACAGCTTCAAGTGTTTTGGAAACCAGAATTCAGCTTTGGCTATCGACAGCTATAGATTGCCTGTCGACAGACGAAGAGAAACTTCAATTCCGAGATTTGGATATGTTCCATATTAGGGTGTTTCCTTTTACCACGTCTCTCTAAACTTGGACACCCATATATATAGAACATATGGAGCTATTTTCGCAGCATGAAGCCACCATAAGAAAACCCTAAGCAAAACCCAAGGAAAAAGCTTCTCCCTGCTGCTCTGCTTCAACCCTTCGTCCAGAGCCAAGAAGATCCATCTTCCGAGCGGAGTTAAAGATGGTTCGTTCATGATTCAAGCTTCTACGTCATCTGAGGATCATCAAAGTTAAGCTGGGAGTTCTTCTGGACGACCAGCGACAAGAATTCTCTATTGAGATTTGTTCTTTCACCTCAGAACTCCTGTCTTTTCATATTCTTCCTATTTCTGTGTGTGGTTGTGGTTCAAGCGATCCTTGTGCTTGATTCACGTGGCTTTTGTTGTTCTGATCATGTGTTTACATCAGACAATGTGTGTGTGTGAGTTGTAGAGTGGAACTCACTAATAAGCAGGTGTTTTTGTGTGTGTGTGTGGACGGTAGATGTAGGATACACAAGTTGTGTACTCTAAACCATCTTAAATCATCGTGTCTGTGGTTTGAACATTTTATGGGAGATGTTTGGTAGGCACGCTGGTTTCTCATGCGTTAGATAGGTTGTTAATTGTTCTACTCTTAATCAACACACATATCTTGGATCGAACTTAAATTAACTCTGTTTGAGATTTCGATAAATCTGTGTTTTCATTAAAAAGAAGGTCATAGTCTTTTAATTGGAAGTAGTCTATTCAACCCCCCCCCTTCTAGATTACCATAATAGATAATTTCGTGCATCTTTCAATGTGTGCATAGGAAGTTGGGTCATAATGCCTTCCAAGATTACCTCTCCAGTCGGGTCCCCAGCACCGGGTGCTCGAGGTTTGTCCCAGTACAGTGCGTACCATCAAGGTTTGTGTCATCTTCCAGGACACCCTTACTCCTGAGTTTAAGTTGTACATCTGACTGAGGGAAAGATGACAATCGGCAGCGACACGTGTTTGTGGGTGCGCGGTCGCTTGTAGCGCGCTCATAGTTGGGGGACGGACGCCGGTAGATGTACTGGTCTCCAGCTAGTCCTATTTCTAGTGCCTCACTTTAGGGTTCTCAGTCGGAGTCCCTAAAGGTGTCAGGTCTGGGCCTGTAGCTGTGAAGCCTGCATGTGTGGTGTTAGTTGTCTCCATAGTTCTTGTCTTGTTGAGGTGGAGCAGCAGCTGGACCTTTCGTCTGTGGCTGCGAGACTGAGAGGTGGACTTGTGTTGTTTGTCCAGGTCTGTGGCTAGTGTCGCGAACCAGTCTTCATGACTCGTGTGTGGCGTACCCTTCTGTAGCTTGTACACGTATTGTGGTTTGCCTTTTACTTACTTACAGCTGTAGCATCATGCGTAGGTATTGTTATATGATAACTGTTTTACAGCTTTACATATTATACATGTTGCTTATTGTGTTCATCAACTTTGGATGAGTTACCCTACTAAGCCAGTGACTTGTGAGGCTCACCCCTTCTTCTTGTAGATGAAGGAGAGCAGGAGGGTTCCCACCCCTCTTCTAGTTCGGGACCGCACCATAGTGGAGTCGGGCCTATAACACCAGCAGAGTAATGCCTTTACTTCTGGAGCCTTGGGGGTTTGTCCCGAGCTGTTGTACTCATTTAAATGACTTATGTATGGAACTTAATATGTACATTCATGTGGATATATGTGAGAAATGGTATCTTATGTGTGTTCAGCTTGTTTCTTTATATTTCCACGAATATGTGTGAATGATATCCCTTGTGAAGCTTCAGCCTGATCGTGGGAGGCGGAGTTGTGTCGGGCACGTTATTCGGTTAACAGGTCCAAATGGTGAGGACCGTCACATGGGGGCTTGTGTAGGGTGCTTTGCCCTTGTGTTGGTGTTGGGGTTCTCTTTCCCTGTGTGGTGCTTCTCTGATATGGTGTGGCTCGCTCTCCTCGTGGTGGTGACTACCTCTTTGGCGTGTAGGACGATCCTTGCTCGTGGATGACATGAGTGTGGAGCTTGGAGTGAGAAGGAGGTGGCCACGCACAAGAGAAGACCCCAGCTCTTCTTTTTGAGGTAGGGGCTTCTCACTCTTCCCCTAGTTCTATCATGCTAGGGTCCAATCCCCCTTCTCCAAGCCTTAGACATCATGCTAGGGTGTGCATGTGTGTGATTGTGACTCCATGGAATGCTTTCATGCTTTGATTTATGCTTCGAATGGGGTATGGGTGTTGAGGGAATCCATGCTTGCATGTGAGTTTCTTGAGTGTAGATCCTTCCTCTTGGCATGCATGGGGGTTTATAAGGGAGGTTTCAATCCTATTTGCCTGTTTAAGTCATTATCCATGCTTCCCTCCCCTTAGTTTGTTAGGATTTGTGGTGCATGTCTCAGAAGGTAGGCTCTCGGGTGTGTAAGTCTGTGGTTGCGACACGTTTGGTGTAACGTCGCGCGTTTGTCGGATCTTCGTGGATCCTCTGTTTAGCATGTGGGATGGTCAAGCTTTGACCAGTGCGACTTGTGTTGTGTGTTTCTTATTGGATGCCTACCGGAGTTAGTTATGGATCTGTGTTGGTGTTCAGTGTGCTAGACATCAACAGTAGGTTAGCGTCCAGGTGTGTGACGTCGACTGTGTGTTGGCGGCAATGTTGTTGCCGTTAACATGTTTTTGGCGTCCATCGATGTAGATGTCGACTATTGAACTTGGCGTCGAGTAATGTGGAAGCCTAGTTGGGGCGGTTTGGTTAGCGGCGCAGAGGTTGACGTTAACCTGAGACGCCTGTGTTTTTAGGGGTAACCCGAGCCTTCTTCTTTCCCCATTTTCTCCTCACCTCTTCGCCCACCTGCACCCTTGTGCCTCTTGACTACTTTCGGTGGTCGACGGGAGCACGTGGGAAGGCCGTGATGCGCGCAACAGCGGCAGATCAGGCGGGGAATGACGGATTGGAGTGCAGCGTTCGCGGGGTGTTCCTCAGATTTCGGCGTGATTCAAGGTTCTTTGGGAGTTTAATTGCATTTCTGAGGTAGGGACTGGACCCTTTGATCTCTCCTGGTTGATTTTCCATGCTTAGTTGTATAGATTGTATGTTAATTGAGTTTTTGGGAAAGGATTCACCATGCCTGGGAAATTGGGTGGTTTGATCGATCCAAGTGTTGGATCTTGTTTCTTCAGTTTAATTATAGTATTCAGATGTAAGGGGAAGTGTTTTTCCTTGTTTTCTTATTTGTTTATGGGGCTAAGTTGCCCGTATGATTGGCCTTGTACCGGTCTGTGTGTTTCGTATACCTGGAAACTGAAGATCTTAGCGTCAACATCGATTGACGCCAGATTCTTCAGTTGGAGATTAACGGCCAAGTGTCTTGCCGTTAATATTAAGTCTATTTAGTTTTAACGGCCGGATAGGTTGCCGTTTGTATCTGGTGGACGGCGATCGATGTTTCCGCCAACCTGTGTATGCAGTAGCGCAGGGTGTTTTACGTTGCTTTTCTTGTTATAAATATCACGTGATTGTGTGTGCATGACAATGACAGGTGAGAGCCATTGCACTTGTTATGTTCATGGAGCGTATTGCTCTTTAAGTGGGCATGTTTTATGTGGTTAATATGTGATGTACGTAATTGGCTTACGTAGTATGTGTGGTGCGTTGGCATCTGTAGCACTCTTGCAGTGTGTTGTCCATGTGTTGGACATGTGGTTTAAGTGAATGACGTGTGGTGCACCTGACTGGTGTACTATACACGTGATGTTTATATGGTTTTGATATCATGCATGTGGTTGTGTGCGCATGGCACATTGTACGTTATTGTGTTAATTATATATTAATTATTATGATTAATCCGTGGTGTAGTGGCGATGAGGTTCACATCTGAACCTAGCCTCGATCCTTTAGAATCTTTTGTAGATTCTTATGGATGAATGATTAGCAAAGTTTAAGTATGATTATTATGTGAATATTGTGTACTGTGTTTAGTATGACCTTCTCTGTCACTGTGTGACCAATGACAGGTCGTAGTATTAATATAGTTCATGTATGTGTTTGTGTAGGCTAGCTTGTAGGTCACGAGTAACCAGAACAAGCTATTCCTCACACGTATATCGTGATTTGTAATAAATGTGTAAGTAATGTGGTTTGAGTATTGCCGAGTGTGGTGGTCCGGTGCCTATTCCGGAATGCCTCTCTAGTCGGGTACCCCAGGTTCTTTGTGAGTCAGGCACATGTGTTTGTTGTGCTCGGGGTTTATCCCGGTACAGTGTGCTACCGTCGAGGTCTGTGTCGTCTTCCTGGACACCCTCACTCCTATGTTTGAGTTGTACGTCCGGATGAAGGAAAGACGACAGTAGGGCTGCGGCTTGTGTTGATGGGTGTGCAGTCGCTTGTAGCGCGCTCGTAGTTGGGGGTACGGACACCAGTAGTCGACATTGGTCCCCAGCTAGTCCTGTTTTCCAGTGCCTCACTTTAGGGTGCTCCGGCCAGAAACCCTAGAGGTGCCAGGCATGGAACTGCAGCTGTGTGTCTGCAGGTGTGGTGTTAGTTGGTCTCCACAGTTGTTTGACTTGTTCTCGTGGAGCGGCAGTTGGACCTTTCATTCGTGACTGCGAGGCTGAGAGGTTGTTCTTGTGTTGTGTTGTCCGGGTTGGATATTGGCCTGATCAGCCAGTAGTCTATCCCGTGTGGTGGCGTCGTTCCTTTCCGACTCGTGCTTTACTACTTGTCGTGGTTCTTGACTTTGTGACTCGTAGTCGAGATTTGACTCGTTCGAGGTGTGCCCTGGTGTTGGCACAGTTGTGACTACGGTTGTGGTACGTGGTGTGCCCGAGTGGTGGCACAATTTTGGTTATGGTTGGTGAATGTTGACTCACTAAATATGGTTTAGTTTGTTATGGCGTGCCCTGTTACGGCACTAGTTCACTTGTGGTTTCCGTGCTGGTGCCTTGTGGTAATAGGTACCTGTACCTTGTGTGGGTAATGGTTTGTGGTGGTATGTCATATACCAGTCTTTCTGGTGTTGACGTGGAACTGTGTTTCGTGGAGGTCGTGTGGAGTGACCTTCCACTCAATGTGTTTTACCTTCCTCGGATAAATTACCGTATATGGTTTTCATGTGTGATGGATTGGCCTGCTGTAGCCGATCATGTTACTTGGTGTGTGTGGCTATCGACATAATGTGGTTTGGGCATAAAGGGCCAGCTTTTGGTTAGCAGTCCTGTTACCCACCTACTTGAGATTTGCCTTCTAAGCTTATAGCCTAGGTAATGGTTTACTTGTGCGGTTTATAGCTTAAATGATTGGTTGTGACTATAATGTGCCTGTGAGACTTGCGGCCTAGGCATTTCAGTTGTTGAGCGGACTAGCCTGTGATTCCTCTTTCTTTATAAGGAATATGCATTTGTTTATCAATTATTGTTTAAGTTGTTATTTAAATATAAATGTTGTGAGCATGAAATGGTTTGGCTATTAGTGTTGCCAGTGAGACCCATTGGGGTTGAGGTGTCCGTAGTTACAGTGTTGTTTTGGGTAGCCCCTACTGAGCCAGTGACTTGTTGAGGCTCACTCCCCTACAGTTCTTTTCAGGGCTTGCTGAGTGTTTGGCTTACAACGGCGTTGTATCAGACTTGTACCGCCAGCAGTTGTGTAGTAGTTAGTGTTGTGCGAGCTCGTGCTCCCTCGGGGTATGCCCCAGGTAGTTGTACTTTTTAATTGGACATGTATTAATGTAATGGTACAGTTGTAAATTGTTACTTGCAGATATGAGCACATGTACTTTCTTGTGTCTTATACTGTTGTGGTTTGTCTTTTATATTCTTACTGGACAGTTGTGTGAGCTATCCCTTGCGAGACTTTGGTCCGTTCACGGGAGGCAGATCTGGGTATGGAGCCTAAATGGGCATAAATACCACAGTCCGTCACAGTTGGTATCAGAGCAATGTCCAGTTAGAATATGAAAAGACATTGAAGTTACAATGTCTCAATACATAGATTAATGTCCACTGCTGGTACTAAGTCTGTGGTTTTGTGTTGATTAATATAGTATTTATCTGAGTTTTTATTCTGAAAAATGTGTTTTTGAGTTGTGAATTTGGCAGCCGTTAGCAGCTGTTAAAAGTTGATGTGATTAGAGGTGGTATAATCTATGTGATTATACCAGTATGTTAGTTTGTGATAGAATGATTTGGTTGTTAAAGATTCGCAGTTAAAGAAATTGAGGAAATTAATAAGTTTGGATATGAAATTCAGTAAGAATACAGAGTTAGCAGAGATAGATATATGGTAACGAGGTGATGAGGAACAGCTCAGGGTGTGTCAGAAAATGATTAAATGTGCAAAGTATAGTTGAGAACCTCAGCAAAGGTATTGTGGTATTAGAGATCTGAGTCAGATGATATCAAGAAACAGTGTGAATGAGAATGTGATTAGTATTATGAAGAGTTTGGTATGATTAAGTAAAGCAGATCAGCTTTAAAAGAGGTACTGGTACATAGAAGAACAGTGTTGATTAAGTGTACCTGAGATCGGAAATTTGGGAAAAGCGTTGTTATGAATAGTGATGGTAATATGAAGTTTGATATGAGGATTTGTACAAATATGTACAGAAAGGATCAGTTGAATAAAGAAAGAGAGAAAAGAAGAATCAGTGTGCAATGTGATTTTTTAGAAATTGCACAAGAGAAATATTTAGTTGATGAATGACAAGTCATGAAGAATTCTTCAAAGAGAGTTAGTAAAGATGGCTGTGCTAAAGATAAGAGTAGTGAAAGTTAGTAACTATGAGCAGTTCGAGGAAAATCAAAATTAAAGTTAAGTATGTTAGAATGAGTTCAAGGAAAATGAAATAGAATGGAAAGAAGTGCATTAATGGAGAAGCAGTTAATAAATATTGAGTTAAGAGAAACAGCAAGGCAGATTCTGATATTTATGTTATTTGAGAAAAGAGCATTTAATGGAATGAGGGAAGCAGATAGAGCAAGTTGTTATATTTAAAGAAGTGGGTATTTAAATTTGAGTTTTTACTGTATTTTAAAGAAGGATGATTAAATACCAGAAAGATTTATAGTATGAACGGTACAGCAAGATTAGCCAGGCAGCAGAATGAATAAGAGAATTACTTTGCGGAGAAGATATTATGATTAAAATGACTAGCAGTTTAGATAAAGAAGAAATATGGACCAAAGAAAGGAAGAATTTAGCAAATGATGAAGTGAATAAAATTAGATAAGTCAAAAAATGCTAGTTAGAGTTTGCATATCGGTGCAAAGAAATGATTCAATTGAACAAAAGTGAACTGTTATTAAGATATTTCAGGGTTTAATGCTGGAGCAGATTGATTAAGTAATATTTGGAAAGTTTATGCAACAGAATTATGAGATTAGCCAGAGAATGTCAGTAAAGCAAGAAAGGTATATGAAGAATACAACATGTCAATAGTGGTTTTGCAGGTCAGAAATTGCAGTAATATTTTCAGCATGAATTAATTGAATGAGATGATTTGAGAAGCAGTTAAAGTTTGAAATGAATGCAGTTGAAGCCATAAGAAAGTAATTGAAAGTAATAATGAGAACAGAAATTGTGGAATATTTTGCAAATGTTCAGTGTGATCAGAGTAGCGCAGCGGAAGCAGAAACAAGAAAGATTTAATATCTACAGATTGTTCAAGGTTTGCTGGGATAAGAAGAAAGTGTAAAGTTTTGCACAGTACAATAAAGGAATAGAGTTTATTATGGTTTTTAATCAAAGATGACTTAAAACGGTATGAGCAGAATAATATGAAAAGGATAGGAAATTTAAAAATGATGATTGGTTTTCTTTGAAGAGATGGCAGTTGCGAATGTAAATGCAGATGAGGCAGAATAACAGCAAGCAATGATAAATAGAAAAAGAAAATGGCGGCATGAAAGAATGTTACAGTGTAAGATACTCGAAAAAGGTAAAGTGGTCCCGAAAGAAATGTTGCAAACATAGCTGGAAAAAAAAATGTGAAAGTAGGTTTAGTCTAAGGAGATAAGGCGCCATTGGCAAGGTAGAATCATCTACAATTGAAAAGTAAGGGAAGGCAAAGGAATCGACAGAACAGAGTAATTATGAAATTAATTGAAAGAAAAGAAAAGAGCAAAGTAAGGATGGAAATGGATAAATGAATTGAAAGGCTGATGCAGAGAAAGAGTATCCTTCTTGCTCTGTATATGGTTTCATTTCTTTTTAGGTGATAATCCGATTTGTTGGGATTTGTTTTATATGTCGAGGATGACATTTCTTTTTAGGTGATAGAAATGTAACGTCGCGCATTTTTCGGATCTTCATGGATCCTCTGTTTAGCGTGTGGGATGGTCAAGCTTTGACCAGTGCGACTTGTGTTGTGTGTTTCTTATTGGATCCTTATCGGAGTTAGTTATGGATCTGTGTTGGTGTTCAGTGTGCTGGACATCAACAGTAGGTTGGCGTCCAGGTGTGTGACGTCGACTGTGTGTTGGCGGAAATGTTGTTGTCGTTAACATATTTTTGGCATCCATCGATGTAGACGTCGACTGTTGAACTTGGCGTCGAGCAATGTGGACGCCTAGTTGGGGCGGTTTGGTTAGCGGCGCAGAGGTTGACGTTAAATGAGGCGCCTGTGTTTTTAGGGGTAACCAGAGCCTTCTTCTTTCCCCATTTTCACCTCTCCACTTCCCCCACCTTTACCCTTGTGCCTCTTGACTACTTTCGGCAGTCGACGGGAGCACGTGGGAAGGCCGTGATGCACGCAGCAGTGGCAGATCAGGCGGGGAATGACGGATTGGAGCGCGGTGTTCGCGGGCCGTTCCTTGGGTTTCGGCATGATTCAAGGTTCTTCGGGAGTTAAATTACGTTTCTGAGGTAGGGACTGGACCCTTTGATCTCTCATGGTTGATTTGCCATGCTTAGTTGTATAGATTGTATGTTAATTGAGTTTTTGGGAAAGGATTCTCCATGTCCGGGAAATTGGGTGGTTTGATCAATCCAAGCATTGGATCTTGTTTCTTCAGTTTAATTATAGTATTCAGATGTAAGGGAAAGTGTTTTTCCTTGTTTTCTTATTTGTTTATGAGGCTAAGTTGCTCGTATGATCGGCCTTGGGCCGGTCTGTGTGTTTTGTATACCTGGGAACTGAAGATCTTAGCGTCAACATCGATTGACGCCAGATTCTTCAGTTGGAGATTAACGGCCAAGTGTCTTGCCGTTAATATTAAGTCCATTTAGTTTTAACGGCAGGATAGGTTGCCGTTTGTATCTGGTGGATGGCGATCGATGTTTCCGCCAACCTGTATATGCAGTAGCGCAGGGTGTTTTACGTTGCTTTTCTTGTTATAAATATCGCGTGATTGTGTGTGCATGACAATGACAGGTGAGAGCCATTGCACTTGTTATGTTTATGGAGCGTATTGCTCTTTAAGTGGGCATGTTTTATGTGGTTAATATGTGATGTACGTAATTGGCTTACGTAGTATGTGTGGTGCGTTGGCATCTGTAGCACTCTTGCAGTGTGTTGTCCATGTGTTGGACATGTGGTTTAAGTGAATGACGTGTGGTGCACCTGACTGGTGTACTATACACGTGATGTTTATATGGTTTTGATATCATGCATGTGGTTGTGTGCGCATGGCACATTGTACGTTATTGTGTTAATTATATATTAATTATTATGATTAATCCGTGGTGTAGTGGCGATGAGGTTCACATCTGAACCTAGCCTCGATCCTTTAGAATCTTTTGTAGATTCTTATGGATGAATGATTAGCAAAGTTTAAGTATGATTATTATGTGAATATTGTGTACTGTGTTTAGTATGACCTTCTCTGTCACTGTGTGACCAATGACAGGTCGTAGTATTAATATAGTTCATGTATGTGTTTGTGTAGGCTAGCTTGTAGGTCACGAGTAACCAGAACAAGCTATTCCTCACACGTATATCGTGATTTGTAATAAATGTGTAAGTAATGTGGTTTGAGTATTGCCGAGTGTGGTGGTCCGGTGCCTATTCCGGAATGCCTCTCTAGTCGGGTACCCCAGGTTCTTTGTGAGTCAGGCACATGTGTTTGTTGTGCTCGGGGTTTATCCCAGTACAGTGTGCTACCGTCGAGGTCTGTGTCGTCTTCCTGGACACCCTCACTCCTATGTTTGAGTTGTACGTCCGGCTGAAGGAAAGACGACAGTAGGGCTGCGGCTTGTGTTGGTGGGTGTGCAGTCGCTTGTAGCGCGCTCGTAGTTGGGGGTACGGACACCAGTAGTCGACACTGGTCCCCAGCTAGTCCTGTTTTCCAGTGCCTCAATTTAGGGTGCTCCGGCCAGAGACCCTAGAGGTGCCAGGCATGAACCTGCAGCTGTGTGTCTGCAGGTGTGGTGTTAGTTGGTCTCCACAGTTGTTTGACTTGTTCTCGTGGAGCGGCAATTGGACCTTTCGTTCGTGACTGTGAGGCTAAGAGGTTGTTCTTGTGTTGTGTTGTCCGAGTTGGATATTGGCCTGATCAGCTAGTAGTCCGTCCCGTGTGGTGGCATCGTTCCTTTCCGACTCGTGCTTTACTACTTGTCGTGGTTCTTGAGTTTGTGACTCATAGTCGAGATTTGACGCGTTCGAGGTGTGCCCTGGTGTTGGCACAGTTGTGACTACGGTTGTGGTACGTGGTGTGCCCAAGTGGTGGCACAGTTTTGGTTATGGTTGGTGAATGTTAACTCACTAAATGTGGTTTAGTTTGCTATGGTGTGCCCTGTTACGGCACTGGTTCACTTGTGGTTTCCGTGCTGGTGCCTTGTGGTAATAGGTACCTGTACCTTGTGTGGGTAATGGTTTGTGGTGGTATGTCATATACCAGTCTTTCTGGTGTTGACGTGGAACTGTGTTTTGTGGAGGTCGTGTGGAGTGACCTTCCACTCAATGTGTTTTACCTTCCTCGGATAAATTACCTTATATGGTTTTCATGTGTGATGGATTGGCCTGCTGTAGCCGATCATGTTACTTGGTGTGTGTGGCTATCGACATATTGTGGTTTGTGCATAAAGGGCCAACTTTTGGTTAGCAGTCCTATTACCCACGTACTTGAGATTTACCTATGAAGCTTATAGCCTAGGCAATGGTTTGCTTGTACGGTTTATAGATTAAATGATTGGTTGTGACTATAATGTGCCTGTGAGGCTTGCGGCCTAGGCATTTCAGTTGTTGAGCGGACTAGCCTGTGATTCCTCTTTCTTTATAAGGAATATGCATTTGTTTATCAATTATTGTTTAAGTTGTTATTTAAATATAAATGTTGTGAGCATGAAATGATTTGGCTATTAGTGTTGCCAGTGAGACCCATTGGGGTTGAGGTGTCCGTAGTTACAGTGTTGTTTTGGGTAGCCCCTACTGAGCCAGTGACTTGTTGAGGCTCACTCCCCTACAGTTGTTTTCAGGGCTTGCCGAGTGTTTGGCTTACAGCGGCGTTGTGTCAGACTTGTACCACCAGCAGTTGTGTAGTAGTTATTGTTGTGCGAGCTCGTGCTCCCTTGGGGTATGCCCCAGGTAGTTGTACTTTTTAATTGGACATGTATTAATGTAATGGGACAGTTGTAAATTGTTACTTGCAGATATGAGCACATGTACTTTCTTGTGTCTTATACTGTTGTGGTTTGTCTTTTATATTCTTACTGGAAAGTTGTGTGAGCTATCCCTTGCGAGACTTCGGTCCATTCGCGGGAGGCGGATCTGGGTATGGAGCCTAAATGGGTATAAATACCACAGTTCGTCACATTTGGTGTCGTGACCCAGATAGCGACAGCCCAATATGTTGCCAGCTGGTGTAGGAAAGCGACGCCTACCCTATCGCGTTATGGTCGCGGCGGGGTGGCTATCGCCTTCTCATTGTTTTTCACCGTGAGTTGTGGGAGGCCTCAGGTGGTCACCTGGGACTCTGTTTGTGGTCGCGACAAGGCCCTTGTCGTGACCGGATCATGATAGGTTCCTTGTCGCCTTCTGACCCTGGTCGCGATAGTCAGGGCCTCACTCTACGTGGTTCCAGAACCATTTAGAGGGGCCAGGCATGGGACCGTAGTCCCGCTAGACTATAGCAGTTGTGGTTACTCTTGTTCCGCGTCTCACTCCGACAGAAGGTGCTAGACATGGACTATCGGTTGAGGGTAAGGCACGTGGCGCACCTGACTGGTTGACTAGTGTAGTTGTTCTATAGCTAGTGCTTTGTCCAGGCAATTGTTTACTGTCTGTGTTTACAGTCTTGGGTTCTTCCCAGTGCTGTGGTTTTAAACGGGTTTCTGATCCCAACGTTTAGCTTAGACCGTAGACTGTGTAGTTTTTTAACGCTTCTGCACTTTACTCTGTTAGTTGTATAGATTTACTACTTTATTTATTTATTGCACATATAGATCTATTCTGCTATTCGAACCAGTGGGAGATTGGTAGTCCCTATTGGGCTTCATTATGAAGCTCATTCCCTCTTTTACAGGTGAGACTTCATAATAGCACGTTCCGCGGAGGGCTGAGGTGACGGAGCCATAGTAGACGGCATCTTTCGTGAGCAGCGTTCCCCAGATTTGTGTACTTCACCCTCGAGATATTCCCCTAAGGGATCTGTTATCCCCTTTACTTTCTACACTTGTACTTTACTACTTTGGGACTGTACTAGACTTGTACACTGTGTTGGACTCTTCCCTTCACTTGTTGGTACTTATTAGCGCATTTAGTTGTTACTTACCTCCGTTACATATCTTGTTAGACTGGTCCGTTAGCCCTTCCGAGTCTCCGAACCCGTGGGCGGCAGTGCTGATGTTGGGATCCTTGGTGGAAGCCGGGGGTCCGGGCATCGGGGCCGTTACACATACCCCAGAGCATAACAAAAGAAAATTACATTGCTGGAGGCATGAACCCAACACCATTGCGATGCGGCTCCAAACTAGAAGACGGATGTGAAACCCCCTACTCTCCCTCACCTGAAAGCAATAAGGGGTGCGCCTCACGAGTCACTGGCTCAGTAGAGGAATTCCCTCAAAAGCTGCAAACCACAAAACACAAGAGTAGCAGGGAGTAAAGCACAGTTGTAATGACCTGACCTCCCGGACCCTCGCCAGAGGCCCCGAGGGGTCGCACCACCACCCACGGATCCGAAGATTCGGAAGGGTTAGAAGAAATAGTCTAGTGAGATATTTACTGAATTTAAATAACTATAATAATGTGTACAATAAACAAAAGTTTGTACAACGTGTCCCAAGCAAAAGCACAGGTACAGGAAGAAAGGTGCAGTCCTTAAGGGGCATACCCTGAGGACTTGCAAAACACAACTCTCAGCTCACTTGGCTACAAGAGCTCACAACGCTCGCTTTCATTTCTGTTGACAACACATGGCACCACAGTCGCCTATGCAACCTGTCCGACACTAAGCTCCCGTGACGACGAGCCCCTAGCTGAAGGAAGTAGGGAGGGTGAGCCTCGCGAACAAGGCCTAGTAGGGATTACCAATCCCTCACCGGCCAGAGCAGCAGGAACTCTGAAAACAAGAAAGCTATACTACAAAGCTGAAAAGCGAGTAACACCTACAGTATGATTCTACTAAGAAGCGGAAGAGAACATCACGACGCCACGACCACCAACTGAGGTCGGGCCACACACACGACTCTCGCAGAAACCAACGGAGTCGAGCACAGAGTAGAAGCAACCCTCGGCACACCTGCCGAGGTCACGCTACAACCAGGTGAGAACGACACCTCATCGCAAGCACGACCACCTTAGACCTCCACAGGGTCGACGGCCCACATGTAGAACCATCCTAGACCTCGAACACACCACCAGGTCGGGAAACCACACTCGCCGGTGCCACCACGGACTGGCACCCAAGAACGGAACCACGAAACCGAGAGAACACCGAGCGGAAACCACCAGAAGCATGGATCTGCACAAGGCTAGACCAACGATGCCGGAGAAACCAAGCATAGCCAGGCTATAACCGCCGTGCAAGCTCGGGCAACGGATAACACTTAGAAACATCGTGAGGAAACACTGTCACAACAACAGCAACCAAGCCACCGCCACTGGCAGCTAAGAGGGGGACGTGCCGTCTGCACCCTCTTCACTCGCCAGTCGGCTCTCGCCTCTAACCTCCCCAGAAGAGCGAGATAGAACCACCAAGAACACACAACACACGCAACAGAGTGTCCAACCTCATTTTCCCCTCAGCTCCAGAGTTCGCTCTGTTAGTTGCCAATTCGAGCACGCTTGTAGCCCCGAATGCTCCCTCTAAGGCTCACGAGGACGGGGGTCCCAGGGAATGGAGACAACCTCTGAACGAGACAAGCCCTCATGTGCCAAGCACCAGGCGAAAGGCGGGGCATGCACAACAGGAACCGCGCCGCACCGCTGGCTTGTAACACACAACAATCCCAGCAAGCACGAGGCACGCACAGACCCTGAAGAGGGCCGTCGGCCAACCAAACACGCACGAACGACTAGAACCTCGGAACACAACCAAACAACACGGAAACCCATCGCTCTGCTAATAAATGATTGACCGCCGATCGATTATTAGACAGATGGCACCACTGCCAGGACACAGCCACGAAGGTGTCACCTTCGGTCACTGAACGCAGGGAGGTAACCTGACGCGTTCCCTACCAGAAGGTTCTAAGGGCAAAGCCACACGCCAATACACAACCGGGCCCACGGAAACACCCAAGGCAACACAGGTACTGTCGCGACCCCTAAGGCACCGCGACCCCCATCGCGATGGGGAAGGGCACCGCGACAGCCCTTGTTGCGACAGGGCAAGGCATCGCGACAGCAACCCTGTCGCGACCCAGAAACGAGCAGCGACAGCAATCCTGTTGCGACCGAGAAGCGCGGCGCGACTGCCTTATCGAGACTGCCAACCACGTCGCGATAAGGTCGCGCCTGAAGGGGTCGATGCCTCCTCTAATGTTGTGACATGTCGAGCCGTCGCGACATCAGTCGGGAGGCAGACCAACAGGATCCTCAATCCCGAGTCGCCCATGAAGATACACACATGCACACATAGGGGAGGGGAGTATGGGGAAAGCTGTAAATCGATCAAAAAAGCACGAGGGGCTCCCAATCCACTCGGATCGAGAAGGGCACAAGAAATCCCTACTTTTCACGAAGAACGAACCCTAATGGGGCCCTTCACGTCGGTTGGCCACCTCCTCCTCGCTCCACACAAGGTCCACGATGCCACGGCACCATGCACGACCCTCCTCATCTCCTGAAACACTGAAAGGGGAGAGGGGGAGGCGGAGCACCGCCGGAGGGAGAGGGAGAAGGGAAGAATAAGAGAGAGAGGGAGAAGGGGTAGCCGGCCGGTGCTTTAAGCCACCGTCACCCAGAATGCGATGAACCGCCCCATCGCGCTAACAACCTTAACGCGACGGGTCCACGGACTGCGACAAGAAAGCAGTCGTGACCCGTTGACCGGGCGCGACACGAAGACGCGACGGAGAGCCAGGGCGCGACCAGAACGCGACCCACAAGCTCATCACGACACGGATGACTGTCACGTCAGACATCCTCAACGCGACACTAACGTGTCGCCCAGCCTGGACGCGTTAGTGGCCAGTCATCCCATGACACCGGACGGAAGCCGAGAAACCGGGTCTTACAACAGTTATTTATAACTAGCAATCCAACCTGAGTATGGAACTATAACCACAATGCTTAAATAAAATTAAGTTAATAATAGGATTTCAAGTTTCATAAATAAATGGCAAACCACGCTCAGGAGTACGAGCTAAAGAAGGGTAACGCCAAACACGAGTCATGAAGACTGGTTCGCGACACGAGCTATAGACCTGGACATGCAACACAGGTCTACCTCTCAGCCTCATAGCCAAGGACGAAAGGTCCAGATAGAATCAATAAAGTGTGGAGACCACACCTCACCACAACTACAAATCACACGGCTGCAGCTCCATGCCTGGCACCTTTATGGACTCTGGCCCGAGCTCCTTAAAGTGAGGCACTGGAAAAAGGACTAGCTGGGGACCAATACGTCTACTGGTGTCTGTCCCCCAACCAAGAGGGCGCTACAAGCGACTAAAGACAACCACAAAACACAAGCCAATGTCCCATTGTCATCTTTCCCTCAGCTGGACGTACTACTTAAGCTACGGAGTGAGGATGTCTAGGAAGACGGCACAGACTCTAGCGGTACACAAGTACCAAGACAAGACCCCGAGCACTATGTGCCTAGCTCACAGAGAACTTGGGGTAGCCTATTGGAGAGGTAACCACGGGTGGCATCGTATACCCGACTTGCCTCGCACACACAACCACACAAACTCGATAATTCCACTTACCACAGGTGCCAATGCACTGCTTAATAACCACTGCATCCAAACCAACACTTATACAGACCCATACATAAAAGATAGTACCATGTAGACAAACCAAGGCTCGGGTAGCAGTCATCTAAATCGCGATGGACACAGAGATTACTTTTTGATGACTGAAACACGTCAGACCAAGCCGTCATGTTACAGACTGAAATGCAATGTCTGGATCCGTCGCATTTCAACTGCAGAAACCCTACCCAAAAACTCCCTCCGGGAGAAGCTCAAACCACCCTGTACAACCCATTTACATGATATCTTGCAAAGAAATAATGTCCTACACCTGCCTTCTACCTTCCTTAACCCATTACACACCTTTAAAATCTTAAACATGGTCCGATTAAATCGAAAGGACAAGAATCCCTCTATCACACGAAGAACGTGAAGAACACGTAAAACGGCACTGCCCTAGTGTTTCCCACTCTCCGCACAACATCCTCGTGCTGGAAGCACGCTAATCGCATGTCGAAACTTCTGAATCACCACAAAAATCCCCACATGAGCCTCCCCCACGACTGAGCAGTGTTTCCTGCACTGCTCAGCCTAGGTTGGCAGGCTAGAACACACAGGCAAAATCGCGATAGGTCGTGACGTCGCGATCTAATCGCGACTGGTATATCCATCGCAATTAAAGGCGACATCCCTACATGCGATTTGTGGCGTGCATGCAGACGTGGACCCAGGAAGCGGCATTTAAAACGCGACGACCAGGGCGGTCGCGATTCTCAAAATCACGATGCCTGTGTTGGTCGCGTTTATGAAAGCCACACCAGAGGTTTGTTTGGCCTAGATTACCAAGCCCCAAACCCACACAACCTGTACAAACCATAGAAAAACTCCACCATATTGGGCCACACACTAGCCATAAAACCCACTAAGCTACAATCCGAAAAAGTCGCGACGTTACACATAGAGGGTCCGTGTAGGAATCTTGAGGTTTGTTCGGTGACTTTGTTCTATTCAGACAGGTTCGGAGGTGTCCGGAGATGAGACATCTTGGGGCCCTTGCGCATGTGACTACTAGGATGTGTTCGACAGCTCGTAGCTATTTCCGAGAACACGTGGCTGAACTCTCGTTGCCTCATTGCCTTACTGGGCCATGATCATGGGCCTAGGAGGCTAGAAATAGCCTCCACACTTGCCCCGCACCCTCTCAACCCCGCTCAGATGTGACCTTGAGCACTTGAGAGGGGAGATGAGTTATGTCACGCCCTGATGTGGAATATCAGAACACGAGGCAGTTGCAAGTAAATGGGTACAAAGCGAGTACTAGACATCAAACCATTGAATAGGAATAAATACTAAAACAAATTCATCTCATTCATAATTTCCAATGTCTGGTTACAACCACTAATATCAGAGCCATTCTATAGGGCCCAATTACATTGAATTAAGCAAAAGAATAAACTTCAACTCTTACATAATACTAGACGGTAGGGTATGCTTGACTTCACTCTTGATCGTTCCCATCCTCGTGAGTGTAAGCCTCTTCCTCAGTCTCTCTTGAGAACACATAACCAAAAATGCAGGATGAGCGACAAGGCCCAGTAGGACTTAAATATCAGAATCAAGCATGCTTCAAATGATTAATGTATTAAAAAGGCAGAGTATCTAATGATAGAGCGAGAGAGTCAAGTAATGTAAGAGATAGCATAATAGCATGTGATTGAATAGTACAAGTTTCTAAATAGCAGGAATATCTCTTACATTACTTGACTATTATGCTATCTCTTACTATTCAAAGTAACCTTAACGCGACGGGTCCACGGACCGCGACAAGAAAGCAGTCGTGACCCGTTGACCGGGCGCGACACGAAGACGCGACGGAGAGCCAGGGCGCGACCGGAACGCGACCCACAAGCTCATCACGACACGGATGACTGTCACGTCAGACATCCTCGACGCGACACTAACGTGTCGCCCAGCCTGGACGCGTTAGTGGCCAGTCATCCCACGACACCGGACGGAAGCCGGGAAACCGGGTCTTACAACAGTTATTTATAACTAGCAATCCAACCTGAGTATGGAACTATAACCACAATGCTTAAATAAAATTAAGTTAATAATAGGATTTCAAGTTTCATAAATAAATGGCAAACCACGCTCAGGAGTACGAGCTAAAGAAGGGTAACGCCAAACACGAGTCATGAAGACTGGTTCGCGACACGAGCTATAGACCTGGACATGCAACACAGGTCTACCTCTCAGCCTCATAGCCAAGGACGAAAGGTCCAGATAGAATCAATAAAGTGTGGAGACCACACCTCACCACAACTACAAATCACACGGCTGCAGCTCCATGCCTGGCACCTTTATGGACTCTGGCCCGAGCTCCTTAAAGTGAGGCACTGGAAAAAGGACTAGCTGGGGACCAATACGTCTACTGGTGTCTGTCCCCCAACCAAGAGGGCGCTACAAGCGACTAAAGACAACCACAAAACACAAGCCGATGTCCCATTGTCATCTTTCCCTCAGCTGGACGTACTACTTAAGCTACGGAGTGAGGATGTCTAGGAAGACGGCACAGACTCTAGCGGTACACAAGTACCAAGACAAGACCCCGAGCACTATGTGCCTAGCTCACAGAGAACTTGGGGTAGCCTATTGGAGAGGTAACCACGGGTGGCATCGTATACCCGACTTGCCTCGCACACACAACCACACAAACTCGATAATTCCACTTACCACAGGTGCCAATGCACTGCTTAATAACCACTGCATCCAAACCAACACTTATACAGACCCATACATAAAAGATAGTACCATGTAGACAAACCAAGGCTCGGGTAGCAGTCATCTAAATCGCGATGGACACAGAGATTACTTTTTGATGACTGAAACACGTCAGACCAAGCCGTCATGTTACAGACTGAAATGCAATGTCTGGATCCGTCGCATTTCAACTGCAGAAACCCTACCCAAAAACTCCCTCCGGGAGAAGCTCAAACCACCCTGTACAACCCATTTACATGATATCTTGCAAAGAAATAATGTCCTACACCTGCCTTCTACCTTCCTTAACCCATTACACACCTTTAAAATCTTAAACATGGTCCGATTAAATCGAAAGGACAAGAATCCCTCTATCACACGAAGAACGTGAAGAACACGTAAAACGGCACTGCCCTAGTGTTTCCCACTCTCCGCACAACATCCTCGTGCTGGAAGCACGCTAATCGCATGTCGAAACTTCTGAATCACCACAAAAATCCCCACATGAGCCTCCCCCACGACTGAGCAGTGTTTCCTGCACTGCTCAGCCTAGGTTGGCCGGCTAGAACACACAGGCAAAATCGCGATAGGTCGTGACGTCGCGATCTAATCGCGACTGGTATATCCATCGCAATTAAAGGCGACATCCCTACATGCGATTTGTGGCGTGCATGCAGACGTGGACCCAGGAAGCGGCATTTAAAACGCGACGACCAGGGCGGTCGCGATTCTCAAAATCACGATGCCTGTGTTGGTCGCGTTTATGAAAGCCACACCAGAGGTTTGTTTGGCCTAGATTACCAAGCCCCAAACCCACACAACCTGTACAAACCATAGAAAAACTCCACCATATTGGGCCACACACTAGCCATAAAACCCACTAAGCTACAATCCGAAAAAGTCGCGACGTTACACATAGAGGGTCCGTGTAGGAATCTTGAGGTTTGTTCGGTGACTTTGTTCTATTCGGACAGGTTCGGAGGTGTCCGGAGATGAGACATCTTGGGGCCCTTGCGCATGTGACTACTAGGATGTGTTCGACAGCTCGTAGCTATTTCCGAGAACACGTGGCTGAACTCTCGTTGCCTCATTGCCTTACTGGGCCATGATCATGGGCCTAGGAAGCTAGAAATAGCCTCCACACTTGCCCCGCACCCTCTCAACCCCGCTCGGATGTGACCTTGAGCACTTGAGAGGGGAGATGAGTTATGTCACGCCCTGATGTGGAATATCAGAACACGAGGCAGTTGCAAGTAAATGGGTACAAAGCGAGTACTAGACATCAAACCATTGAATAGGAATAAATACTAAAACAAATTCATCTCATTCATAATTTCCAATGTCTGGTTACAACCACTAATATCAGAGCCATTCTATAGGGCCCAATTACATTGAATTAAGCAAAAGAATAAACTTCAACTCTTACATAATACTAGACGGTAGGGTATGCTTGACTTCACTCTTGATCGTTCCCATCCTCGTGAGTGTAAGCCTCTTCCTCAGTCTCTCTTGAGAACACATAACCAAAAATGCAGGATGAGCGACAAGGCCCAGTAGGACTTAAATATCAGAATCAAGCATGCTTCAAATGATTAATGTATTAAAAAGGCAGAGTATCTAATGATAGAGCGAGAGAGTCAAGTAATGTAAGAGATAGCATAATAGCATGTGATTGAATAGTACAAGTTTCTAAATAGCAGGAATATCTCTTACATTACTTGACTATTATGCTATCTCTTACTATTCAAAGTAACCTTAACGCGACGGGTCCACGGACCGCGACAAGAAAGCAGTCGTGACCCGTTGACCGGGCGCGACACGAAGACGCGACGGAGAGCCAGGGCGCGACCGGAACGCGACCCACAAGCTCATCACGACACGGATGACTGTCACGTCAGACATCCTCGACGCGACACTAACGTGTCGCCCAGCCTGGACGCGTTAGTGGCCAGTCATCCCACGACACCGGACGGAAGCCGGGAAACCGGGTCTTACAACAGTTATTTATAACTAGCAATCCAACCTGAGTATGGAACTATAACCACAATGCTTAAATAAAATTAAGTTAATAATAGGATTTCAAGTTTCATAAATAAATGGCAAACCACGCTCAGGAGTACGAGCTAAAGAAGGGTAACGCCAAACACGAGTCATGAAGACTGGTTCGCGACACGAGCTATAGACCTGGACATGCAACACAGGTCTACCTCTCAGCCTCATAGCCAAGGACGAAAGGTCCAGATAGAATCAATAAAGTGTGGAGACCACACCTCACCACAACTACAAATCACACGGCTGCAGCTCCATGCCTGGCACCTTTATGGACTCTGGCCCGAGCTCCTTAAAGTGAGGCACTGGAAAAAGGACTAGCTGGGGACCAATACGTCTACTGGTGTCTGTCCCCCAACCAAGAGGGCGCTACAAGCGACTAAAGACAACCACAAAACACAAGCCGATGTCCCATTGTCATCTTTCCCTCAGCTGGACGTACTACTTAAGCTACGGAGTGAGGATGTCTAGGAAGACGGCACAGACTCTAGCGGTACACAAGTACCAAGACAAGACCCCGAGCACTATGTGCCTAGCTCACAGAGAACTTGGGGTAGCCTATTGGAGAGGTAACCACGGGTGGCATCGTATACCCGACTTGCCTCGCACACACAACCACACAAACTCGATAATTCCACTTACCACAGGTGCCAATGCACTGCTTAATAACCACTGCATCCAAACCAACACTTATACAGACCCATACATAAAAGATAGTACCATGTAGACAAACCAAGGCTCGGGTAGCAGTCATCTAAATCGCGATGGACACAGAGATTACTTTTTGATGACTGAAACACGTCAGACCAAGCCGTCATGTTACAGACTGAAATGCAATGTCTGGATCCGTCGCATTTCAACTGCAGAAACCCTACCCAAAAACTCCCTCCGGGAGAAGCTCAAACCACCCTGTACAACCCATTTACATGATATCTTGCAAAGAAATAATGTCCTACACCTGCCTTCTACCTTCCTTAACCCATTACACACCTTTAAAATCTTAAACATGGTCCGATTAAATCGAAAGGACAAGAATCCCTCTATCACACGAAGAACGTGAAGAACACGTAAAACGGCACTGCCCTAGTGTTTCCCACTCTCCGCACAACATCCTCGTGCTGGAAGCACGCTAATCGCATGTCGAAACTTCTGAATCACCACAAAAATCCCCACATGAGCCTCCCCCACGACTGAGCAGTGTTTCCTGCACTGCTCAGCCTAGGTTGGCCGGTTAGAACACACAGGCAAAATCGCGATAGGTCGTGACGTCGCGATCTAATCGCGACTGGTATATCCATCGCAATTAAAGGCGACATCCCTACATGCGATTTGTGGCGTGCATGCAGACGTGGACCCAGGAAGCGGCATTTAAAACGCGACGACCAGGGCGGTCGCGATTCTCAAAATCACGATGCCTGTGTTGGTCGCGTTTATGAAAGCCACACCAGAGGTTTGTTTGGCCTAGATTACCAAGCCCCAAACCCACACAACCTGTACAAACCATAGAAAAACTCCACCATATTGGGCCACACACTAGCCATAAAACCCACTAAGCTACAATCCGAAAAAGTCGCGACGTTACACATAGAGGGTCCGTGTAGGAATCTTGAGGTTTGTTCGGTGACTTTGTTCTATTCGGACAGGTTCGGAGGTGTCCGGAGATGAGACATCTTGGGGCCCTTGCGCATGTGACTACTAGGATGTGTTCGACAGCTCGTAGCTATTTCCGAGAACACGTGGCTGAACTCCCGTTGCCTCATTGCCTTACTGGGCCATGATCATGGGCCTAGGAGGCTAGAAATAGCCTCCACACTTGCCCCGCACCCTCTCAACCCCGCTCGGATGTGACCTTGAGCACTTGAGAGGGGAGATGACTTATGTCACGCCCTGATGTGGAATATCAGAACACAAGGCAGTTGCAAGTAAATGGGTACAAAGCGAGTACTAGACATCAAACCATTGAATAGGAATAAATACTAAAACAAATTCATCTCATTCATAATTTCCAATGTCTGGTTACAACCACTAATATCAGAGCCATTCTATAGGGCCCAATTACATTGAATTAAGCAAAAGAATAAACTTCAACTCTTACATAATACTAGACGGTAGGGTATGCTTGACTTCACTCTTGATCGTTCCCATCCTCGTGAGTGTAAGCCTCTTCCTCAGTCTCTCTTGAGAACACATAACCAAAAATGCAGGATGAGCGACAAGGCCCAGTAGGACTTAAATATCAGAATCAAGCATGCTTCAAATGATTAATGTATTAAAAAGGCATAGTATCTAATGATAGAGCGAGAGAGTCAAGTAATGTAAGAGATAGCATAATAGCATGTGATTGAATAGTACAAGTTTCTAAATAGCAGGAATATCTCTTACATTACTTGACTATTATGCTATCTCTTACTATTCAAAGTAACCTTAACGCGACGGGTCCACGGACCGCGACAAGAAAGCAGTCGTGACCCGTTGACCGGGCGCGACACGAAGACGCGACGGAGAGCCAGGGCGCGACCGGAACGCGACCCACAAGCTCATCACGACACGGATGACTGTCACGTCAGACATCCTCGACGCGACACTAACGTGTCGCCCAACCTGGACGCGTTAGTGGCCAGTCATCCCACGACACCGGACGGAAGCCGGGAAACCGGGTCTTACAACAGTTATTTATAACTAGCAATCCAACCTGAGTATGGAACTATAACCACAATGCTTAAATAAAATTAAGTTAATAATAGGATTTCAAGTTTCATAAATAAATGGCAAACCACGCTCAGGAGTACGAGCTAAAGAAGGGTAACGCCAAACACGAGTCATGAAGACTGGTTCGCGACACGAGCTATAGACCTGGACATGCAACACAGGTCTACCTCTCAGCCTCATAGCCAAGGACGAAAGGTCCAGATAGAATCAATAAAGTGTGGAGACCACACCTCACCACAACTACAAATCACACGGCTGCAGCTCCATGCCTGGCACCTTTATGGACTCTGGCCCGAGCTCCTTAAAGTGAGGCACTGGAAAAAGGACTAGCTGGGGACCAATACGTCTACTGGTGTCTGTCCCCCAACCAAGAGGGCGCTACAAGCGACTAAAGACAACCACAAAACACAAGCCGATGTCCCATTGTCATCTTTCCCTCAGCTGGACGTACTACTTAAGCTACGGAGTGAGGATGTCTAGGAAGACGGCACAGACTCTAGCGGTACACAAGTACCAAGACAAGACCCCGAGCACTATGTGCCTAGCTCACAGAGAACTTGGGGTAGCCTATTGGAGAGGTAACCACGGGTGGCATCGTATACCCGACTTGCCTCGCACACACAACCACACAAACTCGATAATTCCACTTACCACAGGTGCCAATGCACTGCTTAATAACCACTGCATCCAAACCAACACTTATACAGACCCATACATAAAAGATAGTACCATGTAGACAAACCAAGGCTCGGGTAGCAGTCATCTAAATCGCGATGGACACAGAGATTACTTTTTGATGACTGAAACACGTCAGACCAAGCCGTCATGTTACAGACTGAAATGCAATGTCTGGATCCGTCGCATTTCAACTGCAGAAACCCTACCCAAAAACTCCCTCCGGGAGAAGCTCAAACCACCCTGTACAACCCATTTACATGATATCTTGCAAAGAAATAATGTCCTACACCTGCCTTCTACCTTCCTTAACCCATTACACACCTTTAAAATCTTAAACATGGTCCGATTAAATCGAAAGGACAAGAATCCCTCTATCACACGAAGAACGTGAAGAACACGTAAAACGGCACTGCCCTAGTGTTTCCCACTCTCCGCACAACATCCTCGTGCTGGAAGCACGCTAATCGCATGTCGAAACTTCT
Source organism: Colocasia esculenta (assembly GCA_014218235.1). Taxonomy (NCBI): domain Eukaryota; kingdom Viridiplantae; phylum Streptophyta; class Magnoliopsida; order Alismatales; family Araceae; genus Colocasia; species Colocasia esculenta. The sequence continues at coordinate 11,461,670 of CM024757.1, read as the reverse complement.
GAATCACCACAAAAATCCCCACATGAGCCTCCCCCACGACTGAGCAGTGTTTCCTGCACTGCTCAGCCTAGGTTGGCCGGCTAGAACACACAGGCAAAATCGCGATAGGTCGTGACGTCGCGATCTAATCGCGACTGGTATATCCATCGCAATTAAAGGCGACATCCCTACATGCGATTTGTGGCGTGCATGCAGACGTGGACCCAGGAAGCGGCATTTAAAACGCGACGACCAGGGCGGTCGCGATTCTCAAAATCACGATGCCTGTGTTGGTCGCGTTTATGAAAGCCACACCAGAGGTTTGTTTGGCCTAGATTACCAAGCCCCAAACCCACACAACCTGTACAAACCATAGAAAAACTCCACCATATTGGGCCACACACTAGCCATAAAACCCACTAAGCTACAATCCGAAAAAGTCGCGACGTTACACATAGAGGGTCCGTGTAGGAATCTTGAGGTTTGTTCGGTGACTTTGTTCTATTCGGACAGGTTCGGAGGTGTCCGGAGATGAGACATCTTGGGGCCCTTGCGCATGTGACTACTAGGATGTGTTCGACAGCTCGTAGCTATTTCCGAGAACACGTGGCTGAACTCCCGTTGCCTCATTGCCTTACTGGGCCATGATCATGGGCCTAGGAGGCTAGAAATAGCCTCCACACTTGCCCCGCACCCTCTCAACCCCGCTCGGATGTGACCTTGAGCACTTGAGAGGGGAGATGACTTATGTCACGCCCTGATGTGGAATATCAGAACACAAGGCAGTTGCAAGTAAATGGGTACAAAGCGAGTACTAGACATCAAACCATTGAATAGGAATAAATACTAAAACAAATTCATCTCATTCATAATTTCCAATGTCTGGTTACAACCACTAATATCAGAGCCATTCTATAGGGCCCAATTACATTGAATTAAGCAAAAGAATAAACTTCAACTCTTACATAATACTAGACGGTAGGGTATGCTTGACTTCACTCTTGATCGTTCCCATCCTCGTGAGTGTAAGCCTCTTCCTCAGTCTCTCTTGAGAACACATAACCAAAAATGCAGGATGAGCGACAAGGCCCAGTAGGACTTAAATATCAGAATCAAGCATGCTTCAAATGATTAATGTATTAAAAAGGCAGAGTATCTAATGATAGAGCGAGAGAGTCAAGTAATGTAAGAGATAGCATAATAGCATGTGATTGAATAGTACAAGTTTCTAAATAGCAGGAATATCTCTTACATTACTTGACTAAATAGCATAATAGCATGTGATTGAATAGTACAAGTTTCTAAATAGCATGTGATTGAATAGTAATGTAAGAGATATACTCGAGTATAGCATAAATAGCAGGATGGCCATAGCACAAATAGCACAAAGTATAGCAATAGCACAACGAGTATAGCACTTTGTTGTCAATAGACAATGAGAGAATATAGCACTTTTGATTGTCATTTAGATAGTCGAGATAGATAGCACTCGAGTGTAATGCCAAACTCTCTAGTCATTTAACTCCCGCGGGCACTAGCACTTTTGGGCGCACATCCCAGGACCAGACCGGACCCTTTATATATTGCCAGGCATTAGTTATATTGTTTATCCTTAGACAATCAGTCAATGGCCAATAGAGAGTACCAAGAAATAGATGAGAGTACTTGATGAATAGATGAGATAGTAGGGAGAGTATGAATAGATGAGCGAGTAGAGTATAGATGAGATCTAGGGGACATTGCATGTAACACATCATGTAAGCGAGCGATAGTTTGGTGTTGACAGTCAGGTGGAATTCACTACCTTTCCGCTGGCCATGTTATGCATAGGTCCATAGGTTCGACATGATTCTAGATAAGAACGAGAGTAACTAAAGCCGTTTGGATCTTACTGATCCCTAAAGGGTAACATAGGTGTTAGGGTACAACCAGCTCGTCGACCATGTGGGAAGCCATGGACAGAGGAGACTTACGGAGGTCTTGAACAAGGATTCACTAGTCCGGCAGTAGGAGTATCTGACAGAGAGTTCGTCCAAGTCAAGAGAAAGTGTGTACATAGAAACAAGTGCCCAACGTTATAGAGGAATTCTAGAACATAGGAGCGTCGGTAACGGTATTCCCAAATATCGCAAGAAAATGATGACAAGTTCAGTTAAAAATATGACAATTTAAACATATAATTAAATTAAATTACCAGATGTATTATGAGATATTTCCATGCCAAGTTAAGCCATATTGGATGGTTCAAAGTGTGTGTATGTGTCATGAAAAATCATGGACATGAAAGGTCTTGTGAACGATTCTAATTAACTAAAATATATCCAAGATTAACAGCTTCGTTTACTATATTTAAGAGAGTTAACAGGGCATGATATTACTGTAGAAAATCAAAACTTGCAGAATTAGGGGGTTTCATGCAAAAACCCCAGATCGCGACGTACCCCTGTAAGGGTCACGACAGGGTCATATGAGAACATGACAGGGTCTTGCACAGGTCGCGACAGGTTGGCCAGAGCAGGCTGCCAGAACGCGACGGTGTGGCCTGTCGCGTTCAGAACGCGACAGGTACTGTGTCGCGATGGGCCCTGAGAACGCGGCCTATCAGGCCGTCGTGTTCTCAAGTCCTGCGCTTGAGTTCGAGCGGGAAAAGGACAGTGCATGGGATTGCAGTCTAGATTTCTATAATTTGACATAGGGTTGTTCAAAAATTCATAACTAATTGCACAGGCAATGAAAATTCATGAAACTAGTTCAACATGTATCTAGATATGCATTAGTATTCACAGTAAATAGGAATTTGAAAACATACATGGTTTTGGCATGCTTCAAACAGGTTTATTCACGAAGAACATGGAACAGTGTACAGTTGAGATGCAAGAATTAATTCGAGCAATAGGATGGATGAAATTTAGGGATTTCAGAGGCAAACGATGCCTAACATCCATCAGTATCTCCAGTTAAAATCTCATGGTATGGGGTCAAGTATTGATAGAGTTCTAGAATTTAGATGAAGGGTCGGGGTCATGACGAGTGCAAAACTTCAAAAATCAAGAAGAAAATATTGACTTGATGGAAAATTATGAAACCAGATGATTTTTGTTCCTGATGGTTGGAACAAACTACAAACGAAGTTTATAATTTTTGCTCATGAGAATGCCTACCTTTGACTCTGTTTCTCTTCTAGGGATAGAACTTGAAGAACACGGTTTGAAGCATGATCAAGCCTTCTCCCCACGAGTTCTTCCTCTCCTTGGCTTCCTCTCCACGTCCAGCAAGCCCCAGCAACGAGTTAGGGCCGACCATGGAGAGATTGAGGACTATTTAAGCTCCATTGCTTTCCCTTTCCTAGTTTAACTCTAATTTCCCTTTAATTACGAGGTTTCCTTTTTTCTCTCACCGTTCTAAGCTTTCAAACTCCTAATTGGGTTAGGTTGGAATGCAATTTTGTGGCCAACCAAATAGGATAGTGTTAGGAAAAAAATTCCAACACAAACAGCTATTTTAATGATTTATTAACCCCTTTTCTATTTAGGCAATATTTAATATACGAATTTTGGGTATTATTCTATTATTCCTCTTTTAAAAATCTCTATTTTGGCCTAATAAATTCTAGAGGGTTCATTTAACAAAGTCCATTACTTCTTTTCATTTAATGGGTTTTAATTAATTCCTTTTCCTTTGTATTTTCTAATTTATTTATTATTCTAATTTAATTATTATTATACATACTATTATTATTATTATTGAAAAAAAATGGGTTGCTACAACTTATCAACATCGTCTTCCTTGCATTAAACGTGATACTGATCGTGGCGGTATGTACGGCTATCGGTGACGCTGTTGAAGCTCTTTTGGTTTCCCCATCTCATGATGGTGGGAGAGGTGTGACGTGACCAGGAGTCGGAACAGTGCGTTTGAACGGGCTGTTGAAGCGGGCGAACCGCCATTTTCACCCTTCGAATCTCGTGCCTCTTCTTCCTTATAAGGAAGGGAAGAGGAGGAGGAACGCTTCATGCTTTCCAGTCTTCGAACGTCTTTCCACCTCTGCTGCCAGTCTTCACACCCTCTTCATCCTTTCTCCCATTCGTCTTCCTCATCTCCTCTTCCACCAACTCCCGCATCAATGGCTCAACGTGAGGGGAAGGCTATGGCGGAGACCAGCAAACAGTCACCGATGAAGACGAAGGTGATGGAGTACCAGAGCTTCGAGGGCTTGTGCGAGCGGTTCCAGAGTGGGGAGGAGTATGAGATCGTCTTGATGCGCGAGGATCAGACATATCTGACAGATAAGCCTGGGTGCTTTGTTCTCTCCCTGGACCTAATGGAGGTAGGGTTCTGTTTTCTGGTGCCAAAGGTGGCCAAAGATCTGCTTAGAGTCTGGAAAATTGTACCAATCCAGTTGACACCAAATTCGTGCAGGACGATCTTCATTTTCTGCATCATATGCGAGAAGCAAGGGATTCAAGCGACGGTGGATCTGTTCTGCAACCACTTCAGCTTGGTGTCGTCGTTGCAGTATGGGCACGGTATCATGTATACCAAGCACCAGACGAACAGGATGAGGATCCTCTCCCTACCCTGTATTTCAAACAATAAGGGGTGGACCAGACAGCTCTTCTTCCTAGATCGGAAGAAGGGGAGTGGCACTCTAGAGTGGGGGTTCCCCACTCGAGTATACAAGCCCCTGAAAAAGGCGGACACCCCTGCTGATCCAAGACGCCGCCAAGGTTTTCATTGCATTGTCCAATGTACTTGTGGAGCAGGCCGAGTTGCTCTTGACCGAACACAAGCTTGTTAAATAAAAGTTGAGCCGCGCATGGGGTGAGCTTCCCGCCTTCAGTCTTGTCCTTTATTTCGCTGAAAAATAGCTTCAAAACTTTGTTTTCTTCCTCAAATGCTACCGAAATGGCCGCTGATCGGAACCAGAAGGACCAGGCCAGATATGCCGAGCAAATCCCCGTCAAGTTATACTTGACATGTATTGGTGAGGGAGCAATGGTGACGGCGTTGGAGGCTATTCGGCTCGTCATTCGACCCCTGAAGATAAGTCTTCGGATGGAGGCTGCGGCCCCAAGGGGGGAGGCCGTGGAAGAGGCGAGGAGGAGGATGCTGCCCCCCAGCTCCAGCTTCATAAAAGGAGGAAGCTAGTGAAGGCGACTGAATAGGAGAGGAAGGAGAAGGAGTCGAGATCGACGTCGGCTGCGGCGGAGCTCCCCACCACAGAAGGGGTGCTCCTAGAGATGGGCCTCCTTGGTGGCGAGGACCTGGTCATTGTCAATGACCAGTCTGATAGGGACTCCTTCGAGGAGCTTCTTAGGGCATTGGAGCCCTTAGTACCTACCAGCGAATGCGGGGAATTGGCGGCCACAGAGGAGGCTCCAGTGGCCATGTAGGAGGCATCGACCGCAAAGGCAGCGATGGTGGGGTTTGCAGCGGAGCAAGCACTGGGCTCCACACCGATCGAGGGGAAGCACTGGGTTCCTCCCCGACCGTAGAGACGGAGATGGTGGGGTTTGCGACAGACCAGACACCCGTGGTTTTTCTCGAGCGGTCGATCGACTAGAATGAGGCAGTAATCCCACAGGGAGTGCTTGTGGGGGATGCCGAGGACCAAAGGATCTGACGGAAAATGCGATCACTGACCAGATGGTTGAGGAGCCAGTCTCTCCTTTCGAGAACACTGTCGGAATAGTCGACACGAGGGAGGAGTCTGACGATCACACACCCCTGACGAGGGTGTTCACGGCAAAGACCCCTGTTCGGCCTTCGGAGGTCGGCCTGGAGGCGGCTCTGGAGTGTCTCCGAGTAGATCCCTTGACCCAAACATTGCCCCCCTGCCCCACTGCCAAGCAGCTGAAGGTGCTCCGATGGTGCCGGGGGGAAAGCTCAGAAGCAGAGAGGGCCAATGAGGAAGAGAGCGCGGCGCTTTCTTCGGGAGGAGAGAGTGCTGAGGCCGACGCCGATGAGATTGCTTGGGGCATCGTGCGGTCGATGGAGGTGTTCCAGAAGTTGGCAGTAAGGACGCAGTTCCAATAGATTCTCTGGGACACCGAGGTCATGGCATCGGCGGAACGAGAAGAGCAAAGCAGAGGCCGCGAAGCCGAGCAGCAAAAGGAGATTGAAGACCTCCAAGCTGCGCTAAAGGCTTCTGACCTTAAGCTTGTTGTTGCAAAGGCCGAGAAGGCTAACATCACAGCGGTGCTTCAAGAGGCTGAGGCTTGGGGTGTCTCTGCGTACAAGGCCGGTCTAGAGTTCCAAAAAGATCTGGAATAATACAGCGCGTCTTGCTATGAGGTCGGCCCTCAAGTCGGTGACTATAACGGCCCCGATGCTCGGACCCTCGGCTCCCGCCAAGAATCCAACCGTCGGCATCGCCGCCTATAGGCCTGAAGACCCGGAAGGGCTAACGAACTAGTCCAACAAGATATGTAACAAAAGTAAGCAACAACAACAAGCAATAAAAATGTACTAACAAGTGAAGAAAAAACATCCAACACAAATTACGAGTCTAGTACAGTCCCAAGTTACAAAGTACAAGTGCATAAAGAAAGGGAATAACAAATCCCTTAGGGGCATACCCCGAGGGTGACGAGGCAAGTACAAAGGGAACACTGCTCAACGAGGGCGTCGTCTACTACGGCCCAGTCTCCTCTGCCCACCACGGAGGGTATTGCTATGAAGTCTCACCTGTAAAGAAGGGATCGAGCTTCACGAAGAATCCCAATAGGGACTACCAATCTTCCACTAGTTCTAACAAGCAGAATAGATATATGTTTATAACTAAAATTAAGCAAGTAATATGTTCTACTAACAGAGTAAGTGTGGAAGTAGAAAGTAACTATACGGCCATTGGTCTAAACACATTGGGATCAGAAACCCGTGTAAGCCACGGCACTGGGATGCATCCCAAGGCTATAAACACAGATAGAGAACCAATGTCTGGATAAAGACACTAGCCACAGAACAACTACCACTAGTCAACTAGTTAGGTGCGCCATGTGCCTTACCCTCAACCTCCAGTCCATCTCTACCACCTCCCGTCAAAGTGAGACAATGAACTAAAAGTAACCACACAAATGTCGTAGTCTGGCCAGACCACGGCCTCACACTTGGCCCCTCTAGATGGTACTGGAACCACGTAGAGTAAGGCAGTGAGAAGGACTAGCTGATCTACACTAAAAGAACACCTAAACCACCTCAGTGTACCAGAATCAGTTAAGAGAGCTCTGCAAATGGCTCTACGCTGTTGTCCCCACCATTTTCCCTTCTGCTACCAGAGTTTGTAACTCGAGCTCGCCCGCCACCTGGAGAACTCCCTCAGCAGACGCATGGGGACCAGGGGTCCAGGTAACAGTAACAACCTCTCAACAGACAAGCCCACAAGTGCCTAACATCGGGCGAACAACTAGTGTAGGACCATGTTAGGAACAACATAGGTGCCAAGAAACAGAGATGTAGCGGAATAGAAACTCCGAACAGGTAGCTAGTCGCTCTCTGTCTTAGAGGCGACACAGTGGTCCATCTCCACCTGAAGGCGACGACCCCTCCCATCGCGACCTGGGCCAGAAGGCGACGGATATGCCTGTCATGATAAGAACACGATAGGGTAGGTCGTCGCCACAACAGGGTAACCACTATGAACGCAACGTACATACCCATCGCGATAAGAACGCGGGTGGTACTAGCGCCACGTTCACAACAAAGACGACGGGGTGACACGTCGTGACATGGTCGTGACAGGGACCCCTGTCGTGACCACAGACAAAGGGTCGGGTGTCAGCCCGAGACCTCCAAAAATGCCCCAAAAGTGCAATTCCAGTGTACACAGTGGGTGGGGAACATGGAGAACGTTCAAACCACAGGCTAAGCATCCAAACCACCATCATCCAGACCCATGCATGTCAAGGAGATGGATCTACACTCATGAATCCTCACATGGAAGCATGATAACACTCAAACCCCAAGCCCCCAAACATGCTCAAAGGATCAAACCAAGCATTCATAAACACATATCATGGCTTCTATAAGGCTTGGACAAGGGTTGGTGATCCTATCATGGTAGAACTAGGGGGAAGAAGAGGGTCCCTACCTCAAAACGAAGAGCCAACTCATTGGGTTCTTTTCGTGTGCATGGCCACCTCCTCTCTCCAAACTCCACGCTAACGCCGTCGATGAGCAAGGATCGTCCTCCTATACATCGGAGAAGATGATCACCACCATGAAGAGAAGAGTGCCACACTAGAGAGGACACCATGCCGGGAAGAACACTCCTCACACAAAAAACACCTCACACACTCCCTACGGAGGAAACACACACAGAGGGGTCGGAGGAAGGGAGGAAAGAAGAAGAAAGGGGGGGAGGAAGGCAGGTTTGATGGCGTGGCTTATTGTAGCACCCCAAAGTTTAATACCAAAATAATAATATGATATAAAAAAATAGAGAAGATTCTAATTTCCATAAAAGACATAAATATTTACTAGAAACCTGGTTATCTTTACTTTAGAGATATTTCTACATTAATAAAGTGACCGATACTGTCTTCAAATGTGCGCACTCCGACAAGGCGCCACAAGAATTCGTTAACGGAATTGAAATCTGAAAACAGCATAATTCTCAAAAAAAATATGTTGATTCTAGAAACATAAATATCCTGAATTATTGACTCCCGGATATCAAGATTAAGTCGACACAATACGTTTCTAGGTAATTTTTGTGGGATGAAAAATTAATTCAAAAAATTAAACTAAAATCACCATATTTGTAAAACCTTTCAATTAGCTTATGTTTGAAATTTTAACTTAATTGGACATTGTTTGAATACAAAAATAAAAGGACAAAGGGGCCAGATGAATTATGCTCTATTTATGTAAACTATTTTTGGAATAATTTTGCTTACGTAGCCTTGGCTACGTAAGGCTTTCCTACTTCTTGTGTAACTGGGTTACACATTCCATGAAACGTGTTGGCAGTGCAAACTCTCCTATAAATGTGGCTAGGTAGGAAGTGTTGGGGATTTTTACCTCAATGCGTGGGTGTTTACGGTGGCAGGTGGGGGGGGGGGGATTATTAATGTCCTAGAGGGGGGTGAATAGTGTAATCACGGGGTTGTGCGCCCCTTTGAGACACAAAAGAGCATGCGATATATATAGAATGAAGGAATGTGATCGCCACCAAGATGATTGCCTAAAAATACTCCTAAAGCATGGGCTAATCAACTTGGAAAAGGAAAGAGAAGGCCACTTACCTGTTAACGCGTCGCCGATGTGCAACGCGATAACAACCTTATCGCGACTGCCTGATCAGACGCGATATGGATGTCGCGACCGGGTCCCTCGATGCCTTCTCAACAGTGCGGGAGATGGATGACAGACCTCCTTCCTCCTCTTCAGCCGGCCAAAGAGGAAGAGCTTCCTCGCTTGTTCTTTGTTCCAAGTACCTGCCAAGTCATGAAAAATGAAAGGGGAACCCAATTAGACATTCAAACAAGTGTAGCATCCATCATATATGAAAGAGCATGTAGAGAGCATGGTGAGTGCGTACCGGGTGGTTTTGGAAACCCCTTTTGGGTATAGGAAAACTAGGAGGGAATATGCATGGGGAGAAATCATGGAAGAGGAGAGGGAGAAACCCTAACTAGCATGTATGCATGTGCAAAATGTGGAAAAGAAACTAAAAATCAAAACTAAACAAATACTGCCCCGTTTGATGTGATTCCAGTTGGAGGTCGGAGAGGAGGATGTCGTGAACAACTTTCATGAAGACATCTTGAAGAGATCTGGCCTGGTTTGGGCTATAGAAGAGACGATAATCCCGCATGTGCAGATCTCGATATGAGAGAGAAAGTGAAGAATAATTTGCTGTAACTTTTCGCACAAGCCACCAATTGATGTGATTCCACTTCGAGGTTGAAGAGGGATCTGTGGGGAGCAACTTTGATGAAGACACCTCAAAGAGATCTGGCCTGGTTCGATCTCCACAAGCTGTGCAAGCACTGCTGGTCCTGGAGGCGATATGAGAGAGAAAGAGGAGAGAGAAAGAAGGAAAACGGGAAGAACAACCCCTCCTCTGCCTTGGGGACGATGGGACCTCGTGTGCAGAGCCTCCAGGGACCTCTCCTCGTAGTGGTAGCCTTCCTCTATCCCTTAGAGAGTCCTAGGATGTGTTCAAGAGAGAGAGAGAGAGAGAGTCCAATCCCGAGTTAGAGAGAGAGTCCAAGTTGTGGGGGAGTTTGAGAGTCTATCTAGAGTTTGGATGGGCTTGGGGGCTCCCTAGGGATAAGGATAGGAGGTTTAGGTCGTAATCCAACTCATAGGGACTTTAGATAGGCTTTAGGATGGAAGGATAAGTCAAAAATCACGTAAAAACGTGTTTACGTGCATGGCACTGTCGCGACGGGTCGCGGGGCCGCGTTCATGTCGCGTCCATGCAGTAGGTCGCGACTATAAGATAGTCTGCGTAGGTCCCACGAAAATGGCCATAACTCTCTACACAGAGATCGGATTGATGCGCCGTTTGTTGCGTTGGATTCTAGACTCGGAGGGCTACAAAATGATAGTATGGAATGCCAAATTTGGATTAGAAATGAGGATGTTATGAGCTCTCAAAGTGAATGCATGTTTAGAAGATTGGGCAGATTGCACAGTTTTGATATTTCAAGTGATGTTTGGCCATGGGCTTGAGAATGGGCCTGACATTGAGGGTGAATGGGCTCATGATGGGCCAGAGAAGGACTCCAAAGTGATGACCAATTTAGGACATCAATGATATGAACAAGAAATGTGCTCAACTTATAGGCCGAAAACGGGTGTCTACAGATTGCCCCTCCTTGATGCCCGCTTTGCAAGGGAGCGAAGCGGAAAGAGAGCGAAGTGTAATGAAATGGAATGGAGCGAGGATGAAGCAGAGTGGACTGAAAAGTGGGCATCAAGGTAAAAGAGACACCCGTCACAACCAATAAGTGATAGAAATTCTCTAGAAGACTCTGAACTAACCTCAAGGAAGAGCGAGCACGGATGGCTCCTGTCTGGAACGACAAAAAAGGAAAGCAAAAGAAGGATGATCAACCTCTTGATTAAGAGGTACCCTAGCCGATTGGCCTACAGGTTTCATCTTGGGAGGACATCTGCGTGCCAGGTAGGTCACGATGACTCAAGCCCTGGGAGCGGTTCGCAACCAAGACGGATCAGGGGGATATTTAAGCTGATTTAGATGAATGGAGGGAGTAAATTCCAGACAGAAGTCATACTGGCCAACTGGACCAAGTGACTAGTTCAAAGAAGACCTTCAAATTGTGAGTGGAATAGGATTTCTTGTTCAAGAAACTTAAGCATGATTGATCATCACCAGGGAAACAACCTTTGACAAATCATGAGGCATGAAGCTCAAAGTCCTACATGATGCATGCTGGGCTAAAATAAAAAGAAATCATCAAATCAATATGCAAAGAAAAGAGAAAATAGAAAATACTCAAGGATAATATTGTTAAGCCAAATAAGAACGGGTCAAGAGACTACCTGCAACCGCAGTGTAGGCCTGAATCTATTGTCCCCGTACTTAACTCAACGGCCTATCCAGCGATTAGCAATGTGCACCTAGATCATCACTGTTTTTGTTGAAGGGGAACTCAAATCCCAGAACACATTGAGAACCAACCGGTCCTTGAGATAATATAGTAGCATAAGTACCATATAGTAATGCAAGGGAGAACGGATAGGGATACTTACCTGACTTACCTGTAGAGCGCAGAACTCACCATTTTTTTGGGGGTTTTACTTTTTCTGATTTTTTTTTGTTTTTTTTTTGTGTGTAAATGAAGCAATAAACAAAGCACTAAACAAGCTAACAACAATAAGCATAAACAACTCAGTCATCCACATGATTGAAACAAAGCACTGAAGAACAGTCAGGTTCACACATAGAGAGTCCTCTCATGGAGCCATTCAGATGAAGGAGAATATGTATGGGACTTGGGAAGGACTTGGTGGGATAATGTGTTTGAAATTCAAATCATGGGTGCGACTGAGGAGGAGAGACAGATCGTAAAGATGATGTGAGCAAGACTCAAACAAAAGCAATAAAGAAATATGGAGATCCGAGCGACCAATGCTTGGGAGCCAATGTACCTGCACACTTAGCATGTATGATTAGATCTGCTCATTTTTATTATTTTTAGTTTGAAAACATTTGATTTTTTTTTGAGTTTGAAATTATTTGATTTTTTTTTTTGCAATATCTGATTTTTTAGATTTTTGAAAATATTTGTTTTTTGGAATTTTGTCAATATTTGAATTTTTTGGGATTTTTTGGAAATATTTGATTTTTTGGGGATTTTTGGCAATATTTGATTTTTTTGTATTTTTGGAAATGACGCCTGAAGCCGACGTTAGCCCTTCCTAAAAAGACACATGAGACGGAAGGCACTCACCCTTGCTACTACAGCACTAAAGCAAGATCAAACTACTGGCAAGGGGTCCTCATTCATTCATCTTTCATTAAAGACCACCAAAAGGTCGGATGTGCATTAAGATGGTGGCGTCTTGTAGATGGTTGCCCCTAGCTTGCGGTGCCACTACAAAGGCCATACCGGGAGACGACCCAGCCTTATATAGAGAAAGAGAAGAAAGTTTGGGGATAAGTCTAATGCAAGCTTTAAAGGACAAGTTAGGCTTAGCTTCCTTCCATGGCATACCTCTTAGAGGTTTAATCTATTGAGGAGGGACTTTTGGTCATTTCATTTTTTTTTTCTTGCCTATTTTTTTTTTGCTTGGGGCATGCGTACGACCGGGCTCAAGGGCGTCCCGCGGGGAACTGTACTGCCACTCTTTGCTATGCCCCTATTCCTTGATTTTCTTTCATTTGTTCTTCTTCTCGCTTTTATTTGGCTTTTCTTTTGCAGGCCTGATTGACCGTCCCTATTTGAGATTTCCTCTCATCAAGGTGTGCTTAGGTCGGTCGCCTCGCCTAAATAGTCTTTTTGCCTTTACACTTTGACCGAGTAAAGAAGAGAATAGCTTTTGCACCTCCTAGGTATGGCCTGAGTAGCAACGGTGTTTACTAGAGGAGCCGACTAAGGTTGCCATGTGAGTGTGTGATGATCCTTGCTTAAGGTGACCTTTAATGATAGGGGAAAGGATGTCAGACTCTTAGCACGGAGCAATCTCTAGCCTGAGTGCTGCAGAAGCAAAGCAAACCTAAGACCGACTCGACCACTCTTGCTGTGAACTGAGACAACTCTCTTTGATGTTTGGTGTTTAAAGAAATATTTGCATGGTTATTTGGTGCGCAATGCGACCCCTCTATTGAAAGAACGACCTGCATTAGTCTTTGAACTTTGATTTTGGTTGCTTTTAATTAGCTCATTTGCAGGAAACTGTGAAAAGTAGGGGTCAGCAAGAATTGGAGCCAACTCAACACAAACAAGAGGGAGACATGATGCTACATGAAGATGAGGGATAAGAACCCTAAAACAAGAGGATTTATAAAGGAGAAAAAAAATGTTAGTGAGGACTGAAACCTCTGGAACAGTGAGAGAAAGGGTCGGGACCCCGAATAGGTAGTGAGGGAGGAATCGGGTCGGACCCGAGATCAGGAGGGGTTAGAGGAAGGAACTGTAGAATGGAGGGTGGAGGATATGGAGGATCAGAAGGGGAAGTGGAAGGAGGGGAATCAGATGCTCCTGGAGAGTGTGGACCTGACCTATAATTAGGAGGCTCTGGTGGAAGAGGAAAAGGGGAACCCTGAGCGCTAGGAAGGAAGTTAGGTGACCCAGGTGGATATGGAGAGAGAGCCTGAGAACCCAGAGGGTGATCGGGTGGCTCAGGAGGAAGAGATAAGTGAGGGTCCAAAGACCCTAAAGGAGTAGGAGGGGAATAATGCGGCACCAGTCTAGAATTGGGAGATCGGGCGCCTCCTCTGGGAACCAGATTGACCAAAATGAGTAGTATTGAAAGATCAAGGTCAGAGGATGACATGATAGGGAGATCGACATTTTTATTGAAGAATTTCAATCTTGATCTCAGCCTCCTTTGCTTCTTGGCAGATTTCTTCTTGTGATGGCACAACTTCTTTGCTCTCACAGACAGATACGACGGTTTCATTTTGACATGTCTTCTTAAATATCGGGACCAGGCAGCAGATGACCTCGCTCTCCTCTGCAGCCACACGGCTCTCTCATCAATTATAGTCATCATGACTGCCGTGTGTGTACTTGCCCCTTGGCTATCATTTGCATATCTAACCTTTATAGACACCCATGGGGGAATGCCATAAATAGGCTCCTTTGCTGAGAGGGTTTCCCTTGACAAGTGGACAGTGCAAATCCATGGGAATTTGATGCGTGGTACCAGCAACATGAGATTTGGCATCTTGGCCTGACACTCTGGCATGAAGACCAACTCCCTTGACAGTTGAAGAGGGGAGGCTTCTGGGAGTGTGATGGGTGGCACTAGCACGGCCAACTGACTGACAGGCTGAGGCAAATTGGAAAGGACTCTTGGCAAAACCTTGAGTGTTCTTGGTGACATAGCAATGTGCCCCTGGTCAGGTTGAAACATGGAAAGGAGGGCTTTGGATGCTTTGGGCAGCGTGACTTCTTACCCCTTGAGTGACAGCTGATTCATGATGGCCATAGCAGCCGTGTGAGATAGCACGACATTTGTAGATAACCCCTTCTCTTGACCAGCCATATGCAAAATAACTGAGCGAGGAGTGATGATGGCATTAATGGTAGCATTTCCAATAAGCAACGTAATGGCTACCGTCCCCGCTTTGGATTTGGCTGTCACTAGGGCCTGGGAACTCTTTTTGACAGTGCTCTTCTGAGGAGATGAAAGCTCATCCTTCCTGAATGCGCCCGAGATAAGGACATAGACCGGCATGCGACTGATGTAGTTGTAAGGGTTGAAACACATGACCGGAACTGGGCTACCTTCTCTCAGTCCATCTTGCATAGGGGAAGTAATTTCAAGGCATGCTGCTGGTGATGCACACCCGCTCCATTGGGATGTGGTAATGGGATGTATGGTGGCTATGGCGGGTTCGTCAGATGCGGAGGGCTTAGTGTGAGGTGATGGGATGGTGGCAAGGACAGGTTCGTGCAGTGAGAGCTCTTCCTCCAACTCAGAGGCTGAAGTAGCCTTATTCTTGGGAGTAGGAAACTCTTGCTTGGACTCAGAGGTGAGTGGAGCTTGCTCGAGCCTTGGTGTGGTGGTAATGGCTTGCTCAGGTGCAAATGGCAGTGGGGTGGAGATGATGGCGAGGGGTAAAGATGGAGGGTTTGCAGGAGTGGAGGGATTAGTGGTTTGCGGCATTAGTGGAGATGACTGACAGCGCACCGACACAATGGGTCGAGCTAA
Organism: Colocasia esculenta; assembly: GCA_014218235.1. Taxonomy (NCBI): domain Eukaryota; kingdom Viridiplantae; phylum Streptophyta; class Magnoliopsida; order Alismatales; family Araceae; genus Colocasia; species Colocasia esculenta. The sequence continues at coordinate 11,446,337 of CM024757.1, read as the reverse complement.
CAGCTTGTCATCAGGGTGCGATACGGTAGGTGTGGTGGTGATAGCCTGAGCAAGGGTTGGTGGAGGGGGTTGTTGTTGTTGTGACGGAGCGGGTGGTGCACTTGGAGGATAAGTGAAGAGGTGCCTTTGGCCTTGAACTGGTGGAGATGATGACTGACTTGATACTTGTGTTGGCTATCTTCGTTGCGCTGCTGGCTGCTCGGGCTGCTGTTCTGCTGCTTGTGATGGAGAGGGATGCTGCCCCTGGCTTTGTGATTTTCTCTTCTCTTGACAATGCAAGATGAGCCTGTGCATTGCAAACCAATTTATCTTCTGCTCTAGATCCAGATTACATATTACATCTCGGAATTCACAGCAGTTTGCGACTGTATGCCCCGCATGGCGATGATATAAGCAATATTCTGATCAATCCACTGTCATGTCCCAGCTTGGCTTTTCTGGAGGGAGTTGTAATGCATTGATGGACATCAGGGCTGTGAAGACATCAGGGAGAGACTCTGGCAACGGATGATAAAGGGCTCGCTTTGGGCCAAGTGGATGCCGTGATGGCTGGGTTGTGGATGGTAGGGTATTGCGGCATGGACGAGGTGGTTGTTCTTGTGGAAGCGGGGCGAGTTGGCTATATGAAGGTGGAGGTGCATGGTGGTTAGTGGAGTGGGTAGGCGTGGGGTGGTGGATGGTATCAACTTGGGCCTGGGTTTGGACTCCCTCATAAGTGGGCCCTTGAAATGAAGAATTAGGTTGTTGGGCCTCAAACATGGATGGCCTGGGGGAGTCAGGGAGTTGGGTTTTAACAAAGCGAGCACGGCTGTATACTTGTTGCATGGATGTGATATTGTTCATAGCCAGGATGTGGCGGTACATGGGCGTTGTATTAGTAATGATAAGCTTGATTTTCTCCTCTTCTAGGATGTGCATCTGGACATGCGCAGACATCTGATGCCACCGGTCAGCATAAGTTGCGAATTCTTCATCAGGCTTCATCTGCTCAGCCACTAGATCGGCCATTGAATACGCGGGCCTGACCCCGTCTTGGTATTGCTATACGAATCTGGCCTTGACGATTTCAAAATCCTCGACTTCATTGAGAGGCAGGGAATAGAACCACTCCAGAGCGGGCCCGTCTAATGACCGCCTAAAAAGATAAGCCAGTAAGCGGCGATCATGTTGATAGGACACCGACTCATAGAGAAAATCCTTTAGATGGATGTAAGGGTCTCCAGCCCCATTGAATTTGCGATAAACAGGGAGCTGAGAAGGTGGAGGGATCCGGAGACCACAGAAATCAGGAAGAGTATCATTGAAGGAAGTTTTGGCTTTAACTGCCTCCGCAGGTCACTGAGCTCTCGCTTCATGGATTCGAACTCAGATTGGAAGTCCTGAGCCGAAGTGGATAGTGGATAGCGAGGGCCCATTTGGGAATGAGAGCGGAGTCGAGAGTCAAGGTCCGGGCCAGATTGAGCATAATGGGCCGGCTGCAATGATGTGGGCTGAGCAAAAGGATGTCCCGATCCAGGAGTGACAATGTGAGATGATCTAAAATGAGCAGGATGACGTGGGCCTGCTGGGCCCATCTTGGAAGAAGACCGTAAAGCAAAGGTGGACAAGAATTCGGGGGCCTGGTCAGGGCCCATTTCAAGCAGGAGGCGCTCCAATTCAGCGGCCTCGTTAGAAGAAGATGGCGACGGAATAGATCGGGAATGGGCACCCTCATCGGCCCAATGGGCCTTGGGCTGGGCCGAATTTGGAATAGACTCATAAGACAAGGGGTCTACATGAGGAGGAGAGGTTGGGGGATAGGTGAAGTGGAAAGGAGCCATGAAAGGATGAGAACATGGGAGGAATTAAAAAGAATACACTAAAATACAAAATAAGGATACAAGAACAAATATAATTACACAAGAAGGGGACGAGAAAGGAGTTTTCAAGCAAACACCCAAGTTGATATGATAAGCGTTAGGATTTTAGGGTTATCACTTAGCCTTTTAATGGATTGATTTAATTGAATTGCACTTGGCTAAAGAGGAACCCTAATGGGTGTGTACTCAAGTACTCCGGGGTGACTAGGGATGGGAAACACTCACATGCGAGGGGTGGTTCGAACTATGGGTGCGACGGGTACAACCGGTCCGGTGAACCGCAACGTGCGTACAGTCACGAGGACTTACGGAGGTCCTTGGAAGGCGGCCCGACTCAACCTACGAGTGCTCGCAGGTGAGAGGGCTCACTCAACCAAGGGGGAGAACCTAAACAACACGGATTAGAAGTGTACACATGAGCCTAGGTGCACCAAAGTGCATGCAAGTCTAACTTAAACTAACAAATAGTGACTGGCAGGTCTCTGCTGTCGTCGCGATGACCAGATCCACCGCGACCTTATCGCGACCAAAGATTCGACCGTGACAGAAACAGGGCACAGAAACCCACAGTCACATGCAAACAACAACAAACAGACTAACCTACAGCACAATACAATCACGAAAGGAAGTAAACAACACAGTGTAGCTATCTAGATAGACAGAAACTGATGCATGGAACGGGAAGCAGGACCAACCAAAATGTACCTGATATCGCGTCCTCCAAGTCCACCGCGATAAGGTCGCGCTCGCCCGATCCGTCGCGACAAGGTCCGAAAGCAACAAATGGAATAAAACGAAAAACCCGATCCTAAGATGATTCTAACACATCAAAAATAAACAAAAAGGCAGGTAAATGGTAGAGCAAACAAGGTTTGGCAATGGAGGTCCCACCGTGATCGCCAAAAGGTGTAATCACGGGGTTGTGCGCCCCTTTGAGACACAAAAGAGCATGCGATATATATAGAATGAAGGAATGTGATCGCCACCAAGATGATTGCCTAAAAATACTCCTAAAGAATGGGCTAATCAACTTGGAAAAGGAAAGAGAAGGCCACTTACCTGTTAACGCGTCGCCGATGTGCAACGCGATAACAACCTTATCGCGACCGCCTGATCAGATGCGATATGGATGTCGCGACCGGGTCCCTCGATGCCTTCTCAACAGTGCGGGAGATGTATGGCAGACCTCCTTCCTCCTCTTCAGCCGGCCAAAGAGGAAGAGCTTCCTCGCTTGTTCTTTGTTCCAAGTACCTGCCAAGTCATGAAAAATGAAAGGGGAACCCAATTAGACATTCAAACAAGTGTAGCATCCATCATATATGAAAGAGAATGTAGAGAGCATGGTGAGTGCGTACCGGGTGGTTTTGGAAACCTCTTTTGGGTATAGGAAAACTAGGAGGGAATATGCATGGGGAGAAATCATGGAAGAGGAGAGGGAGGAACCCTAACTAGCATGTATGCATGTGCAAAATGTGGAAAAGAAACTAAAAATCAAAACTAAACAAATACTGCCCCGTTTGATGTGATTCCAGTTGGAGGTCGGAGAGGAGGATGTCGTGAACAACTTTCATGAAGACATCTTGAAGAGATCTGGCCTGGTTTGGGCTATGGAAGAGACGATAATCCCGTATGTGCAGATCTCGATATGAGAGAGAAAGTGAAGAATAATCTGCTGTAACTTTTCGCACAAGCCACCAATTGATGTGATTCCACTTCGAGGTTGAAGAGGGATCTGTGGGGAGCAACTTTGATGAAGACACCTCGAAGAGATCTGGCCTGCTTCGATCTCCACAAGCCGTGCAAGCACTGCTGGTCCTGGAGGCGATATGAGAGAGAAAGAGGAGAGAGAAAGAAGGAAAACGGGAAGAACAACCCCTCCTCTGCCTTGGGGACGATGGGACCTCGTGAGCAGAGCCTCCAGGGACCTCTCCTCGTAGTGGTAGCCTTCCTCTATCCCTTAGAGAGTCCTAAGATGTGTTCAAGAGAGAGAGAGAGTCCAATCCCGAGTTAGAGAGAGAGTCCAAGTTGTGGGGGAGTTTGAGAGTCTATCTAGAGTTTGGATGGGCTTGGGGGCTCCCTAGGGATGAGGATAGGAGGTTTAGGTCGTAATCCAACTCATAGGGACTTTAGATAGGCTCTAGGATGGAAGGATAAGTCAAAAATCACGTAAAAACATGTTTACGTGCATGGCGCTGTCGCGACGGGTCGCGGGGCCGCGTTCATGTCGCGTCCATGCAGTAGGTCGCGACTATAAGATAGTCTGTGTAGGTCCCACGAAAATGGCCATAACTCTCTCCACAGAGATCGGATTGATGCGCCGTTTATTGCGTTGGATTCTAGACTTGGAGGGCTACAAAATGATAGTATGGAATGCCAAATTTGGATTAGAAATGAGGATATTATGAGCTCTCAAAGTGAAAGCATGTTTAGAAGATTGGGCAGATTGCACAGTTTTGATATTTCAAGTGGTGTTTGGCCATGGGCTTGAGAATGGGCCTGACATTGAGGGTGAATGGGCTCATGATGGGCCAGAGAAGGACTCCAAAGTGATGACCAATTTAGGACATCAATGATATGAACAAGAAATGTGCTCAACTTATAGGCCGAAAACGGGTGTCTACAAATAGGACTTCTTGTGCTTTTAAAATTTTTATCTAAAATTAAACAGCACTAAACAAATCTATTAGATTTTAGTATAGTGTGTGATTTAAGTGTAACTTGGCGGAAACAATCACACAAGTGCACAAAGAGTTTTATCCTGGTTCGGCCCTTCCCACATGGAAGTCCTACGTCCAGTCCTCAAGCAAACCACTTGAGATTTCACTAACTGCCAAAAGAACTTAGCCTTCTCTCACCCTTGATAGGTATTACAAGCCCACTTGCTCCCAAACTAGTCTTCCCTTACCAGGGGTACAAAGCTACCTTCAAAAAGGTCTTCCCTACACAAGAGGGGAACAGTAGGAACAAATCTCCTACAAAATTACACAGAATGAAATCTAAAGACACTTGTGTGTTTGTCTCAAACAATGAGCAAACACACCTAATTCAGAAATGAGAAAACAGTAAGAGCTGCAACCAAAATCCTTTCTGAATAGGAGGGGTGGACTGACAGATGACCAATTACAATTGCCACCCAAACAACAAGACTTCTGTGACTAAGGAGAGAGCTAAAGGATTTTCTGAAGGATGAATCTCTCTAACTTGTATCTCAGGAGAAGGCTTGTAAGCAATCTTTTGCTAGCAAAAGACAAAAGTGAATTGAAGAAGATGCTAGCACAACTCAAGTGTTGTTGAAGTGAATGCTCTCTTGTATTGTGTATGTTATTGTCTTCTTCAAACTTCAGCTTCTATATAGGCTTCAGAAAAAGTAACCGTTTGAAAGGTGTCCGTTAGAATTCTAGCCGTTTGAGGAGAGGTCTTGGGTCCTTTGAATTCTCTTTGAGTTTGTTATCCATAGGTCCCCCAATCTTTGTCTCTTTCCAATGTCTTTAGACGAAACTTGCAGCTTCACAGCTAAGGGGTCAACTTCCAATTAAATGGTCTGTGCAAGCTCCATGCTGAAAACGTGCTTCAATAAATGATCTGCAGTAAAGACAAGACAAAAAGAAGAGAGTACCTCCATACTTTCTGTGGTAGGTGAGTCAGAGAAAATAAGAAAAGTATGGAAACCTTGGGTAGACAAACTTTCAGACCAATAAATGGGAGACAGACAGTTGCACCAAAAAGTAAGGTGTGGGTCTAACAGTGGTAGGTGAGCCTCTGCCAGTTACCCATGCATTTGAAATTAATAAATGCATGATATTTTTTTGAAGACAATGAAAATCTTCCTTTCTGTCATGAAGCAAGAGACAGATTTGAATAAAATTTTCAAATACAAACATAAACAAACTTAGATGATTATTTTAAGTATAATATGTCTCATCTTGTTAGAATATATTTAAATAATGATAATTTGATAGACTGAGAAAATATTCAGTCAATGTAAGTTCTGACAAAAATCATATTAAGAAGATAAGATGATATGCAATCAACATTTCATAAGTTGATAAAATATTATCTGAACAGAAAAAATACAAGTACAGGACTTGTCAGTGAAGTCGAAACCAAAAGAGAGTGTAATTCAAATCTAGGAGTCGGAGACAGAAACATGAGAATAGACTGATTCAACTTCAACAGAAGTTGCATTGAGATTATATCATTCGACTTTTAAAGTCGATAGAATGCATTAGTAAGTCATAATTCGACTATCATGGAGTTAGACAGAAACAAGACAGAGAATTGGACTTTAGAATTGAAGTCAAGAATGAAGTATCTGACTGTATAAAGTCATATTCAGAGGAGTTAGATTTCTAAAGTATTCGACTGTATGAAGTCGGAGTTGATAGTCGGATTCAGTGTAGTTGTAATGTCCCGATGTAGAATATCGGAGCAGAATTACAGTTATTAAATAGTACAGAGCGATAAATAAAACATCAAACCATTGCACAATTGGAATAATGCCAAATAAAATCCAACTTCATTAATATTCCATCAACTAACTATTACAATCACCAATCAGAGCCAAAACTAGGGCCCAGAGTACTTTATTCAAATCCAAACTATTACATATTGACTAATTGACGACTAGCTAACTAACTACTAAGTAGTGGTTGTTGAAAATGGGTCACTCCTGAGCATCATCCTCATTTCCCTCCTCATGAGTGTGGTAATCACCATCAGACTCACCCGAAACACATGAAATAATAATGCAAAATGAGCGAATAACTGTAGGACTTAATATCTCGTGAGAACAAGCATGGTTTAAATGATTAATGTCTTAAATAGCAGAGTAATCAGAGTGCATAGTCATGTAGAGCAAAGTAACGATAGCAAGATAATGATAGCACTGGTACATGAAAAATAGTACAACAATTGTAGAGGAAGATTGGCCATAGAATGATATAGTGCGTAAAGTTACACAATGGTGCACTAGTATCGATAGCACTTGTAATAATAGCACTTGAATAGATTGCACTTTGATTGTCATAGATTAAATCCTGATAGTATAATGGCACTGGATGTATGCCAACATCCTGATCATTTTAACTCCCATGGGCAAATGGCACTTTTCAGGCGCTCCTCCCAGGACCTGATCGGGCCCTATTGCACTAGCATAAGTTATGTTTCTTATCTTTAGAAAATCATAGGAATGGTCAAATAGAGTACCAAGAATAGATGAGAATAGTAAATGAAATAGACGAGATTGTAGAGTGAAAGTGAACAGATAAGAGTACAAAGATAATGGATGAGATAGGAGTATAATCACAAATCAACGTTAAACCGATGATAGTCACAGCTGCACGGCACTAGGTCGGGTGCCGGCAGCCTGGTAGAAATCATCACTACCCACTAGCAGTGCTAAACACAGACTAGATAGTCCGGTATGATCACTAGGTAAGAAGGAACATGCTAAGGCTGTTGGATCGTGGTGATCCCTAAGGGTGTAACGGATTTTAATGATACAACTAGCTCGTCGGCAATGGACGTGCGCCAAAGCCAAGGAAACTTACGGAGGCCTTAACAAGGAGTCCCTGGTCCAGTCAGGAGTATTCCCAACGGAGAGGTGGTCCATGCCAAGAGAAAGTGTGTCACGTCCCGATGCGAAATATTGGAATGCGAGGCAGTTGCAAGTAAACAGGTACAAAGCGAGTACTAGACAACAAACCATTGAACAATGATAAATACTAAAGCAAATTCATCTCATTAATAACTTTTCAAATGTCTAGTTACAACCACTAATATCAGAGCCATTCTATATGGCCCAATACATTGAAATAAAGCAAAGACTAACTGACACTCTAACATAGTACTAAGACTCTAGGGTACTCATGACTTCACTCCTGGTCATTCCCGTCCTCTTGAGTGTATGTGTCATCCTCGGTCTCACCTGAGAACACAATGACAAATAACGCAGGGTGAGCGAAAACGCCCAGTAGGACTTAAATCTCAGGATCAAGCATGCTTTAAGTGATTTATGTCTTATAAAGCAGGATAACTAGAGAGAATAATGAGAAACGTATAGAAAGTAATGATACACGATAATGAGGAACAATAGCGCAATGCATGAGAGTATAGCACAATAAGTATGATAACGGATTGGCTGTATAACAAGATAACAAGTAAAGTTGCACAATAGTGCACAAGTCACGATAGCAAGTGTTGGTCGATATTCTTTCAACCACGAGTTCAAGTAAACAATAATTGACTAATTGATTGATTGATGGCCATAGATCAAATCTTGCATGTTCATGCGTTAGGTGGATGCCAATCACCCTGATAATTAGACCCCCGCGAGTTATAGCCTTTCAGGTGCTCCTCCTAAGGACCAGACCCGGCCCTTATAATGTTACCTAGCATAGTTATGTTTTTATCATAGACAATCAATTTAATAGCCAAATAGAGTACCAAGAAATAGATGAGAGTACTAGATGAATAGACGAGATAGTAGAGTGAACGTGAATAGACGAGAGTGTAGAGATAGTAGATAAGACAGGGACATATTCGTAAGACAACATTAAACAAGCGGTAGTAACAATTACACAACACGTGCGATTAGTGTTGGCAGTCTGATGGAATTCACTACCCTTCCACTGGCCAGGTATGCACAGGTCCAGAGATCTGGCGTGATTCAATCTAAGAGAGAGAACAATCTAAGGCCGTATGGATCTTACTGATCCTTAGAGTGTATCATAGGTGTTAGTGTACAACCAGCTCGTCGACCATGTGGGAACCAATGGACAGAGGAGACTTACGGAGGCCTTCAACAAGGATTCACTAGTCAGGTAGAAGGAGTATCCATCGGGGAGTTCGTCCAAGTCAAGAGAAAAGTGTGTATATAGAAACAAGTGCACGACGTTCTAGAGGAATTCTAGAACAGTGGAGCGTCAGAAATGGTATTCCCACTCCAGGAGTATGGATTCTCCTTTCGTGATAGTCGTGTGAGAGGAACGGTGATCATGGAGAAGTCCTTTATAAACTGCCTGTAGTAGCCAGCCAGTCCTAAGAAGCTTCTGATTTCTATGACATTGGTTGGTCTTTCCGAATTGAGTACAGCCTCAACTTTGGAGGGATCAACAGAGATGTCGTCCTTTGAGATGACATGGCCCAAGAAGGACACTTCTTCGAGCCAGAATTTGCACTTGCTCAGCTTTGCGTACAATTTGTTGTCTCGCAGGACATGCAGTGCGACCTACAGATGTTCTTCATATTCTTCTTTGGTCTTTGAATATATAAGGATATCGTCGATGAAGACGACAACAAACTTGTTAAGGTATGGCCGATATATGTTGTTTATGAGTTGTATAAAGGTTGCAGGAGCATTGGTTAGACCAAAAGGCATAACGACAAATTCATAGTGTCCATACCTGCTCCTGAAAGCCATTTTGAAGATATCGTCATTCTTAATCCTCATTTAGTGATAGCCAGATTGAATGTCGATCTTGGAGAAATATTGAGCTCTACATATTTGGTCGAAAGTTCATTGACTCTAGGCAATGGGTACTTGTTCTTGATGGTTAGCTGATTGAGTTGACGATAGTCGATGCATAGCCTCATCGATCCATCCTTCTTCTTAACGAACAACACAGGTGCTCCCCATGGGGAAGTACTGGGTCTGATGAACCCTTTCTCTAGCAACTCCATCAGTTGCGCCTTCAATTCCTTTAGCTCGGTAGGTGACATCCAGTACGGTTGTCATGATACCGGGGCAGCTCTAGGGATCAACTCTATGGCGAAGTTGACATCTCATTCCGGGGGAATCCCTGGCAGATCTTCGGGGAACACATCTGGGTAATCCTAGACTATGTGTATGTCTTCTATCTTAGAACCCTTCTGTTCAACTATTACAGCAACAAGGAAAGCGATGCAACCTTTCCTTATCATGTTATGGGCCTTTATGGCAGAGACTACAGACATCTGTCTTTTGTGTCTAATCCCCGAGAATGATAGCTTAGGGAAATCACTAAAAGTAACCTTCCCTTTCTTACAGTCGACACTTGCTCCATAAGTGGACAACCAATCAGCTCCCAAAATCACGTCATAGCCTTCCATGGGTATACACACCAGGTCGGCTGTGAGGTTATGGTCTCCAATCATTACATCGGCAGATGGAAAATATTTGTTAAGTTTCCCCTTTTCTCCCAGTGGTGTTGTGACAGAGAATTCACAACCCATAGATATAGGTTTAACATTCAAAGTATCAGCAAAGTTTTGAGATATAAATGAATGGGTTGCTCCAATATCAAATAAAATGAATGCTGATAAAGAGAAAACTTGTAGGGTACCTTCTATGACTCCACCCTCCTCGGTGGGCTACACTTTCTAGACAGCTTGCAGTCGGCCAGGATTCTTTTGCCCATTAGGGTGTTTCTCTTCCTCCTGCTCATTCAGCACAGGGCACTCGGAAATGCGATGATTGCGATTTCCGCAGTGTAGGCAAGCGCCTGCTTTCCTTCAGCACTCAGCAGCAGTATGACCAGGTTTGTCACAATGCTCGCACTTGGTCTTGTCGATGTTTGGGGTAGTAGGTATCTTGGGCTTCCTTTCTTGATTCGGCCCTCCCGTGATGTTGAACGGCTGCTTCTTGTCATTTGTGGGCTTGCTTGAGGAACCCAATGCTGGTTCCTTCTTGAGCAATCTACCCTTAATGCGATCGGTAAGTTCGGTCGCATCCTCCAGCAGCTGTGCCTTCTTTACCATCTCGGCATAAGTCTGGATGTCGAGTGGTGCAAGTTGTGTAATATATGAAGGCTTGAGTCCATTAAGAAATCGCCTCGCCTTCATCTTCTCTGTGTTGACCAGATGATTGGCATAACATGCCAATCGAGAGAATTGTGCTTCATACTCAGCGATCGTAAGGAGCCTCTACTTTAGTGCAGCAAATTCAGAGGCCTTCCTCTCCTGTATCCTTTCAGAGAAGTATTTGGAGTTCAAGTGCTCCTTGAATTCTGCCCAGATGAACTGTACATCGGCCCTGGTGGCCTCCACATACTCCCACCACGCACGGGCGTCTCTTTCTAATTGAAAAGTTACCAGTAGTAACTTATCACCATTCGTGCATTGCATGGCACAGAAGATACGTTTTATCTCATTCATCCAGTTTTCTGCCTCGTCGGGATCAGTAGTTCCACTACAACAAGGCGGGTTCAAGTTGCGGAAATTCCTATGCAGATCTCCGACTCCTTGGTTTCCACGAGCTTCAGCAGCCTGAAGTAGTGCTTGAGTGAGTTGTTGGATAGTTTGTTGCATGTCACATAGTTGTGCACGTTCTGCTGCCATTGCTATGTTTTAAGTTCCTTCAAAAAGAGAAATTTTAATGTAAGACATCATAATTGCACTAAGTTGGTGCATGTGTGATTTTATTTTAACTTATTACCCAAGGTTCTACCCACAACTCACATAGGTAGGATAATTGACTCTAGTTAAGGTTGGTCAACCTAGATCATCATATACTTAGAACAACCTAGGCTCTGATACAACAAAACTATCACGCCCCGACGCAGAATATCGGAACGCGAGCCAGTTGCAAGTAAACAGGTACAGAGCGAGTACTAGATATCAAGCCATTGGACAAGAATAAATACTAAAGCAAATTCATCTCATTAATAACTTTTCAAATGTCTAGTTACAACCACTAATATCAGAGCCATTCTATAGGACCCAATACATTGAAATAAAGCAAAGACTAACTGACATTCTGACATAGTACTAAGATGCTAGGGTACTCATGACTTCACTCCTGGTCGTTCCCGTCCTCTTGAGTATATGTGTCATCCTCGGTCTCACCTGAGAACAACACGACAAATAACGCAGGGTGAGCAATAACGACCAGTAGGACTTAAATCTCAGGATCAAGCATGCTTTAAGTGATTAATGTCCTATAAAGCAGGATAATTAAAGAGAATAACGAGAAATGTATAGAAAGTAATGATACACGAATAACAAGGAATAATAGCACAATGCACGAGAGTATAGTACAACAAGTATGATAACAAGTAAAGTTGCACAACAGTGCACAAGTCACGATAGCAAGTGTTGGTCGATATTCTTTTAACCACGAGTTCAAGTAAACAATAATTGACTGACTGATTGATTGATTGATTAATTAATTGAATGATTGATTGCCATAGATCAAATCTTGAGTGTTCATGCACTAGGTGGATGCCAATCACCCTGATCATTAGACCCCCGCGAATTATAGCCTTTCAGGTGCTCCTCCCAAGGACCAGACCGGGACCTTATTGTAACGACCCGACCCTCCGGACCCCCACCAGGGCCCGAAGTTCGCGTCGCCACCCACGGATCCGAAGACCCGGAAGGGTTATATGAACAAGTCTAGTGAGATATGTACTAAATTTAAACAACTATAACAATATGTACAATATAGAAAAGTTTGTACAACGCATCCCAAGCAAAAGCACAGGTACAAGAAGAAAGGTGCAGTCCTTAAAGGGCATACCCCGACGACTTGCAAAACACAGCTCTCAGCTCACTCGGCTACAAGAGCTCACAGCACTCGCTCTCACTGCTGCTGACAACAACACGGCGCCACAGCCACCTCCGCAACCCGTCCGACACCGAGCTCCCGCGACGACGAGCCCCTAGCTGAAGGAAGTAGGGGGGTGAGCCTCGCGAACAAGGCCTAGTAGGGATTACCAGTCCCTCACTGGCCAGAGCAGTAGGAACTCCGAAAATAGGAAACTACACTAGAAAGCTGTAAACGAGTAACACCTACAGCAGGGTACTACTAAGCAGCGGAAGAGAACATCGCAACACCACGACCACCAACCCAGGTCGTAGCACACACACGACTCCCGCGAAAACCAACGGAGTCGGGCACAAAGCGGAAGCAGTGCTCAGCACACCTGCCGAGACCACAGAACAACCAAGTGAGAACGACGTCTCACCCCAAGCACGGCCACCTTAGACCTCTACAAGGTCGAGGGCCCACAAGCAGAACCACCCCGGACTGTGGACACGCCACCAGGTTGGGGAGCCACACACGCCGGTGCCATCACGGGCTGGCACCCAGGAACGGGACCACGGAACTGAGAGAACACCGAAGCGAGAACCACCAGAAGTACGGGTCTGCCCAAGGCCAGACCAACGACGCCCACGGAAACTAGGCACAGCCGAGATGTAACCACCGTGCAAGATAGGGCAACGGATAACACTTAGGAACGTCGTGAGGAAAACGTCGTCACAACAACAGCAACCAAGCCACCGTCGCTAGCAGCCAAGAGGGGGACCCGCAGTCCGCACGCTCTGCTCGCTAGCCTAGCTCCTGCCTCCGCCCCCGCGAAGGGCGAGACAGAGCCGCCACAGAAACACACAACGCACGCAACACCGCAGCCTGGCCAGGCTGCGGCCTCATGCCTGACACCACTACGTGGCTCCGGAACCAACGCAGAGAGAGGCAGTGAGACAAAGGACTATCTGGTCTGCACCAGGAAAGCACTCCGAACCCCTCGGCGTCCCAGACCCAGACAAGAGACCTCTACAAATGACTCAGCGCTGCTGTCCAACCTTGTTTTCCCCTCAGCTCAGAGTCCGCCCTGTCGGCTGCCAACTCGAGCACGCTCGTAGCCCGAAGTACTCCCTCAACAGGCTCCCGAGGACGGGGGTCCCAGGCAACGGAGACAACCTCTGAACGGGACAAGCCCTCAAGTGCCAAGCACCGGGCGAACAGAGAACAGGTGGGGCTATCACCACAAAAACGGCACAACTGACTTGTAACCAAGACAAGCCCAGCAGGCACGGGCACACACGGCACCCCTTCCGGAAACCCCAGAAGGGTCGTCGGCCAACGCCGGCACACACGGCACGGCACGAGAAGTCGGAACACCGCGAGGCAGAACAAAAGCCAGAACAACCTGATCGCGACCACAGGTGTGTCGCCTTCAGAACAGGAAGGCGATAGCCAGCCTGTCGCTACCAGGTCACGACGACCAGGGGGCTGCCTTCTGACCTGAACGCGACATATCGACCTGTCGCATTCAGCGTCAGAAGGCCGGACCCCAAGCGGGGCCATTGGCCCGCAGCCAAACGGCACGGAGGCGAGAAGGCAACTAGGGCATCATCGCTACCCCAAAAGGTAGAACGCGACGACTGCCCTGTCGCAACCCGAAGGCGACAGCCAAGGTGCCGCCTTCAGAACAAAACCCAGAACTGAAGGGCAAAGGGGAACGCAACGGCCAACCTGTCGCTACCCGAAGGCGACAGGTTGCTCGTCGCCTCCAGACTGGTATCGCGACAGCCACCCTATCACAATCACAGGCTGAGCCGCAAACGGAGCATGGGGGCCAACCATGGTCACCCCAAGCTACCACACAAGCACTCACGGGGAGGGGAGCATGGGGAAAGCTGTAAATCTAACTACAAAACCCCGAGGGCTCCCGATCCACTCGGATGGGAGAGGGCACAAGAAATCCCTACCTTAGAACGGAGAAACCACCCCACGAAGGGGCCCTCGCATTGGTTGGCCACCTCCTCCTCGCTCCACGCACGCGCCGCCGCTCCGCACGAGCTCCTGGCCGCTCCACAGCGCCGGATCGCCGAAGGGAGCCCTCCACCGCCTGAGAAGAGGGGAAAAGGGAGAGAGGAAAAAAGGGGGAAGAAAGGAGGGGCCAACGGCCTTAAGCCCTCGGAACCTGAGAACGAGACAAGATCCCTGTTGCGTTCCCAAAAGGAACGCGACACCCCACACGTCGCCTTCTCAAAAGTTTCGACAAGACCTCTGACAGGCCGACAGGCGCCAGACCACGTGTCGCGCGCGCAGGCGCCTCAGGTGAACGCGACACCTGGCACGTCGCCTTCACACCTGCGATGCGGACACGTGGCACACAGCCACAGCAACAACCGGAACGCGACACAGGGGCCGTCGCCTTCCCAACCAGAAGGCGACAGGGAACATGTCGCGTTCAGAACGTGACACCCATGCCCGACTCGATCCCAAGATCAACGCCAAGGCACACAGAACCCGAGGAGTTACACCAAGATGTGACGAGAAAGCGACGCACCCGGACGTCGCGACACAGATGACTGTCGCGGTGGACACCCACGCCGCGACACCAACGCGTCACCCAGCCTGGACGCGTCAGTGGCCAGTCATCCCACGACACCGGACGGAAGCTGGGACACCGGGTGTTACACTTATAATGTTGCCTAGCATAGTCATGTTTTTATCATAGACAATCAATTTAATGGCCAAATAGAGTACCAAGAAATAGATGAGAGTACTAGATGAATAGTCGAGATAGTAGAGTGAACGTGAATAGACAAGAGTGTAGAGACAGTAGATGAGACAGGGACATATTCGTAAGACAACGTTAAACAAGCGGTAGTAACAGTTGAACAACACGCGCGATTGGTGTTGGCAGTCTGGTGGAATTCACTACCCTTCCACTGACCAGGTATGCACAGGTTCAGAGATCCAGCGTGATTCAAGCTAAGAGAGAGAACAATCTAAGGCCGTATGGATCTTACTGATCCTTAGAGTGTATCATAAGTGTTAGGGTACAACCAGTTCGTCGACCATATGGGAACCAATGGACAGAGGAGACTTACGGAGGCCTTGAACAAGGATTCACTAGTCCGACAGAACAAGTATCCGTCGGAGAGTTCGTCCAAGTCAAGAGAAAAGTGTGTATATAGAAACAAGTGCCCGATGTTCTAGAGGAATTCTAGAATAGTGGAGCGTCGAAAACGGTATTCCCAAAACATTGCGAGAAAACGTAGACAAGTCCATTTAAAATAGGACAATTTAACGATATGATTGACATATATAACCAGATGTATTATGAGATATTTTCATACCAAGTTAAGCCAAATAGGATGGTTCAAAGTGTGTGCACATGTGACAAGAAATCGTAGATATGACATGATTAAGTGTATGTCTTTTAAGCAATTAAACCATGATGATTTATATCAGTTTTATTTACTACGTTGGTGACTGTTAACAAGAAGTATATGCATTGTGGATAGTTAGAATACCACAAATTATGGGTTTTTATGCAAAAACCTGAGATCGTGATGTACCCCTATAAGGGTCGCGACGGGATACAGACAGAACGTGACAGGGTCATGGAAGGAACGCGACAAGTCAGCCAGAGCAGGGAGTCAGAACGCGACAAGAGGCCCTATCGCGTTCAGAACGCGACGGGTGGCTCTGTCGCTATCAACCCTGAGAACGCAAATAGGCCGTCGCGTTCTCAGGTCCTGCGCCTGAGTTCGACAGGGAAAGAACTTGTTCTTGGATTGTTGTCCAGAACTTCCTTATATTAACACAGGGGTGTTCAAAAATTAAGAACAAATAGTACAAATGATGAAAATTCATGAAACGAATTTTAAACGACTCTAGACATGCAAGAGTACTTACAGTAAATAGGAATTTGAAAGCAAACATGGTTTCGGCATGGTTCTATCAAGTGTATTCATGAAGAACATAGAACAGTGTATAGTTGAGATGAATGATTTAATTCGAGCAACATGGTGGATGATAATTAGGGCTTTCAGGGGCAAACGAAGCCTAACTATCATCAGTTTCTCTAGTTAAAATTTGAGAGCATGTGGTCGAGTATACATGGAGAACAAGAATTTAGAAGACGGTTCGGGATCATGATAATGATAGTTGCAGAGCATGAAAAATTAGGAAGAAAATATTGGCTAGATGAAAAATTATGGAGCAAGGGGGGTTTTGTTCCTGATGCATGGAACAATCTACAGACGAATTTAATTTGGTTTTGCTTGTGAGAATGCCTACCTTTAGTCGTTTTACTCTTCTAGGGCTAGAACTTGATGAACTCAGGTTGAAGCTTGACAGATCCTTCTCTCCACATTTTCCCCTCCTCCTTGGCTTCCTCTCCACACCCAGGAAGCCTTGGCTATGAGCTAGGGCTGGCCTTGGGGTGATTAAGAGAGTATTTAAGCCTCTTCTCTTTCTATTTCCTAATATGACTCTAACCCCATTTAATTTCGGGATTTCCTAATTCCTTTCACCCTTCTAAGCATGCAACCTCCCAATTGGGTTAGGAGAGAGGTAATTTCGTGGCCAGGGTAGGGTCAGGAATCCAATCCCAACCCAAACTTCCTATTTAATGTATTAAATAACTCTTTTCTATTTAAGTAATAATTAAGTTACGAATTTAGAGTATTTTCCTATTATTCCCCTTTTAAAAATCCCTATTTTGACCCACTAATTTCTAATGGGTCCATTTAACAAAGCTCATTACTCCTTTTCGTTTAATGGGTTTTATTTAATTAATTTTCTTTTTATATTATTCAATTTTTATTTTTTGAAAAATTCAGGTTGCTACAAAGTGTGTAACGAAACATTGTCTGTCTTGCCTCGAGTCCTCGAAGAAGGGGGACATGATCACGGTATAAAAATCATGCGATTAAAACAAAGACAAATGTCAATAAATAACTAGGGAAATTTAGTAATTTATTTCACTTAATTACCATATACATTATTGAGTAATTTAATAAGGTCTCATGGCAAATATGAATATTTAGTGTGTGCAAGTGTAAATAAATCATGAGAGCATGAAAGATTGTTCACATGGCTTTTAAACTTATTAATTTCATGTAAATATTACTCATTAATAGTCAACATGTCGAAATTATTCATGACAATACTTAATTAAGGCTAAACAGGATTTAAATGGCATATATAGCAGGGTTATATATGAAATTTCTGGTTATGGCCATTACAGTCCGATCGCGACGTCAGCCGCTGTCGCGTTCAGTCCGCGACAAGGGTAGACGATGTGTTGATTGGACAACCAACACGTTCAGGTACTCGCCGAGACGCCGTCGCAACGACACGTATGTGCGTCGTGACAGGTCGGGGTGGTGCGACCAGGTCGGGCCGACCTGTCGAGAGGGTTGCAACGCAGGGTCCCGTCACGTTCAGAATGTGACGTGACACTCTGTTGTGATGAGGTTGTGGACGCGACCTGTTGGG
This sequence comes from Colocasia esculenta, assembly GCA_014218235.1. Taxonomy (NCBI): domain Eukaryota; kingdom Viridiplantae; phylum Streptophyta; class Magnoliopsida; order Alismatales; family Araceae; genus Colocasia; species Colocasia esculenta. The sequence continues at coordinate 11,428,478 of CM024757.1, read as the reverse complement.
CGGTCGCATTCTCCGAGCCTCAGCCCGAGCGCTGACAGATGGTGCAGGACCCTTTGGATTTGATCCATGCCATCTAAACTTGACACAGTGCACTTTAAAAATGCAGAACAAATTGCATACATAAAAAAAAATCATGAAATTATTCTTGTATGAAACTAGACATGTAGATCTATCAACAGGCATGAGTAATTAGGGAACGGACAAGGGTTGTGCATGCTTTAACAAGGTTACATTTCGGTGACCTAAACATGCATAGTTCATTGAAAATGAATTAATTCGCAAAGGATACATGATGGAATTTAGGGAAACTAGGGGCGTTTGAAAGCTAACAAGATGTAGTATTTATGAGAATTTTTGCATGGCATGGGATCAAGTACTTGCGTGGATTGAAAGCAATCATGAAGGTTCATGTTCATAGTATGGACAGAGTTTAGACGAATTAATACTCCATCATAGAGCCACAAAAATTAGGCAAACCATAGGGCTTTGCGAGAGGGGATCATGATCTGCCTAGGGTAAAATTTGATTAGTTCGTGCTTGAGGGATTGCCTACCTTCTCTTGCTGACAAGAAATCCTAGGGTTGATGACGAAGAGGAAGAAGAAAGCCCCTTGCTCCAAGCCCTTCCTCTCCTTGCTCCTCGTCCTCCAAAGTCCCAGCAGCGAAATGGGACTTGGTTGGGCCGAATTAGAGGTGTATAGGGTTGTTTAAGAGTCCATTCTTTCTAAAACTCTTCCTTTCCTTTAAAACTCCAAATTTCCCTATTTATCACCCTATTTCTCTCCTTTATCTACCTAATAAGGTTGGGAAGAGATCCAATTTTTTGGGTAGAGAGTTAGGGTAAGTATAGGACTCTTTTTTAGGATATATACAACATATTTTAGTGTTTATCTTACCCTTATTTAATTAATTAATATTTAACTCCAAATTTAGGCTAAATATCTCCCATCCCATGGTGGGCTCTTCACATTTGGGCCCATTTTTTCATGCTTGGGCCATTAATACAACCCATTTCTAATTTAGCTTAATGGGTATTGATTTAATTTCCTTTAATTCAATTATTTCTTCTATATTATAATTTAATTCTATTTATTCACATTCATTAAATTAAAGATTTTTATTTATTTGAATTAAAAAAAATCCAGGTTACTACAGTAGTAGTTTGGACTTAGAAAATTTTCGAGATGATTTTGTGCAGAATTTTTCGATTCTAAAGAAGTCGGAGTCCACAATCAGATTCATTGTGATATATAGAGTAGTCTGTGGACTTCGAAATTTTTTTGAGATAGAGTTTGTCCAAACTATTTTCTGTGGTATATATAATTGATACATTTAATTTGTAGAAAGTCTTTTAAAGGTTTTGTCATAACAAAATCATGATATTATAATAATTTAAAATCTTAAATAATTTTTCTAGGGGTAGTTGCTCAACAATTCCCACCTTTTTGTTAATGACAAAAAATTTTAAATATACAGTGAAAAAGTAAATTATAACTTCAAACATATAATCTCCTGAAGAATTTTAGTGATTTGTTTCTTACTTCTTTCTCCCCCTTTGTGGCATTAACATAAGAGGTAAGATAGCAAAAGAGAAAGAAAGTGATATATTAACATGAAAAAATTGAGAAACCAACACATAGATTGCATTCAGAAATTTAAATATACAAGTACATAATAGTATCTAAGACCTCGATAAGAAGCTTGGTAAATACAAGGAACGAGGGATCTGATCTAGGAAAGGCTGGAGCAAGTCCCTCAGCTTCTTCTCATTGTCAGGGAAGAAGTTTTCAAAAAGACTGAGATCAATCTTATAGGTGGGGCCAATAGAGGGGAGTTTCCTATAAGATTTGATATGACGTTTGTGGTACCAAGCAAGCTTTTTGAAATAATGACTCCGGCACAAAAGGACTTTGAGAGGAACAAACTTCCTAGAGACTGCTAGATGAAGAAAGTCATGCACTGTAATCTTCTAGTGCAAACCGTTCGAGATAGCTGCTTCCTTAGCCTGGTAGTAAACCAAGTACCTCTGCTTCCACTTATGAGCAATAGACTTCCAAAGGTCTTGATATCCTTTATCGAGATACTCATTGATAGAAATCATCAGCTTCTCACAATCTGTATGATCCTCAGGTAAGTTGCTGCCCATTGATCTTCTGTGAACCTCTCAGACTCAGCAAAACAAAGCTAGAAATCTAGCATATGCTGGGAATTCTTTGGAGCTTTCATAAGCACAAACCTATGGAAAGATAGTTTCAATTTGTACTTGATTCTGAATTTGGTGGCTATCCGGATGTGCCTGTTGAAGTTTAGCTGAGCAAAGTTTTTCCTTGCAGAAATGGCACCAACCAAGGATGGATACAAACCAGATGGTAATCCAACTGACATGGAGGGGGTAATTTCGCTCTGACCTCTGATAACATTTTCCCATTGGCCTTTATTGACATCAGGCAACCCCAATTTGAATCTGGTAAAATTGAATTCTTTCATCCTTGTGAACTTGGCCTGAGAGTCTTTAATGAGGGTTCCAAACATGTCATATAACCTAAGATTCAGGTGGAGATTAACATCCATAAATTGGTTTCTGGTCTGGGCCTACTAGTACCTGGTGGCTTCTTCAGGATAGATGTCAAGAAACTCCTTGGGAGTGAGACTGTGGCATTTTTAGGAAATAAGCTGGAGATCAGCCAGCACTACTTGGGTTGAATGGATGAAAGTAGGAAGCCAGTCTTCAAAGGTGAAACCTAGCATCTCATGAACTTCAAGGAATGCCTTGATAGACAGAAATTCCCTGAACAGGTTCATATGGTGTTCTGAATGGAAGATGAAGACATACCAGAAGGGAGGAAGTAGCTTGGCAGGATTGTCTTTCAACATCCGCCCACCACTAGATGAAAGTTGTATACTGGGAATTATTTCAGATATAGAGAGGGTGGATATGCCTGCTACAGGTGTGGAGGCAGTAGGAAGAGAGGAAAAGAAATTGGGAGGTTGTGTGTGGAGAGGGGAAATGATTGCCTTGGATTGTTTGAATTGGTATTTCAAAGGATAAATTTTCAAATTGACATTGTCAAATGCAATTGGCTGATCCTCTGGAATAAATGTAGAGGGAGGATGATCATATGAAGTAGAAGGTGGAGGTTGTACAGTAGTGGAAGGAGTAGGAGCAGTAGGTGCAATAGGAAGAGATGAGGATGTAGGGGGTTATTCTAGTTTAGGAGGAGTAGGATCAGTGGTAGTGGTGTGAACAGAAGGAGTTGGTTCAGGAGGAGGAGGAGAGGAAGTGGATACAGGTTTACCATTTTTATCAAGTTTTCTCCTAACCTTCCTCTTGAAGGTCTTGACCTTGGATCTGGAGTCTTCCTCTAATCCTAGAGACACTAGGGGCCTCTTTAGCCTAGATTACTGAGGGGACTGTTGCTGCTGCTCAGGTTCTACTACTGCTGAAATCTGCTGCAGCTGGACTTCCTTTTCTATTGCCAAAGACTGCTCTGGCACTGATTGCTCCTTCTCTTGTTGCTGCACTTGCTGCTGCTCTTGCTGTTGCTCATGCTACTGCTCTTGTTGCTGCTCATCATGCTGCTAGACATGCTGCTCTTCTTGATGAGGGGATGGTGATGCAGAAGACTGTTTAGTGCCTTGTTGGTGTTGAGTTCTCATATGGAATGTTTATGAGAATGCTAAGCTTAATGACATATCCTTGTTTTTTATTATGAACATCTTATGGACCAAAATTGATGTATGACAAATGTGCAAAACTTCAAGATAATGACAAGTGGATGCAAATGAATTAAATATTTTATTGATCATTAATGTGTTGGTTATGTCTCACTAATCATGTACTTTTATGTAGGTGAGATTCCATTCAAGACCTTGTACCAAAACAAGAGAGCAAGGACAAGAAAAGAACAAAAAGACATCACCTGTCGACAGATCCCTGAAGCCCTGTCGACAGATTTGTACAGATAAAATAGACAAGTTCTGGGAAAACTAGTCCTGTCGATAGATCCAGATGCTCATGTCGACAGATTCTTACAGACAGAAGATGAGGACTTCTGGAGCAACAAGTCATGTCCACAGCACCAGATCGCCTATCGACAGATTTATACAGGGAATGCATTCCAAAAACTCCAAGACTTCTGGATGTTGGAACTGTGTAAGCTCCTGTCGACAGATGCCATGAGACCTGTCGACAAACAAAGCGAGATGTTACATACGAGATCTCTATATGTTCCCTATGTGGGTGTTTCCATATATCACAACTCTCTATACTTGAACACCCATATAAAAGGAATCTTTTGGAGATATTTTCGTACAGAAGTAGCCACCGTCATCAACCCTAGAGAAAAACCCAAGGAGAAGAGATATTCTGCTGCTCTACTTCATCCTGCTGTTCAGAGATTGAAAGAACCGTTGGTCCAGCAGACTTGAAGATAGAACGTCGTGGATTCAAGCTTCTACATCAACTCAAGGCTATCAAGACGAAGTTTAAACTCCATCCAGAGTTCTCCAGTGGAGTTCTAAAATCAGGATCTATTCCTTCCACTCAAGAACTCTCTTTTTTTTTTTCTCTCTATTATCCGTGTGTGTGGTTGTGTTTCAAGCGGCCTTGTGCTTGAATCACGTGGTCTTTGAGTTGTTCTGATCGTGGTTTCAGATCAGACATCTCGTGTGTGTGTGTGTTGTAGTTGTGAACTATTTGAAAGCAGTCTTTTCTGCGTGTGTGTGTGGACCGTGGATGTAGGATACACAAGTTGTGTACTCTGAACCACGTAAAACTCCATGTTCTATGGTTTGAACGTTTCTACGTTAGATGTTTGGTAGGTACGTTGTCTTTACACACGCTTGATAGATTGTCTATCTAGTTATTGTCAAGTTACACACACCGAAATTTAGTTCAAACTCTGTTACAGTTTTCATAGTCTGTGCTTTGGTAAAAGAAGGTGATAAAAGTTTTTAATCGACAGTAATCTATTCAACCCCCCTTCTAGATTACCATACCGGGAATTCTGCGACCTTTCAATTGGTATCAGAGCTTGGGTTCTCCGATTTATTGTCATACTTGTTTGATCTGACGATCAGGAGAACTTTGATCTCATGGATTCTAGTAAGGAGTATATGACCGAGGGACACTCAGTCACCAGGCCGCCCTTCTTTGATGGCACTGACTATCCATATTGGAAAAATCGTATGCAGGTGTTTCTATGAGCGCAAAACTTTGAACTGTGGAAAATAGTTCACAAAGGACCATACACACTTCCTGAGGATGAAGATACCTGAACAAAGGACCAGATTGGCAAGGGGACACTCAATTGGAGCACCCTCAACATGATGTAATGTGCGGTCCATCCCAAGGAATATTCGAGGGTCTCCATGTGCACATCAGCAAAAGAGATGTGGGACAAACTCGAACTTATATACGAAGGTACATCACAGGTAAGGGAATCAAAGGTAAGCATGCTTGTCTCTGAGTATGAGATGTTTAAGATGAACCACAATGAAACCTTCTCAGACATGTTTGCTAGGTTCATGTTGATAATAAATGGGTTGAAAGGTCTTAAAAGGGAATACTCGGAGAGTGACTTGGTGAGGAAGATACTTCGGTCTCTTCCATCCTCATGGAACACCAAAGCCACTGTCATTGAGGATTCCAAAGACCTCTCAACAATGAAATTGGATGAACTGATTGGTTCTTTAATGACGTATGAAATCAATGTGAAAAGAAAGGAAACTGAAGAAAATCCTAGAAAGCCACTTGCCTTGAAGGCTTCTAAGAAAAGTTCTTCAGCTTCCAAAAAGGATGCCATTCAGGAAAGTGATGAATCTGAATCATCCAGTGAGCATGAGAATGATGAAATGGCCATGCTCACTAGACAATTTAAAAAGTTCCTGAAATCCAAAAGGAGAGGGTCAGGTAATTCTAAACCTTTCTAAAAGAAAGATTTTGCTAACAAATCTGATGTTGTGTGCTATGAGTGCAAGAAGCAAAGGCACATGAGAGGAGAGTACCCTGAGCTCAAGAAGAAGCTCAAGAAGGAAAAGTCTACATCCAAGAAAGCCATGGCAATGATGGCCACGTGGAGTGATGAGTACGAAGATGAGAACGTTGAAGCAACATCTGAAGATGATGAGATTCAGTGTCTTATGGCAAGAAGTGATGACTCAAACGAGGTAAATTCTTCCTTCGAAACTTATTCTATTGTTGAATGGGAAGAAGCTTATACTGTTTTGTTTGAAAAATTCTGTGAGTATAAGTCAGAAAATAAGGCACTCAAAAAGAAAAACAATTCCCTTGTTCATAGCTCCAACAATAATGAAGAAATTGCATCCTTGAATAAAGAACTTGAAATGATGAAGATTGATGAAAAAGCCCACTGTGAGGAAATGGATGACATGAAACTGAAACTTCAAGAAGTTTAAAAAGAGAGAGATGATCTAAGCAGCTCCCTTAAAACTCTTCAAGATGAACTTACTGAAGTAAAAGAAAATTTGAAAAAGACTGAAGAGAATTTAAAAGGAAAAAGTGAAGATCTATCAAGGTTTGTTAAAGGGAACCAAAACCTTGATGCAATTCTTGGAACAAACATTTTTGTTGCAAAACATGGGCTTGGGTATCTTCCTCCAAAGCAAAAGAAAATGGGAGAGAACTTAATAACTTCTTTTGTTGAGTCAAGCCCAAGCACAAGCAAACAAATCCCATCAAACAGTAATAAAACCCAAGCCAAGGGCAAGCAACAACAAACTAAACAAAAGAAGCCTGTTGCCAACAAAACTGCAAAAATCGTCAACAGCCCCAATGAGGGTTGTCGACAGGACAGGAAACCAGCCTCCAAAGGGAAGCTGACCAGGCAACAAAAAGGAAAAATGACCATGCATGCTCCTCAAAATAAAAAGCCCATTGCTGTGAAAAAACCTTCATCATGTAATTTCTGTAAAAAGGTTGGGCATAATGAAAAACAATGCTGGAAAAGCCCAAACAACCAGAAACTTAAACAAGTTTGGATTCCAAAGCATCTATTGTTTGGCGTGAATGATACACTGGGACCCAAAGTAATTTGGGTACCAAAACCTCTTGTCTGATCCACTATGCAGGAATGCCTAGCAGCCCATAATCAAAACAAATGGTACCTGGATAGCGGCTGCTCAAGGCACATGACGGGCGACAAGGAAAAATTTTGTATGCTGGTGGAAAAAGATGAAGGTCAAGTAGTGTTTTGAGGCAACAACAAAGACCAGATTATTGGCGCAGGTAAGATTGGTAAGTATGCCTCTAACTCCATAGACAATGTACTGCTTGTAGATGGCCTTCATCACAATTTGCTCAGCATAAGCCAAGTGTGTGATAAAGGTTATAAGGTTATTTTTGAATCTAATGCTTGTCAAATCATTGATAAGGAATCATGAAGTCTAAAGTTTTCTGGAAAAAGGGTGAATAATATTTACATGGTTGATTTAGATGATCCAGAAAATGAGAATTTATGTCTTGTAGCAAACAAACAGGATGAGCTCACACTATGGCATCGTAGGCTTGGCCATGCAAGCTACAATGTCCTGCACAAGATCATGAAGCTGAAGTTGGTAAGTGGACTCCCTGATATTTCCTTCAATCAAAATGAAAGTTTTTGTGATGCATGTGCACAGGGAAAACAAACAAGGAAATCCTTCAAATCAAAAGCACTGGTAAGCACTTCCAAACCCTATGAACTACTGCACATGGACCTGTTTGGACCTACGAGAACACTGAGTCTCAATGGCAAACGCTTTGGCTTTGTCATTATAGGCGACTTCTCTAGGTTCACATGGGTTAAGTTCCTCTCACAAAAAAATGAAGCATCAAGCTTGTTTGAGGAATTCTTCAATAAAATTGAGCATGGAAATGTACACAAGATATGCTCAATCCGCACTGATCATGGGGGAGAGTTTGACAACAATTCTTTTTCTGATTTCTGCAGGCACCAAGGAATAGAACACTTGTTCTCCTCCCCAAGAACTCCAGAGCAGAATGGTGTAGTGGAGAGAAAGAATAGAACCTTGGTGGAAATGGCTTGTACCCTTCTGGTTATAAGTCAACTTTCCAGGACGTTTTGGGCAGAAGCGGTGAACACTTCATGTTACATACTCAATAGAGCCATGGTAAGACCTGTCATTAAGAAAACCCCCTACGAACTTCTGAAAGGTAAGAAGCCCAGTATTGGGTACTTTAGAGTTTTTTTGGCTCAAAAGTCTTCATTCATAATAATGATAAAATAGATTTAGAAAATTTTGAGGCCAAAAGTGATCAAGGTATTTTTCTTGGATACTCAGAACACTCTAGAGCTTATAGGGTGTTTAATATCAAGAATAGAACTGTGGAAGAAACTCCACATGTGGTTTTTGATGAGAGTCATGCAAAATCTGACAATTTTAATTCTCACAGGACTCCCAATGAAGATGACAAAACAATCCTTGAAGATCCACCACAAGTGGCAGCCAAGGAGAGCTCTCAAACAGCACCAAAGGTTAGAGGTGGATATCTTCGCAGGTACGATGATGAGGATGATACAATACTGTTCAGAAATAAAGGTGAAGCACCTGAAGAAGATCCACAAGAGGATGAACCTCAAGCTGAAACCCCTCAAGCAATCCCTCCTCCGGCACAATCTCCTCAACTGTAAGATCAACCCGGACCTTCAACAATCACAAATGTCAGGTACTCTAAAGATCATCCACTTGAGAACATAATAGGAGATGTGAATGAAAAAGTTCAAACTAGGTCTCAAGTTAGGGAAATAGTTGAACAGGATCATCTAGCCTTTGTGTCTCAAGTAGAACCTAAAAATGTTGAAGAAGCCTTAAAGGAAAACTCAAGGATTGATGCTATGCATGAGGAGCTTGCGCAATTTCAGAGAAATAATGTTTGGAGTCTAGTTCCTAGAACCTCAGAAATTTCTGTCATTGGGACAGGATGGGTCTTTAGGAATAAACTAAATGAAGAGGGTAAAGTGGTGAGAAATAAGGCTAGACTGGTAGCAAAGGGATATAATCAGGAATTTGGTGTGGACTTTGAAGAATCTTTTGCTCCTGTAGCTAGGTTAGAAGCAGTTAGAATCTTGTTAGCATATGCATACTCAAACAAGTTCAAACTTTTTCAGATGGATGTTAAAACTGCATTCTTAAATGGCTACATCAAAGAGGAAGTCTATGTCTCTCAACCACCTGGCTTTGAGGATAATGATAAACCTAACCATGTGTTTAAATTTCACAAAGCTATTTATGGTTTGAAACAGGCACCCCGAGCTTGGTACGATAGACTGAGCATATTTCTGGTAAGCAAAAACTACTCAAGAGGTAAAGTAGACCAAACTCTTTTCACCAAGAAAGTCCGCAATTACATCATTGTTGTTTAAGTTTATGTGGACGACATAATATTTAGTTCTACTAACCCATCACTATGTGAGGAATTTTCAAAACACATGCACAGTGAATTTGAGATGAGTCTAATGGGGGAGCTTCAATTTTTTCTTGGTCTTCAGGTGAAACAATTAGAAGATGGATTCTTCATCAACCAAGAAAAATATGTCAAAGAGCTACTGAAAAGGTTTCAGTTCGAACAAGCCAAGCTTGCCTCAACACCAATGAGTACAAGCATAAAGCTAGAAAGTGATGAGAAAGGTAAACCGGTAGATGCAAAGCAATTCCGAGGTATGATTGGCTCCCTTTTATATCTTACTGCAAGTAGACCGGACATTCAATTCAGCGTTTGCCTTTGTGCTAGATACCAATCTAGTTCAAAGGAAAGCCATTTGATTGCAGTAAAGAGAATATTCCGATATCTCTCAGGTACGCATGATATGGGTCTTTGGTATCCAGCAGGTAGTAGCTTTAACTTGGTCTCTTATTCTGATGCTGACTATGCTGGATGTAAAATTGACAGGAAAAGCACTAGTGGCTATTGCCAAATTCTTGGTGGTTGCATGGTTTCGTAGGCATCCAAGAAGCAACACTCGGTTGCACTCTCCACTGCAGAGGCAGAATATGTTGCTGCAGAGAGTTGTGCGGCTTAAGTGTTGTGGATAAAAAGTCAATTGTCTAACTACAACATTGACATTGGATGCACACATATCCTATGTGACAACACCAGTGCAATAAATCTCTCAAGGAAGCACTCTAGAACTAAGCACATAGAAATTAGACACCATTTCTTGAGAGATGAGGTAGCTAACAACACCTTAGAGCTGAGCTTCATACCCACTGAAAAACAACTAGCTGACATTTTCATAAAACCATTGGCTGAGGATAGGTTCACTACACTTAGGAGAGAATTGGAGTTGTGCAAAATGCAATGAAACTCATACCAAATCTTGAATATATGTTCCTTGTGTGCAACAACTATGTGGTATATCAAATGGTGATTTGTGGAAGAACAAGTTATGCTTGTTTGGAAACTTTCATTATGCGTAAGAAAACATTCTCCGCCACGTATCCATAGTTGAAGTGAAAAAGGGACATCTATTTTAGATAAAGTATTTAGTTTCTTTTCAATTTGCCCAGTCATTCTGAAAACAAAAAAAAAAAAATTAATCAAAATACCAAAAAGATTTTTTTTAAATGAATGGTGTAGTGTTGAATTGTGTAAGACTGTTGCTTGAATTGCTCTTGGATTTGATTGGATGTTTAGTCTCCACATGCACACACTATGGGGGAGGAAAACATTGATACATGAGTGAATCTCTGAGGTAAACACTTCCTTGTTATCATCCCACTCTTTCCTATCATGGCACATCTCTTTCCAACTCCTCCTGGCCTTAAGATCTGTCCTGCAGACATTCCTGTCGACAGAATCGCTTCATCTGTCGACATAACACCCTTCACAGAACCCAGTCAACAAGCTCTGTGTACATCTATCGACAGGGCCAATTCCATCTGTCGATAGACACTCTCAGACAGTTCTCAGAAAACTTTAATTGTGTGAATCTGTCGACAGGGTCCACTCCATCTGTCGACAGATATCTTTCTTCAAGTGATTCTTCATCAAATTGTCAAATCTTTTGATAAGCATAATTCTCATGAGTATTTAAGGTGAACAATGGTGATTGCATGCATTATAATTTCTCCTATCCACAAGATCTCTAAGACTTATTTTGCATCACAATGACTTTGGCATATCATTCCTTTGAGAGTCTAGGTTGGTTCATTTTAAGTGCATCCAACAAAACTCATGAGACTAATTTACCTCCCTTGAATAAATCTCTTGTGAATCATTATTTTTCAAAGTCATGTGGTCAGTCCTAAGGTCATTGAAGGGTATCTCCTTCATTGGTTCTGTAAGTATTATCCACTTCCTGACCTTGATGTGTGTGTTACAACAATTCATAATGGAGAAGCCACAACTAATTTTTTTTTAAAAAAGGAAAAGAAAAGGGTAAACCAAAAAAAAAAAATCAAATCAAATCAAAAACAAAAAGGGAAAATCAAGATAGAGCAATGTTGAGTATGGCTAAGTAACCGGGGATATGGGCATCACAAATGTCTATCTTCGCATCAAAAGGCTTATTCATTATCTCTGTATAATAGTATGATGGACATCTAAACCGAGTAACTGGGGATACGGGCATCAAAAATGTCTATCTTCACGTCAAAAGGTCTACTACTCCTAATTACCACCTTTAATTCCCATGTCCTTTTCATGTCAAAAAACAAATTAGATTGTGGTCTCCTCAATTTAGTCTTGTCAAGGGCACTTAGTGGTTAGCACTTCATTAACCATGAAGAACTATCTTTCATACATCTTCTGATTGTCATACACTAAGGAAAATAATTTCTTGCAACGGCCTTATTCAAGAGGGTAATCTTACAACCTCATGATTGTGTTCCCTGCACTTCTTATGTTGCAACTTTAGAGTCCGGGAATTTTATTTCAACATCATTGTCCTTGCTAGATGTGGTCTAAATATTTATGGCTATGATTAGTTCTCATGTGAATTTACCTATGTTTCATCTTAAAATCACATCTAATGCTCATGGCCTTGAAATTCCCACAAAAATCATCACTGGCACAATTTGTTGTTCAGCCTGTCGACAGAGCCCTATACACCTGTCGACAGCCGCGGCAGGAGCGTTTTGGAACTCCAACAGGTGAGATCAAAGGGTAGATTTCGTGGGGCCCAAACCCTTCAAACTCTCTAACACCTTCTTTAAAAGGTTCCCACGACCCTTCCCCTCCCTTTCCTCCTTCCAAAAGCCCTTCCCCCTTCTGTCTCTCCTCAAAACCCCTCTCTCCAGGGCGAGAGCAGGGCCTCTGCACTTCGGGCCTTCTGTTCATTTGTCTGTCCCCTTCCCTTTCTAGAGCATCTCCCCACCCTAATCCATTCATGAGATGGCTCCGAAGGCGAAGAAGCTTGTCTCCCGACGCCATGCTCGTTCCTCCAATGACGGCGACGGTTCTAGGGCTCCCGCAGAGCGCCGCACCAAGCACAGGGAGGATCGTCTGCCAGAGCTGATCATTCCTGCTGGTCTGCAACTTCTTCCTCCTCATGGCACCTACACAAAGTTCGTGCAGCCCCGTTACATTGACTTCGAGTCCTTGGAGGATCTCTTTTCCGGGCTGCAGCCTCTGTTCGACGTCCAGGGTTGGACACATTTCTGCTACCATCACAAACGGTACTCCCCAACCGCTGTGACGAAGTTCTACCATAACCTCAAGCTGTCCACCAGTGGTGTTCTCCATACCAGGGTGAGACAGGTCCCTTTTCTGGTAACTCCCAACCTGTTCTCCACCGCTCTCCAACTCCCAAATTCGGGCCTTGATATTCTGAAACATCATCCCGAAGAGTCTGAATGTCACCAACTCATTACCTTGCAGCCTTACGACCCCACCGATCGTAAGCCCTTGAATGCAAACAACTTCCCTCCACTTCATCGTCTCATCCATCACATTTTCACCACAATGATTGTCCCTAAGGATGGTAGTCGGGAGCTTGTGACTGCTATTCACAAGTCCCTCCTTCATGCCTTTCTGAACTGTAACCTAGTTAATCTCCCACTCCTCATGTTCTCTCACCTTCGGGCATGCATTCGTACTTCCAAAAGATCAATGCCCTATGCTTGCCCCATTACTTCCCTTCTCTTATTCATTGGCATTCCCATTCCTGATGACAAGATGACTGAGCTCAAGAGCCGCAGCTCTTATGATCTTACTGCTGCCCAAAGGATGGGATACAAGATGGTAGACGGGGATGTCACTAGAGACCTTAAGGGCAAGGGACCATCCACTGCTGTAGAGGCCGATGATGCTTCTGATGATGGAGAAGAAGATGAAGCTGACACTGCTGATGATGACTCCCAGTCAAAGCCTCCAGATGCTCCGAGAGATGAAGACAACGTTTCACCAAGTGATCCACCATCTACTGAGCCTTTACTTAGAGAGCTTCTTGCCCAGATGCAACTTCAACTCACTACAGGCTTTGATAGGATAACTACACGGTTGGACACCGTTGAGTCTGGTATTGAAGCTTTAGAAGACACCCAAGTCCAGCTCCAGCTAAGGCTCACAAGGATGTCTACTGATCCTCATGAGCTTCGTTGGGCCTCAGCACCACCGGGCGATGATGCTGATGTTTAGAATGAGTGGTCAAGAAGTCCTTCGTGTTTTGGTCATGTTCTAGATGTTTTTCATTTGCTTTCCATGTCATGTGTTCTGTAGTCTTTCATTTCTTACCATTACTCATGTGTCATGTGCAATTGTGTAATGAACGCCCAATGAATGAAATGCACTATTTCTCTTCCTTTTGTAATGATCCTTGCTTGTGTTATCTTTTTGGATGTTGTCAAAAGGGGGGGAACATCAATTGTGGTCGAATTGAATTTTTGTCATCATCAAAAAGGGGGAGAATGTTGAGTTCTCATATGGAATGTTTATGAGAATGCTAAGCTTAATGACATATCCTTGTTTTTTATTATGAACATCTTATGGACCAAAATTGATGTATGACAAATGTGCAAAACTTCAAGATAATGACAAGTGGATGCAAATGAATTAAATATTTTTATTGATCATTAATGTGTTGGTTATGTCTCACTAATCATGTACTTTTATGTAGGTGAGATTCCATTCAAGACCTTGTACCAAAACAAGACAGAAAGGACAAGAAAAGAACAAAAAGACATCACCTGTCGACAGATCCCTGAAGCCCTGTCGACAGATTTGTACAGACAAAATAGACAAGTTCTGAGAAAACTAGTCCTGTCGATAGATCCAGATGCTCCTGTTGACAGATTCTTACGGACAGAAGATGAGGACTTCTGGAACAACAAGTCATGTCCACAGCACCAGTTCGCCTGTTGACAGATTTATACAGGGAATGCATTCCAAAAACTCCAAGACTTCTGGATGTTGGAACTGTGTAACCTCCTGTTGACAGATGCCATGAGACCTGTCGACAGACGAAGCGAGATGTTATATACGAGATCTCTATATGTTCCCTATGTGGGTGTTTCCATATATCACAACTCTCTATACTTTAACACCCATATAAAAGGAATCTTTTGGAGATATTTTCGTACAGAAGCAGCCACCGTCATCAACCCTAGAGAAAAACCCAAGGAGAAGAGATATTCTACTGCTCTGCTTCATCCTGCTGTTCAGAGCTTGAAAGAACCGTTGGTCCAGCAGACTTGAAGACAGAACGTCGTGGATTCAAGCTTCTACATCAACTCAAGGCTATCAAGACGAAGTTTGAACTCCATCCAGACGTTCTCCAGTGGAGTTCTAAAATCTTGATCTATTCCTTCCACTCAAGAACTCTCTATTTTTTTTTTGTTTCTCTATTATCCGTGTGTGTGGTTGTGTTTCAAGCGGCCTTGTGCTTGAATCACGTGGTCTTTAAGTTGTTCTGATCGTGGTTTCACATCAGACATCTCATGTGTGTGTGTTGTAGTCGTGAACTACTTGAAAGCAGTCTTTTCTGCGTGTGTGTGTGGACCATGGACGTAGGATACACAAGTTGTGTACTCCGAACCACGTAAAACTCTGTGTTCTATGGTTTGAACATTACTACGTTAGATGTTTGGTAGGTTCGTTGTCTTTACACACACTTGATAGATTGTCTATTTGTTTATTGTCAAGTTACACACACCAAAATTTAGTTCAAACTCTGTTACAGTTTTCATAGTCTGTGCTTTAGTAAAAGAAGGTGATAAAAGTTTTTAATCGACAGTAATCTATTCAACCCCCCTTCTAGATTACCATACCAGGAATTCCGCGACCTTTCCGTTAGCACACTAACTAAAGCAACGGGTCCTTCATTTGCTTGACCTCATCAGCCATAACATCAAACTTGGCATCAACAAATTCAACTTGCAACTGAAGAACTGACAAGCTTTCTTGTTGCTTTGTCAGTAAATCCAATATAGTATTTATACTGTTGCTACTCTCCCCCTGAGACCTTGGCCGGGTCTCAAACTAAGAAGGGGAGAAGTGATGATGCACTTCTTCAAATTCTTCCACTATTGGAGTAGATCTGGGAATGTCATCTTGTCCTTGTGCTACTCCCTTGCCTCTTAGATCTCTTAGTACCTGACTGATTGTTTCTTTTGGTGCATCTTGTCCTGGAGATGAGACAGGAACCTGTTCTTGTTGGAATTGCTCTTCTTCTTGTTGAGTTCCTTGTTGCTCTTCAACTTGTTGCTATTCTTGATGGTCTTGTACAGTGGCTTCTATTCTATCTTCTTCTCCAGCTTCTTCTTCTCGTTGACTTGCTGGAACAGATGATAGATCCAGTGCTTCATCAGGAAACACTACATGGGTGCACTGGCGTATAGTCTCCTTAACTCTGGGCCTTGTCTTCTAAGATATAATGACTTCTCCTTAATGTAGATAAGTCAATCTTCTCCTTTACCCCAGTTGGAATTTCCTCACTTAAATCCCCTGAAAATATCTTAAAAATCAAAGATAGCAGTGGTCCATATGGGAGGGACTCCTGCAAATTCTTTGATGCTATCATTTTCTCTAAAATGATTGCTGGCAGGTTGACCTTATGCCTTTGAATAGCCCAAAATAATAAACTGCCATCCCTGGCAGTAATGGAGGAATGGGTGCCAGCCCTGAGTGTGATAATGTTGGTTATAACTGAGTGGATTATTCTCTTCTCTACAGACAACTCATTAACCAACAACCCTTTCTTGCTTATAGTTCCCAAACTTCCAATGATTCCCATTTTCTGCTTATCCAAAGGGACAATCTCACTGAGCTTGTGCCCGGAGTTGGGACAGCCCAAAAGCATTTCAGAAACAATGACTTTGGTGCTTTTCACATATCTTGTGACTGAACTCTCTGATGAGACTTGAAGGGTGACAAAAAATGCCTTAAGGGCACCTTCAAAGGAGGGTTCAGAAATCTTACACAGCCTAGACCAGCCCATCACTTCTAGGGTTTCTTCTACCCAACTTAAGCTACCATGTAATTGGGAGAAGTCTACAACCTTCCCCCAACAGACAGAGAACTTGGCAAAAGAAAGGCGCTGGAACTACTCAGGGGTGAGCATGGTTCCTTCAGGGGCCTTGGAGGATGCCATCTAGACAGAAAAGAGATAGAGAAGATTCAGAGAGATGTCGAAGGAGTGAAAGAAATATTGTTTAGTGATCAAAGATCCTACCTTTCTTTAGAGGGAATCAGAAATCTGTAGTAGCTCTGAAGATGGTTCCGAAGATGAACAGTGAGCACGAGAAGATGAGGAAGACGGCTGGAGAGTTGGAGAGAAAGATTTGAAAGGGTGCTTTCAGACAGGAAAGGGGTTGTCCTAATATAGAGGTTGAAAAGTAACTGACTAGAGATTTTAGGGTGAACGGACGCGATTGAATGACTGAAACCGTTGCGTAATAAATATTTTTTTAAAAAATTCATTTCATTTGTTATTTTAAATTAATAAGCACCTTTTCAGACTTCAACTCTAGGAAGTCGGATTTTATCTTCGACTACAAAAGTCAGATGCAATATTTATAACATGAGTCTGATAGACTCCGACTTCATGAGTCGCAGTACTGGGACTGAGAAAAATTTCTCAGTGAATTCATAACATACAATTCAAACATGAATTTGTCACAGCACCTTAATCAGGATTACACATGCCTATTTCTCTTCTAATAGATGTAAATCTATCTTCAGGAAGAGGTTTAGTGAAAATATCAGTAAGTTGATTTTCTGTTGAAACAAAATCAAGTAAAATGTCACCAGTACTTACATGCTCCCTGATGAACTGATGTCTAACCTCAATGTGTTTTATTCTTAAGTGTTGTATAGGATTTTTGGTCAAACTGATTGCGCTTGTGTTGTCATACAACATTGGAATTTCTTGAAGTCTTTGACCATAGTCTTCCAATTGGTGTTTGATCCATAGAAGTTGAGTGCAGCAACTTCCAGCTACAATATATTCTGCTTTTGTTGTGGATAATGCTACAGAATTCTGCTTTCTGGAAGACCAAGAAATCAAGCACCCTGCAAGTATTTGATAAGTATTACTGGTGCTTTTTCTATCTATTTTGCATCCAGCATAGTCAGCATCACTATATCCAATTAATTGGAAAGCAGAACATGTGGGATACCATAAACCTAATTTACTTGTGTTTATAAGATATCTAAAAATTCTTTTAACAGCATGAACATGAGATTCTCTAGGATCAGCTTGAAATCTTGCATACAAACATACACTGAACAGTATATCTAGTCTACTAGCAGTAAGATAGAGTAGTGATTCTATCATGCCTCTATAGACCTTTTTATCTGCTTTCTTACCAAGTGGATCACTATCTAACTTAATTCCTGAGCTCATGGGCATTCCTAAGGGCTTACACTTGTCAAAACCATATTTAGAAAGTAAATCTAAAATATATTTGGTTTGACAAATGTGAGTACCTTCATTGGTCTACTTAATTTGCAACCCAAGAAAATAATTAAGCTCACCAATCATACTCATTTCAAACTCACTTTGCATAAGGTTTTCAAAGAATTTACAAAGTGATTCATTAGCAGAACTAAAAATAATATCATCAACATATATTTGCACTATTAAGATTTCTTCTGAAAATTTCTTAATAAATAGTATGCTATCAACTTTACCTCTTATAAAATTATGTGATATAAGATAAGCACCTAATCTTTCATACCAAGCTCTTAGAGCTTGTTTCAGACCATATAGTGCCGATTTTAAACCGAAAACATGATTTGGATATTTAGTATCTTCAAAACCCGGTGATTGCTCAACATAAACTTCTTCTTTTTATAAAACCATTTAGAAAAGTACTTTTAACATCCATTTGAAATAAATTGACATTGAGGGAGCATGCATATGCTAATAAAATTCTAATTGCCTCTAATCTAGCTACTGGGGTATAAGTTTCATCAAAATCAATGCCTTCCTCTTGGGAATATCCTTGTGCTACAAGTCTGGCCTTGTTCCTGGTGATTACTTCTGATTCATCCATTTTGTTTCTGAAGACCCATTTAGTCCCAATAACTGGATGGTCAGAAGGTCTGGGGACAAGAGTCCAAACTTGACTGCGTTGGAATAGCAAGGATCCAAGATCCATCAGCCAGTGCATCATCGATTGTCCTAGGCTCAATTTGAGAAATTAAAGCAGAAATATCACAGGGATTGTGCATACCTCTTGTTCTTACCCTATCTTGAGGATCACCTATTATATTTTCTCTTGGATGATCTCTGTGATACCTCAAGTCTCCAGGTAGTCCTTCTTGTTGTTCTTCTTGTTGTTGAAGTTCTTCTAGTGATCTTCTTTTTCTTCTTGTTTTTCTTCTTCTTCTTCAAGAGATGTTTTCTCTAGATCCCTACACAGATCTTCAACACAATCTTCTTCTTCTTCTATTCTTTTAATAGAAGAGTTAGTCTCATCAAATATATATGCACAGTTTGTTCTATGGTTAAATTTTTCCTATTAAATACTTTATATCCTCTAGGTTTTGATATATATCCTAACAGAAATTCTTCATCACTTTTAGCATCTAATTTTCCTAAATTATCTTTACCATTATTCAAAATAAAACACTTACAACCAAAAGGTCGAAGATGACTGATGTTGGACCTCTTTTCTTTGTAAAGCTCATATGGGGTCTTCTTTAGTATTGGTCTGATCATGCACCTGTTGGTGATGTAGTAGGCTGTGTTGACTGCTTCTGCCCAGAAATATCTTGGTAAATTGTACTCAGTAAGCATAGTTCTGGCCATGTCTAGTAGTGTTCTGTTCTTCCTTTCTGCTATTCCATTCTCTTGAAGTGTTCTTGGTGTAGAGAAATTATGTTCTAATCTATTTTCTTCACAGAATTTCATGAACTCTTCATTTTTGAATTCTCTACCATGATCAGATCTGATACTGGCAATCTAAAATTTCTGATTCTTTTGAACTACTTTGCTGAACTTTAGAAAAGCTGAAAAGGTTTTTGATTTGGCTTCCAAGAAGGATACCCAAGTATATCTTGAGTAGTCATCCACTATTACATAGCCATACACTTTTCCTCCAAGATTGACTGTTCTTATAGGTTCAAACAGATCCATATGAATGAGCTCTAGTGGCTTGGAAGTTGTGACCACTATTTGGACTGAAAAGATGTCTTGGTTTGCTTCCCTTTTGCACAGGCTGTACATATTCCAGACTTCTTCAGTTTCATCTTTGGAAGACCTTCAACTAAGTCATGCTTGATCAATTTTTTGATTACTGAGGTGCTTGCATGACCCAATCTTCTATGCCACAAATCAGATTCTTCACTCTTGGTTGTTGCAAGACATAAATTCACTTCTTTTAATTGTGCTAACTGTAAGGTATATAAATTCTTTACTCTTTGAGCTTCGAACACTGTTTTTCCATCCTTTTGAATAATGCACTTGTCATTCTGAAATTTTACTAGATGACCCATATCACATAATTAACTGATGCTAATTAGATTGTGCTTCAATCCTTCTACATAAATGACATCTTCAATCAAATTCTTTTCTCTTGTTCCTACCGTCCCACATCCTAAGACTTTTCCTTTACCATTATCTCCATAAGTGACTTGACCACTTTCATCTCTAAAGCTTGTAAACAACTTCTTATCACATGTCATATGCCTTGAGCACTCGCTATCCAAATACCATTTGTGTAACGTAGTGCGTTTTTCGGATCCTCGCGGATCGTCGTTTAGTGGTTGTTCAGATCTCTGTTTACTAGTTTTGGTGTGGTGCTCATGACCAATGCAGGGTCATTGAGCCTTAGTTGTGGTTTCCGCGCATTGTGTTGGGCTTAGTGGGCTGACAGGTTGGGCCTGTAACACCCGTTGGTTCACTGGATGTGAACGCGACAGAGGTGTAGGTCGCATTCTGAACGCGACGGCACTAGGGGTCGCGTTCTGGTTGCCCCTCTTTTGGGTCGACGTCTACATGTGCGCCGCGTGTCACACGCTGGGGCGGCCTGCTGACGTCAGGAGTGGGAAGGCAACGGTCACCTAGGTCGCGATCAGGTCGCGACGCAGGCCTACCTCGCATTTTTAACTGTTGAGTGTTTTTAAGTTGGTTTCGGTCGGACAGAGTAGGGGAAGCTCTGCTCGGCCAAGGGAGGTTGCTGTGGCAAATTTCAAGGCAATTCGACGTTTCGGCGTGGTTTTCAATGTGCTCTCGAGGACTTCGCATGGAGCGGGGGAGACATCGTGCTGTAGTTGGTTTGCGTGTTCTTCGCGGAGGTATAGAGATTCCACCTGGTTCTGTAGCATAGATCATGTATGGTGCATGTTTGATATGTTTATCGCTTTATAAACAGTAGATTCCATGTCTAGGCAATGAACTGAACATGGAAATCGAGTTGAAACTGTGTTTAGGGTAGTTTACATAGGAAATTTGGAGATTATTTCCGAATTAGGGTTTGCGCGTGTGAAGGCAACAGACCTGGCTGTCGCGACCAGGTCGCGACAGGCCGACCCGTCGCGATAAGGTTTCCTATCGTGACACATCGGGGTGTCGCGACCTGAATGCGACTGTACCCCATGTCACGATCACAGCCGAGTGTGCATGTAATGCTTGTTTTATCTGATTATCATTTAAGTATCGTGCGTGGCAATGCTAGTGAAGCATTGACACTTGTAGCGCTTGTTAAGCATGACATTTGTGTGTTGTTTATGTGATAAGGGTGGTGCTCACGAAGTGAGCATACTTTTACATGGCGTTTACATGGTTTGTGTGCTGTGCAAGTGTGTGCATGGCTAGTGGCTCGACGTTGTGGTTATCTCTATATAACTTGTATGGTTAGTTTGAGGTGACTGGGCAATGAAGGTCGGGTTTGGACCTAGCCCTAGTCTACTATTGACTTTTAAAGAGTATTATAATGATATATGTGTTATGTAGTGTGTGTTTCTATAGAGGTCACGGAGTGACCAATGACAGGCAAGGTTGTGTTGCACTGTTGTGATACAAGTATGTATTAATGTGAGATGGTTTGGAGGTCACATGGTGACCGATGACGAGCCAGATAAGTTTAGTATATTTTAATATATGTTTCATCGAGGTGTTAAGTGACTGACGTGGTTTGTGCTGGCCGAGTGTGGTGGTCCGGCACCTATTTCAGAATGCCTCTTCAGTTGGGTGCCCCAGATTTTGTGTGAGCCAGACACATGTGTATGCTCGGGGCTTGTCCCGGTACGGTGGTACCGTCGAGGTCTGTGTCATCTGTCCTGGACACCCTCACTCCTGAGCTTGTTTGAGTAGTACATCTGGCTGAGGGAAAGACGACAGTGTGACAGCGACTTGTGAGAGTTTGTGTTTGGTCGCTTGTAGCACACTCGTGGTTGGGGGTACAGACACCAGTAGACGTACTGGGCCCCATCTAGTCCTAGTTTCCAGTGCCTCACTTTAGGGAGCTCGGGCCAGAGTCTCTAAAGGTGCCAGGCATGGGCCTGCAGGGTGTGTGACTTGCAGGTGTGGTGGTTTGGTTGGTCTTCACAGTTCTTTGGCTTTACTTGTGGTTGTGGAGCGGCAGCTGAACCTTATGTTCGTGGCTGCGAGACTGAGAGGTAGTTCTTGTGTTGTGTTATCTGGGTTGGATATTGGCGTCATGAACCAGTAGTCTGTCCTATGTTGTGGCGTCGTTCCTTTCCAACTCGAGCTTTGCCATTGGTCGTGGCTTGTGTGCAGTGACTCGTGGTTGGGGGTACAGACACCAGTAGACGTACTAGGCCCCAGCTAGTCCTAGTTTCTAGTGCTTGACTTTAGGGAGCTCGGGCCAGAGTATCTAAAGGTGCCAGGCATGGGACTGCAGGGTGTGTGACTTGCAGGTGTGGTGGTTTGGTTTGATGACCAAACTGTCCCCATAATAAATATTTCCATTTATTTATATATTAATTTTAATGATTAACAAAATAACACTAATGGATTTCTTGAGCCTTGAGAACAGGAAGCAAAAGAAAAATGAAAGATCAAGACAATCTGGTAAGTCCCATCATTTCTATCCAAGTCCCTGTAACGACTTCTTTGATAAGCAGAACGACTTCCTATTTGACCGGAACACTCAAATCGTTACCGTAACGATTTCTTTAGACCTCGTAACGATTTCTTTAGAACTCGCAACGACTCTCTAGCCGTAACGATTTCTTTAGACCTCGTAACGATTTCTTTAGAACTCGCAACGACTCTCTAGCCGTAACGACTTCTTTAGACCTCGTAACGATTTCTTTAGAACTCGCAACGACTCTCTAGCCGTAACGACTTCTTTAGACCTCGTAACGATTTCTTTAGAACTCGCAACGACTCTCTAGCCGTAACGATTTCTTTAGACCTCGTAACGATTTCTTTAGAACTCGCAACGACTCTATAGTCATAACGATTTCTTTAGAATTCATAACGATTTCGTGTAACGATTTCTTTACAACTTGATAGTCATAACGATTTCTTTACAACTCGATAGTCATAACGATTTCGTGTAACGATTTCTTTACAACTTGATAGTCATAACGATTTCTTTACAACTCGATAGTCATAACGATTTCGTGTAACGATTTCTTTACAACTTGATAGTCATAACGATTTCTTTACAACTCGATAGTCATAACGATTTCGTGTAACGATTTCTTTACAACTTGATAGTCATAACGATTTCTTTACAACTCGATAGTCATAACGATTTCGCGTAACGATTTCTTTATTAGTCATAACGATTTCTTTACAACTCGATAGTCATAACGATTTCGTGTAACGATTTCTTTACAACTTGATAGTCATAACGATTTCTTTACAACTCGATAGTCATAACGATTTCGCGTAACGATTTCTTTATTAGTCATAACGATTTCTTGCAACGATTTCTTTAGAACTCGCAACGACTTGCCTGTTGTAACGGCTTCATAAGTTATCACAACGATTTCTTTACAGTTCATAACGACTTGCTATAATTCATAACGATTTCATAAGTTATGAAGTCAGCAAGATTCTTTTTATCGAATTTCTTGATGCATCAGTATAATGCTTTTTAATAGCGTTGAAAAGTCAAAGTCATATCTTGTCCGTTGACTGCTATGCATTAAATGCTCTCCGATCGTATCTCCCATGCATGCAGACAATATCTTCCATTTCTATGCTACTCTGTCTACGTACTTTTTGGGACAGAAAGGAGCTTTGCTATATACTGCAATATCTGTTCCCTCTCAACTAACAATAGACAGCAGTCCTAGCTGTCTTCTATTTATTGATGATATGCTTACAGATATCTGACAAGACTCATCTGGACAACGTTGGACACAAGATACAAAGTTCTATGTCATCTCTTTGGCGTGTACACCAGGATAAAAGACTGACGATCAGAAGCTTCCTCAGTGACCAGTCTAACGTACACAAGGATAAGAGACAACGGACACATCAACGTTCGAATTTGAATCAGCAGTTTAAATAGAAGACTCAAGACGAAAAGAACAAGATATAGAGCAACATCGCTTGATTTTAGAAGCAGAAAGAAATCCATCTCTCACAATCTTTAGAACCTTGAAGAAGAGCGAAGCCTCCACTCCAAACCTAGTTCTAAGCTCTTAGCTCTCTGTGCTCAAAAGGAATCTTCTCTTTTGTAAGAGCCTGTGTGGTCCTTGGAGAGAAAAACCTTGTTAAATCTCTCTCTCTCGGGGGCTTAGGAGCTTCAGTGTGTAGCTGGTCAAGCTAGAGTCTGAAGCCTGTTTCCACTCTCTTTTCCTATTAGATTGTGTTCCCTTCTAGACGAAGGAAGACCTGGTGGTATCCAGGGTGGTTGTTGTACCCTTCTGGACGAAGGAAGACCTGGTGGTATCCAGGGTGGTTGTTGTACCCTTCAGGCTGAAGGAAGACCAGTTGAGGCTGGGTGTAAGGATCCTTAAGGGGGATTGTACCCTTGGTAGTAAAATCCTGAGGTATTGCTCAGGGACTGGACGTAGGTCTCCTGTGGAGAGGAGTTCCGAACCAGGATAAAAATCCTTGTGTCTTGTGGTTGTGTTTTGTGTGATTGTTGTCTTGTTTGCTCTAACTCTGACCTTGTTATTAAGTTGTGCAATCCTTTTCAGTAAACAGGTTTTAATCAAAGATCGAAGTTTTAATAACCCATTCACCCCCCCTCTGGGCTAGCTAGCTGGGCAACAAGTGGTATCAGAGCCCGTCTCTTCGACAAAGAAGAAGATCCAACGATCTGAAGAGCAAAGATCAATGGCAGCCCAAAGTCACTTCGAAGGTCAGTCTGTCAACAGACCTCCTTTGTTCGATGGTGAAGATTATACGTATTGGAAGACCAGGATGGAATACTTTCTACAAGGCCACGATTATCAAATCTGGTCAATAGTGGAAGAAGGTGATCTGGTCGTCACAAATGAGAAAGCACAATGGACAGATGAAGATAGAAAGAAAATCTCCTTGAACTGTAAAGCTAAGAGCATTCTATGTTGTGCTCTAAGCAAGAAAGAGTTCAACAGAGTTTCAGCATGCAAATCCTCCATGGAAATGTGGGAAAAGTTAAAGATCACATATGAAGGTACAGACAAAGTAAAGGAGACAAGAATCGACATTCTTGTCACTCAGTATGAAAGATTTCAAATGCAAACAGGTGAGTCTATTACCCAAATGTTTAGTAGATTTACTGACATTACTAATGGCCTAGCAAGTCTAGGAAAGTCATATGAAAATGCAGATATGGTAAGGAAGATTCTCAGATCCCTGCCATCTTCATGGACGGCAAAGGTCACAGCTATCGAAGAAGCTAATGATCTTAAGGAATGTCAGTAGAAAAACTCATTGGGTCTCTCATGGCCCATGAAATAAACATGGAAAGACTAGGAGAATCCTCCAGTAGAAAGAAGCAGTCAAATGCGCTTAAAGCTAATGGGGACTCATCAGAAGAATCCTTAGATAACAGTGAAGATAGCAAAGATAGTGATGATGAAGAAGCCATGCTCTCAAGAAGATTGCAGAGAATCTTGGCAAAGAAGAAGAAGTTCCAGTCTGGTAGGAGGTACTTCAAGAAAAACAAAGATCTCAAGAGACCAGATGGAAAAGATCAGAAGAGGAATGAGCCACTTTGCTATGAATGCAAGAAACCTGGACATATCAAGGCAGACTGTCCAATGTTAAAGAAAAATGATCACAAGAAGAAGGACAGCTCCAAGAAGTTCAGAAGATTCAAAAAGAAAGCCATGGCAGCTGCATGGGACAACAGCAGCGACTCAGATAGTGAGTCAAGCTCGAGCAGTGAAGGTGAAGAAGCCAACTTGGCTCTCATGGCGAATACCGAGGATAAGGTAACATCTGATTCTTCTTTCGATTCCTGTAATGACTCAGATTCGGATAATTTGGAAAGTGCATTTAATGAACTCTACGATAAGTATAAAGAAGTGTGTAAACTACTTAAGCTAAGCAAGAAAAATATCACATGTCTCGAAAATACCAACTCAGATTTAAAATCTGAAAACGAAGAACTAGAAAAACAAATAGTTGAGCTTAAGAGAAGAAATGAACTATTATGTGAAAACTTAAAAGACAAGAACAGAAAAATCACTGACCTAGAAAAACAGGAAAACTCAGATGATTTAAGAAAAACTGTAAATGAATTAAATGAAGAAAACAATACACTAGCAAGCACCCTAGAAAAATTTACCAATGGTAAAAACTCTTTAATATTAAAAGGTGCTAGGAGATCGGGTAAAAAGAAAAATGGATTAGGATATACACCCCCAGATAATGAAGAAACCATAATATACCCTAAAACATATCCAACACCAAAATTTGTACCCGAACAAGATGTAGCATACAAAGCTGATTTCAAATACATAGAAAACGTAACTAAGTTATCCTGCTGCAGTCACTGCAACAGGTTAGGACATATTAAAATGACATGCCCAACAAGACATAAAAAATGGATATTAAAAGGTAAAATTGATGATACTAACCAATCAGGACCCAAAAGAATTTGGGTACCTAAAGCTTGATGTTCTCATTTCAGGTTAACCCTCGAGCATCCAAATGGTATTTGGATAGTGGGTGCTCAAGGCATATGTCAGGCAACAAGAAGATATTTGTTGATCTCCAAGCTGAAGAAGGTACAGTCACCTATGGAGATAATGGAAAAGGGACTGTGATAGGAAGCGGGTCTGTGAACATCAAAGGAAAATCAGTCATAAAGGATGTAATGCTGGTCAAAGGGTTAAAGCACAATCTCATCAGCATCAGCCAGTTGTGTGACAAAGGCCATCAAATTCAGTTTCAAGAATCAAAATGCAGTATCTTGAAGGATGGTGCAGTCATATTTGAAGCCTACAGAGAAAGAAATTTGTATGTTCTATATCTCGATGAACTCAAGGATCAAGATGTGTGTTTGGCAGCTAGCAAAGATAAATCAACTGAGCTGTGGCACAGAAGATTGGGCCACTGCAGCTTGGATGGGCTGAACAAGCTCAGAAAGAGAAAACTAGTTGAAGGACTGCCAAAGGTAAATTTCAGATTGGATAGCATTTGCAGACCTTGTGCAAGAGGAAAGCACACCAAGAGCTCCTTCAAATCAAAGACTGTAGTAACCACCTCAAAGCCTTTAGAACTACTTCACATGGATTTATTTGGGCCAATGAGGACTACCAGTTTGGGAGGAAAGAATTTTGGATTTGTAATAGTTGATGATTATTCAAGATTCACTTGGGTATCCTTTTAGAGCACAAAGATGACACATTTGAAAATTTTGTCAGCTTCAGTAAGAAAGTTCAGAAAGATCAGAAATTCTCAATTGTCTCTATTCGATCAGATCATGGTGGTGAGTTTCAGAATGAAAAGTTTACGAAGTTCTGTGATGATCAAGGAATTGAGCACAACTTCTCAGCTCCAAGGACACCTCAACAGAATGGAATTGCTGAGAGGAAAAACAGAACTCTTTTGGATATGGCAAGATCAATGTTATCAGAATATGATCTGCCAAGATATTTCTGGGCCGAAGCTATCAACACTGCATGTTATATCATAAATAGAGTGATGATCAGGCCAATTCTGAAAAAGACTGCTTATGAACTCTACAAAGAAAAGAAGCCAAAGATTAGCCATTCAGAGTATTTGGATGTCCTTGCTTCATCCATAACAATGGAAAAAGGGACATTGGTAAGTTGGATGCCAAATCAGATGAAGGCATTTTCATGGGGTATTCCTCTAAACCTAAAGGTTATAGAGTTTTCAATAAACGTTCCTTATTAATTGAACAATCAGTACATGTTATTTTTGATGAATCTAACCCTTCCTTGAAAAAGGAAGAAATTAGTGACATTGATGATGCAGATGTCTTGTCCGAAAAATTAAAGAAAACTTCAATTAAGGACAAAGAGGATCCAACTCTGGAAGAACTGCAGCAAACAGAAATCCAACATAAAGATCTTCCAAAGGAATGGAGACATCAGAAAGATCACCCTCCTGAAAACATCATTGGTGATCCATCTGTAGGGGTAAGAACTAGAGGTAATGTAATTCCATGCGACTATTTAGCATTTGTCTCTCAAGTAGAACCTAAGACAGTCAATGAAGCTTTATCTGATGAATCTTGGATACTAGCCATGCAAGATGAACTAAATCAGTTCAAGAGAAACCAAGTATGGTCACTTGTTCCTAGACCATCCAATCATTCAGTTATTGGCACCAAATGGGTGTTCAGAAATAAACTGGATGAGTCTGGAATAATCTTAAGGAACAAAGCCAGATTGGTGGCTCAAGGCTACTCCCAAGAGGAAGGCATAGATTTCGATGAAACTTATGCACCTGTAGCTAGACTTGAGGCCATTAGGATTTTACTTGCTTATGCATCTGCACTTGATTTAAAACTTTTTCAAATGGATGTCAAATCAGCCTTTTTAAATGGTTTCATCAAGGAGGAAGTTTATGTTGAACAACCTCCAGGTTTTGACGACTCTGAATTTCCAAATCATGTATTTAAACTACATAAGGCTTTATATGGTCTAAAGCAAGCTCCTAGAGCCTGGTATGAAAGGCTCAGTAATTTCTTATTAAATCATGGTTTCACTAGAGGTAAAGTAGATAGTACATTATTTATAAAATCTAAGGTTAAACATATACTTCTTGTACAAATCTATGTGGATGATATTATTTTTGGATCTACTGATGAATCTCTTTGCAAGTACTTTGAAAAGCTTATGCAGGGAGAATTCGAAATGAGCTTGATGGGGGAGTTAAGCTACTTCCTTGGATTGCAAATCAAGCAAGGGAAGGATGGCACTCATATCTGTCAAGCAAAGTACACCAAAGAGCTGTTGAAGAAATTTGGATTTGAAGATGCAAAGCCATTATCAACTCCAATGAGCACATCAACCAGAATGGACAGTGATCAAAAAGGTAAAAGGGTAGATCAAAAGAATTATCGAGGTATGATAGGATCATTACTTTACTTAACTGCCAGTAGACCAGACATTTTGTTCAGTGTATGCATGTGTGCTAGATATCAGGCAGACCCTAGAGAGTCTCACTTAATCTCTGTAAAAAGAATATTTAGATATTTAGCTAGAACTCATGATTTAGGTCTCTGGTATCCTAGATCTTGTGAGATAAATCTAATAGGATATTCAGATGCTGATTATGCTGGTTGCAAAGTAGATAGAAAGAGCACCAGTGGATGTTGTCAGTTTCTTGCAGGATGCTTAATATCATGGACATCCAAGAAACAAAATTCAGTAGCTCTATCAACAGCTGAGGCGGAATATGTTGCTGCTGGAAGTTGCTGTACACAACTTCTTTGGATAAAGCAACAACTTGAAGATTTCGGCATTCACATCAAATCAATTCCTCTATTGTGTGATAATACTAGTGCCATCAACCTCACCAAAAATCCAGTTCAACACTCAAGGACGAAACACATTGAGGTAAGATATCATTTTATTCGAGACCATGTAGCTAGTGGTAATTTAGAAATTTCGTTTATAGATACAAATGGTCAATTGGCAGATATCTTCACAAAAGCCCTACCTGAAGAGAGATTTACATCTCTTAGAAGGGAACTAGGGATGTGCAATTTGTGAAAGAATTTCTGTGATTTTATTGACATATAAATTTTTCAGATTAAATGAAAAGTTCTCTCTCCGTTAAAGTTAAACAAAACTCAGTTATCTATATGCTTTGACCGCTTCTGTGTAGAAAGTTGTTTGACTTGTCAAACCTTTTTGTCGCTTTCTACCTTTGCCGCCTTTTGGCGCTCCTCCTGTCATTAAAGTAATATTATTTTATCCAAATCGCTTTGAGATCGATTCGTCTTCTACCTTTACCCTTTTTATTCTCTATCTGTTCACCCAAAGCTGATGCCCTAACGATTTTGGGATCGACTCTCTGCATCTTTCGAAGCCTTCTTCTCTTCCCGCGAAGAACTCCTTCGAGAACTTCCGTCCCTTCCATCATCCTCCCTTCCAGAATCTTTTCTTCTCTGCACCCATGGCCGCTCCGTTGATCTCCGGAAGTGTTGGGGGCTACAGTGCTGAGTATTTATCCCCAAGGGAGCAAGAAAGAT
This sequence comes from Colocasia esculenta, assembly GCA_014218235.1. NCBI lineage: Eukaryota > Viridiplantae > Streptophyta > Magnoliopsida > Alismatales > Araceae > Colocasia > Colocasia esculenta. The sequence goes on along the minus strand of CM024757.1, from coordinate 11,398,488 downwards.
TTACATTTGTGAAGACAAAATTTGCGGAAATAAGGCAGTGGATGTTCAGAATCTTGAGAAGAGTGGCATGGCCAGGCTAGTTGATACTCTAAGAAGATCGCAGTGGATGGATGTGGTCACCTTCAGTGAGGTAAGCTACCCGGACTTGGTAAAAGCCTTCTACATCTGTCTGAAGTCAGAAGCAGATGGATCCCTTGTTTCCTCTGTCAAGGGTATCCAAATCAGAATAACCCATGAGCTTTTGCGTGATCTGTTTGGAGTAAAGACCTCTGGATTTAGTGGCATTCACTCTGTGAATGATGAAGTCAAAGGTCTCGGGATTATCGGTCCAGGATTTAAGTTGAAGGATGGGAAGCTTGATATTAATCAGATGTCCGCGTTCAACCGATTGCTTCACTTTATAGTCTGCCAAATCTTAGTTCCCCGTAGTGCTACCTTTTCCTCATGCACTAGGGCAGATTCGGACATAATGTTCTGGGCAATCCAGAACAAAGAGATAAACCTGGCCGCAGTGATGATTGAGCGAATGATGTTTGCACATGCTCAGTTATGGGAAACAAAGAGCAAGTTGAATGTTTCCCTTCCGTATGCCCATCTTCTGACCAAGATTTTCAAGCACTTTGGAGTAGATCTGTCAGGTGCGGTAGCTGAAAAGATGGGCCAGTCTATAAGGTCCAGAAACCTGAAGAAAAGTGGTTTTTCAGTGCAAGAAGGAGTTTGGTCGAAATCCTCTGTGGCTGAAGGAGAAGCAGTTATTGCAGATATTCCAGAAGCAGTAGAAGTAGAGCAAGCAGATCCAGCAGAGCAAGCAGCAGCAAGTCCAGCAGAGCAAGAACCAGTTGAGTCAGCTGTGGGATGCCAATCCGAAGCTCAATTGGAAGAGGGTGCAGCTGGTGTGGCAGATTCCTTGCCCACCACCTTAGTCGCCTCTATTTTAAAAGAAGTATTGGACTCCATTCCCTCCATCTCAGTCTCTTCTAAGGCAGGTGGACCTGATGAAGATGTTGTCTTGGAAGAAGCTCCTGCTCAGGGGGAGCAAGAAAGTATTGAAGTCCCTGCTCCCATTCAGGGGGAGCATGCTGAGAGTGAAAAGCCAGAGAATGAAGCCTTTTCTGAGAAAGCTGCACCTACTCAGGAAACTCCAGCTCCAGCCATGGTTGATGTTAGTGAAGGCCCAAGTGCAACTATAAATCTTGAGGAGCCTGTCTCTCAGCCAGGTAAGCAGAAAAGAGTTGTTCACAGGAGGTCAAGGAAGGGCCATAGGAAAGTAAAGTTGAAGCATGTTATGGCCTTGTTAAAAGCCCAAGGAGAGATCTTGGCATCAGTTCAGTCTGGCATACAAGGAATTGTTTCAAATCAAGTTTCAACCTCCTCAGACGTATCCTCAATAAGAAATGCAATGAGGTATTTCAATAAAGAAATGTCTGATATGAAGAATTTGCTGGCTAATCTTTCAAGGTCTAGTGGTGTCCCTCCTGCACCCTCTCAGAGCAGTCCAGCTGAAGTTCCTAGGCCACCAGGGCCTCCAGCAGAAGTCTCTCGGCCAACAGGGCCGCCAGTTCAAGGGTCAGGGCCATCAGGGCCATCATTGTAAGGTCACCCGGACCAGTGGCAGCCTCAGGGTCTTCAGGACCCTCTCCTGCAGTCAGAGAAAGTCAGGCCAAAGGAAAAGAGCCAGTGTCAGTCTCCAAGGCCCCTGATACTTCATCTCTTGCCACTCCAACCCTCTCCACACCTTCATCTCCTCCTACTGCACCTCCTGCTCCACCAACCATAAAACATCCCATGCCTCGCACCCAACCTTCCTCATCCTCTACTTCCTCTCAACCCTCCTTCTCACCTACTCCAGCTCTCATCTCAGCTTCATCCTCATTAACTCCTCAACCTTCACCTATTAAAATTCAAACATCTCATCCTCAACCAACCTCTTCCTTTAATCCTAAACACTTTTTCTATCCACCTACTCCTCCTAATTCTGTTATCTTTCCTCCAGTGAAACCTCTGCCTCTTGGTATCTTTGACACCAATGTTCCAGACAATTTTGAAAGGAACACTCTCCTCACCATTCTTTCCACAGCCTCTCACATTCACAGGACTGACCCTCCTAGTCCTGTCTTGAAAAAGAGAAAAACCTCTTCCTCTCTAAGCACTCCTTCTGCTTCTCTCTACCCTCCTTTATGGTACTCTCTTACCCTTGATCCTAAGAGAAGACCTATCTACAAAGAATACCTCCAGAAATGCATTCTTTCTACCATTTATGGTATTCCTTTTCTCAACCTCTCCGAACACCTGGACATTGTTCTTCCTTTTACTCAGATATCTCAAGCTTTCAAATCCAAAATCTTTGAGGGCACTGAGTTCAAGACTGAAGATCAGTGGGCAGCTATCAAAGGAAATAAGGCTCAGTATTCAAAATACCTGACTGCAAGGGCCGAATCTCTCTCTCTCAGAGCTCACCCACTCACCTTCTCTGAGTGGTTTATCTTCCAGCACAAGAACTCTTGGGGATCCTTCATTTTGAAGGAAATTCGCGTTGCCAGAGCCTTTCAGCTGTACAGTGACTTCTGTTACTTGAACAAAATTCCAGAAGTTCAGTTTTGCCAGTTCATCTCGCAGATTACTGTGCTGCAATCAGAAACCCCTCTCAACCTTCCTCTTACAGTAGACTTTGTCTCCTTCAAGGTTGATTTTCCAGTTCTTCTGCCGAAGCTGCACTCTTTAGTGTTTGATTCAGATGCTGGGTCTCATGCTTTAGATATGTTTGCAAGACAGTTGGGCCGGATGTCCGCCAAGCAGGGCCGATCTCCTTCTTTTTGCGGTTCATCTTCAGAGAATATCACTCTGGCCGCATGTCTTCTCAGACCTTAGCTCCACTCATTTCTGAGTGTGAAAGACTCACCTCATCAGAATGGGAGCTTCTCTATCGGGCATCTTATCAGCAATTGGAAGCTATCAATCAAGATCTAGTCAGTCAGAGGAAGCCTGCTCTTTCTGCTGAAGCCTTTATGGATCTAAATTCCATCGCACCCATACCAGAGCTCTATGCTGTATGGGCATCTAGATATTCTGCTTTCTATGCCTTAAAGCAGGATCTGTTAAATCAAAAGATTCACTATCCAATTTCCTTGGACAGATTTCTCCATAGGGCCAGTTTTGGCAAGAGTACTTACTACAGATTCATTTTGGACAAAACCCAGTATGGAGAATTCTTAGAGCAGCAAAGGCAACTCTACATTCAGAGGAACATCCCTTCCATGGGACCCTCCTTCTCAGTTGCTTCTGGCGTTTTTCTACAACTTTTTGAGGATCTTGAGATCAAGGCATGGGCTGTTATCTCACAGCATGCCTCCTTGTTATCTCCTCTGTATTATCTTTCTCCATCTTAATATAAATCTTTCTCTCTTCTTTGTCTCACAGCTTATCTTTTTGCCTAATGACAAAATGGGGGAGACAACTAACGTAAATCTGAAAAACATATTTCATTTTTTGTATGATGTTTAGTATATTTTGTCATCATCAAAAAGGGGGAGATTGATGACCAAACTGTCCCCATAATAAATATTTCCATTTATTTATATATTAATTTTGATGATTAACAAAATAACACTAATGGATTTCTTGAGCCTTGAGAACAGGAAGCAAAAGAAAAATGAAAGATCAAGACAATCTGGTAAGTCCCATCATTTCTATCCAAGTCCCTGTAACGACTTCTTTGATAAGCAGAACGACTTCCTCTTTGACCGGAACACTCAAATCGTTACCGTAACGATTTCTTTAGACCTCGTAACGATTTCTTTAGAACTCGCAACGACTCTCTAGCCGTAACGATTTCTTTAGACCTCGTAACGATTTCTTTAGAACTCGCAACGACTCTCTAGCCGTAACGACTTCTTTAGACCTCGTAACGATTTCTTTAGAACTCGCAACGACTCTCTAGCCGTAACGATTTCTTTAGACCTCGTAACGATTTCTTTAGAACTCGCAACGACTCTATAGTCATAACGATTTCTTTAGAATTCATAACGATTTCGTGTAACGATTTCTTTACAACTTGATAGTCATAACGATTTCTTTACAACTCGATAGTCATAACGATTTCGTGTAACGATTTCTTTACAACTTGATAGTCATAACGATTTCTTTACAACTCGATAGTCATAACGATTTCGTGTAACGATTTCTTTACAACTTGATAGTCATAACGATTTCTTTACAACTCGATAGTCATAACGATTTCGTGTAACGATTTCTTTACAACTTGATAGTCATAACGATTTCTTTACAACTCGATAGTCATAACGATTTCGCGTAACGATTTCTTTATTAGTCATAACGATTTCTTTACAACTCGATAGTCATAACGATTTCGTGTAACGATTTCTTTACAACTTGATAGTCATAACGATTTCTTTACAACTCGATAGTCATAACGATTTCGCGTAACGATTTCTTTATTAGTCATAACGATTTCTTGCAACGATTTCTTTAGAACTCGCAACGACTTGCCTGTTGTAACGGCTTCATAAGTTATCACAACGATTTCTTTACAGTTCATAACGACTTGCTATAATTCATAACGATTTCATAAGTTATGAAGTCAGCAAGATTCTTTTTATCGAATTTCTTGATGCATCAGTATAATGCTTTTTAATAGCGTTGAAAAGTCAAAGTCATATCTTGTCCGTTGACTGCTATGCATTAAATGCTCTCCGATCGTATCTCCCATGCATGCAGACAATATCTTCCATTTCTATGCTACTCTGTCTACGTACTTTTTGGGACAGAAAGGAGCTTTGCTATATACTGCAATATCTGTTCCCTCTCAACTAACAATAGACAGCAGTCCTAGCTGTCTTCTATTTATTGATGATATGCTTACAGATATCTGACAAGACTCATCTGGACAACGTTGGACACAAGATACAAAGTTCTATGTCATCTCTTTGGCGTGTACACCAGGATAAAAGACTGACGATCAGAAGCTTCCTCAGTGACCAGTCTAACGTACACAAGGATAAGAGACAACGGACACATCAACGTTCGAATTTGAATCAGCAGTTTAAATAGAAGACTCAAGACGAAAAGAACAAGATATAGAGCAACATCGCTTGATTTTAGAAGCAGAAAGAAATCCATCTCTCACAATCTTTAGAACCTTGAAGAAGAGCGAAGCCTCCACTCCAAACCTAGTTCTAAGCTCTTAGCTCTCTGTGCTCAAAAGGAATCTTCTCTTTTGTAAGAGCCTGTGTGGTCCTTGGAGAGAAAAACCTTGTTAAATCTCTCTCTCTCGGGGGCTTAGGAGCTTCAGTGTGTAGCTGGTCAAGCTAGAGTCTGAAGCCTGTTTCCACTCTCTTTTCTTATTAGATTGTGTTCCCTTCTGGACGAAGGAAGACCTGGTGGTATCCAGGGTGGTTGTTGTACCCTTCTGGACGAAGGAAGACCTGGTGGTATCCAGGGTGGTTGTTGTACCCTTCAGGCTGAAGGAAGACCAGTTGAGGCTGGGTGTAAGGATCCTTAAGGGGGATTGTACCCTTGGTAGTAAAATCCTGAGGTATTGCTCAGGGACTGGACGTAGGTCTCCTGTGGAGAGGAGTTCCGAACCAGGAAAAAATCCTTGTGTCTTGTGGTTGTGTTTTGTGTGATTGTTGTCTTGTTTGCTCTAACTCTGACCTTGTTATTAAGTTGTGCAATCTTTTTCAGTAAACAGGTTTTAATCAAAGATCGAAGTTTTAATAACCCATTCACCCCCCCCTCTGGGCTAGCTAGCTGGGCAACATGGTTGGTCTCCACAGTTCTTTGGCTTTACTTGTGGTTGTGGAGCGGCAGTTGAACCTTACGTTCGTGGCTGCGAAACTGAGAGGTAGCTCTTGTGTTGTGTTGTCCAAGTTGGATACTGGTGTCATGAACCAGTAGTCTGTCCCGTGTTGTGGCGTCGTTCCTTTCCGACTCGAGCTTTGCCAGTGGTCGTGGCTTGTGTGCAGTGACTCGTGGTTGTGGTTTGACCCATTGAGGTGTACCTTGGTGTTGTCACAATTGTGTTTGTGTTTTAGTGGAGGTACCTCGTGGTGGTAGGTACCTGTACCCTTTGTAGATATTGGTTTCTCGTGGTACATGGTGTACCAGCCTTTTCAGATGTGGTGGAGTTGTGCTCCGTGGAGGTCGTGTGATGAGACCTTCCACTTGCTGTGTTTTTGGGTAAGCTTCCGAATATGGTTTAATGTGTGATGGATTGGCATCGTGGTAGCCAATCCTGTTATTTAAGTGTGGCATTCGATATATCGTGGTTTGGGGGAATGAAGGACTAGCTCTTGGTCAGCAGTCTTGTTACCCATGTGTTGAGATTCACCTGTGAAACTTGTAGCCTAGGCGAGTAGCTTGCCAATGAAGCTAGTAGCTTAGGCGATTGTTGGTTATTGTACTGTGCCAGTGAGGATTGTGGCCTAGGTTTTGCAGTTGTTGGGCAAACTAGTGGTATCGTGCTAGTTCTACTATCTCTCCTTCTTTCTGGGATTTGTAACAACGATTGTGATTATGTTTGGTATTTGTTAATTATGCTTTATTGTGAGAATGATATGGTTTGGCTATTGGTGTTGCCAGTGAGACCCTTTGGGGTTGAGGTTCTCCAGTGTTGCGTGTAGTTTTAGGTGGTTCCCTACTGAGCCAGTGACTTATTGAGGCTCACTTCCCTACAGTTCTTTTCAAGATTGACCGATGGTGTGGCTTGTGAAGATGTTGTGGCAGACTTGTACCACCAGTAGTAGAGTTAGTACAGTTGTGTGAGCTTGTGCTCCCTCGTAGTATGCCACAAGTAGTTGTACTCTTTTAATTTGGACATGTAATAATGTAATGGGACAGTTGTAAGTTGTTATATACAGGTATGAGCACTGGTATTTTCTTGTGTCTTATACTATGTGGTTGTCTTTTATATTCTTACTGGACACGTGTACGAGCTATCCCTTGCAAGACTTCGGTCCGTTCGCGAGAGGCGGATCTAGATATGGAGCCTTATTGGGCATAGATATCCAGGGCCATCACAATTTGGATATTCTCAGGCGATCCTGTAAATAAAATTAAGTTGTAACTTTTAGTACCCAAGTTTTCTTGGGTCCTTGATGGTTAGTCTTAGGGATCCAGTGCAAATGTCTAGTTGTGCATATGCTAACAGTGTGTCCTAATTGATTGCAGTGACTACAACATAAATCAAAAGTATTCTTAATGTGTGCAATGTTATTAAATTTCTGTTTTTGTTTATAAACATGTTGATTAATCTTTTTAAGATTTTTAATTCCCTTTTCTTTTACAAATTGTGGTGTTGGATATTTTTCAGGATACACAACATTTTCTTCATTATGAGGAGGTGTATATCCTACTCCATATTTTTTCTTACCTGTCCTAGAGCCTTTTAATCTAACAAAGAAAGATGTTTTACAGTTAGAGATTTTCTCTATAGTAGCTCTTAGATAGTTATTTTCTTCTTTTAATTTTTCTTCATCCTTAAGTTCTTTTAAATTTGATTCTATTTCCATGATCTTACTGTTTTTATTTTTAAGTCCTCACATAATAGTTCATTTGCTCTTTTAGTTTCACTTAGACTTTGTCCTAACCTTTCTGCTTCATTTTTTTAGGAAGGTATGAGCTTTTTCTTGATTTAGAAAATTTAATTTAACTATCTTTATTTGTTTGACTATTGTTTTATATTTTTCACACAACTCATTGAAAGCATCTTCAAGACTGTTAGAGTCAGATTCTGAACAAGATGTGAAGGATGTTTTAGAATTTACCAAATCTAGTCCTGCCATGAGGGCTAGATTTGTCTTTTCTTCTTCTTCAGATTCTGAGCTTAAAGAGTCTGAACTGGTGGCTTCTTCATTATCCCATGCTGCTGCCATTGCCATTTTCTTGTATTTTCTGAACTTTTTTTCTTTGCCTTTCTTTTTGTCGGATCTTTCTTCTTGATTCTTCTTCTTCAGCTTAGAACATTTAGATTTGTAGTGTCCTAGTTGATTGCATTCATAGTAGGTTGTCTCCTTCTTCTTATCTTTCTTGAAAAATCTCTTGGAGCCGAACTTCTTCTTCTTTGCAAGGATTCTTTGCAATTTCCTTGACAGCATTGTCTCATCATCACTGTCATCTGATTTCTCCTTGGAGTCTTCAGATGAAGAGGAATCTGCAACCTTCAAAGCATTTGGCATTTTCTTTTTCGAAGAATTTTTAGAAAATCTTTCCATATTAATTTCATGAGCCATTAAGGATCCAATTAACTTATCAGTGGAAAGTTGAGTTAAATCATGTGCTTCCTCAATGGCAGTGACCTTAGAGGTCCAAACATTAGTTAAACATCTTAGGATTTTCCTTACTGTTTCTTCATTAGTAAGAACTTTTCCTAGAGAGCTTAGTCCTACTATTATGTGTGTAAAATAATTATACATTTGAGTAATGTTTTCATTAGGAAGCATTTTAAATTGTTCATATTGAGATACAAGAATATCTATTCTAGTTTGTTTAACTCTATCGGTTCCTTCATATGTAACTTGTAATTTATCCCACATTTCTTTTGCAGTTCTACAAGCAGATAATCTATTAAATTCTCTATTAGAGAGGGCACATCATAGATAATTTTTAGCCTTATAATTTAACGACATGTTTCTCTTATCAGCTATGGAAAGACCAGAAGTGGATTCGCCAAGGATTTCATAATCACCTTATTCTATTACCTACCACAGATCAAAATCTGTGCCTCTAATGAAGCACTCCATCCGCATCTTCCAATACTGATAATTCTCACCATCAAAGAATGGTGGCCTTGTAACAGACTGGACTTCATAGTTGTGAGCTTCAACTGCTATCTCTTCTCAAATCTTTAGATTCTTCTGAGAAGACCTCTCTCTGATACCACTTGTTGGATCGAGATGGCACTAATAATATCCTAGAGGGGGGTGAATAGGACTTCTTGTGCTTTTAAAAATTTTATTTGAAATTAAACAACACTAAACAAATCTGTTAGATTTTAGTGTAGTGTGTTATTCAAGTGTAAATTGGCGAAAACAATCACACAAGTGCACAAAGAGTTTTATCTTGGTTTGGTCCTTCCCACATGAAAGTCCTGCATCCAGTCCTCAAGCAAACCACTTGAGATTTCACTAACTGCCAAGAGAACTTGGCCTTCTCTCACCCTTGAGAGGTATTACAAGCCCACTTGCTCCCAAGCAAGTCTTTCCTTACCAGGGGTACAAAGCTACCTTCAACAAGGTCTTCCCTACACAAGAAGGGAACAACAGGAACAATCCTCCTACAGAATTACACAGAATGAAATGTAAAGACACTTGTGTGTTTGCCTCAAACAATGAACAAACACACCAAATTCAGAAAGGAGAAAACAGTAAGAGTTGTAACCAAAATCCTTTCTGAATAGGAGGGGTTGACTGACAGATGACCAATTACAATTGCCACCCAAACAACAAGACTTCTGTGACTAAGGAGAGCTAAAGGATTTTCTGAAGGATGAAGCTCTCTAACTTGTAGCTCAGGATAAGGCTTGTAAGCAATCTTTTGCTAGCAGAAGACAAAAGTGAATTAAAGAAGAGGCTAGCACAACTCAAGTGTTGTTGAAGTGAATGCTCTCTTGTATTGTGTATGTTAGTGTCTTCTTCAAACTTCGGCTTCTATATAGGCTTCAGAAAAAGTAATTGTTTGAAAGGTGTCCGTTAGAATTCTAGTCATTTGAGGAGAGGTCTTGGGTCCTTTGGATGCTCTTTGAGTTTGTTATCCATAGGTCCTCCTGTCTTTGTCTCTTTCCAATGTCTTTAGACAAAGCTTGCAGCTTCACAGCTAAGGGGTCAACTTCCAATTAAATGGTCTGTGCAACCTCCATGCTGAAAACGTGCTTCAATAAATGATCTGCAGCAAAGACAAGATAAAAAGAAGAGAGTACCTCCATACTTTCTGTGGTAGGTGAGTCAGAGAAAATAAGAAAAGTATGGAAACCTCGGACAGATAAACTTTCAGACCAATAAAAGGGAGACAGACAGTTGCACCAAAAAGTAAGGTGTGGGTCTGATAGTGGTTGGCGAGCCTCTGCCAGTTACCCATGCGTCTGAAATCAATAAATGCATGATATCTTTTTTAAGACAATGAAAATCTTCCTTTCTATCATGAAGCAAGAGACAAATTTGAATAAAAGTTACAAATACAAACATAAACAAACTTAGATGATTATTTTAAGTATAATATGTCTCATCTTGTCAGAATATATTTAAATAATGATAATTTGATATAAACATGAGAATAGACTGATTCGACTTCAACATAAGAGAGTGTAATTCGAATCTAGGAGTCGGAGATAGAAACATGAGAATAGACTGATTCGACTTCAACAGAAGTTGCATTGAGATTATATCATTCGACTTTTAAAGTCGAATAGAATGCATTAGTACGTCATAATTCGACTTTCATGGAGTTAGACAGGAACAAGACAGAGAATTCGACTTTAGAAGTGAGATTTAGAAGAATTCAATTTCTGAGAATTCAAGTCCAGAATGAAGTATCCCACTATATAAAGTCAGATTCAGAGGAGTTAGATTTCTAAAGTATTCGACTGTATGAAGTCGGAGTTGATAGTCGGATTCAGTGTAGTAGTCTGGACTTAGAAAATTTTTGAGATGATTATGTGCAGAATTTTTCAATTCTAAAGAAGTCGGAGTCCATAGTCGGATTCATTGTGATACATAGAGTAGTCTATGGACTTAGAAAATTTTTCGAGATAGAGTTTGTCCAAACTATTTTTTGTGGTATATATAATTGACACATTTAATTTATAGAAAGTCTTTTAAAGGTTTTGTCATAAAAAATCATGATATTATAATAATTTAAAATCTTAAATGATTTTCCTAGGGGTAGTTGCTCAACAATTACGTGCCAACCATGCATGTAATCCCAAGGCTTATATAAAGTCCCTTGGTTGCTCCCACGAGAGTTTTCTTCTTCTTTTGCTGCCATTGCTACTGCCATACTGCAGCTTCGACTTCTGCTTGTTGGGTTGAGTGTGTTTTGGAATTTCCTAAAGTTGTATTTTAATGATAACCAATGAACATCACTCGTACTTTGATTTTGATGATGACACATTGCGATTTTGATGATGATATAGTCTTCATGTTTCATATCTCATATTTTAATGATAATATCTTGTACTAATGATTTATGTGTTAATTTTGCAGGTGTATATAGATTTTGTCATAGTAGTGTCGACACAACCTCTACTAGTGTCGACACAATGCTTCAAACCTAAGGCAAAATGATGAAGAAATGGTCAAGTGGTGTCGACACAGGATCAAGTAGTGTCGACACTTGTCCCAGTTCCCAGGGAACCCAGTTGACAGTTCTGGACAGTGTGTCGACACAACCTGAAGTAGTGTCGACACTAGATCCAGTTCCCAGAAGACGTGTTTGGCAGTTCTGGACAATGTGTCGACACAGCCTAAAGTAGTGTCGACACTAGTGACTCTTCCCAGAGAACCAATTCTACCAGTTTGGGACAGTGTGCCGACACACTCTATACTAGTGTCAACACACTCTGGTTAAAACCCAATTTCGTGAAATCACCTGGACACATGGCTGCTTGGGGTTCAAGGGGATCTGCCTAGGTTTTTGTGCCCACGTACCCTAAGGCCTTTTATGGACATATGGGGGTATAAATACCCATGTCCTTGGCTCTCCAAAGGATCCACGAAAGAGCAAGCCAAGACCATTCTGGAAAAAGGAGATTTGAGCGGGAAAGGCTCTGCATCCACAGGAACAGCAGAGCGGCGCCCCTAAGGGAAGAAGAAGGAGAAGAAGAGGAGGAGCTCGAGATTGCAAGAGTGCTGATCCAGAAGAAGATCCAGCCAAGTTTGTAATTGGTCAGAGTCCTGAATTTTCTGAGGAATCTGTGTATGTGTTCTACACAGATCTCCTAATTCGATTTGTCTCTACCATTTCTATTGTATTGAGATAGATCGTGCTAGAGGATCTATTCTCTGAGTGTGCTTGTTCTAGCAGAACTTGGATCTATTGTGATCCAGAGGGTTGAGTACTTTGTACTCTGTTTTGGAGCCCTAGTGCTCTGGGTTGGAGCCGTTGTGCTTTGGTGCTTGAGCCGTGGTGCTCAAGGGCTTGTGAATTTGCTGAATTCACAAGTGGTTTTTTGGAGTAGGTCGTTGTGCCTATCTCTTGGGGTTCTTTGAGTTGTTGAACTCAAAGAGGTTAGAGTCGTCGTGCTCTAGTTTGTACTGCACTTGTGTTAGTGGTTCCTCCGTTGTGAGGAGGTGGACGTAGGAGACACAAGTTGTGTTCTCCGAACCACCTTAAAATTCTCAGTGCACTGTGGTTTGTTGTGTGGTTTGCTGTTCTCATATACTATTCTCACACACCACACTTGAGTCTGATCGAATTGTGTGTTTTACTCATTTTAATTCCGCTTCTATTCACACAATTTCTTAGTTCATTTACCAAAGTCACCTATCCGATCCCTTACAATTGGTATCAGAGTAGGTCAGAGTCAATTCTATACTCTGAGGTGTTTTGGTGAATTTTTTGTATTCAGATTTTGATCACTCAATTACTTGCTCAATTTGCTGTGTGCTTTGGTTTGATTGTTTCTATCATGGACTCTAGAGGTTTTGTTGCTGAGGGTCATTCAGTCAATAGGCCTCCATTTTTTGATGGTACTGACTATCCTCACTGGAAGAATAGGATGATGGTTTTTCTTAGAGCACAGAACTATGAAGTATGGAGAATTGTTGAAAAAGGACCAAATGAAGTCACTGGAGATGAAGACCAATGGACCAGGGAGCAGATCAGAAGGGTCACCCTGAACTGCAGCGCTATGAGCATGCTGCAATATGCCATCCATCCAAGGGAATATTTCAGAATCTCCATGTGTAAGTCTGCCAAGGAGATGTGGGATAAATTAGAATTGCTTTATGAAGGCACATCTTAGGTCAGGGAGACTAAGGCTAACATGTTAGTTTCTGATGATGAATTGTTTATCATGAAATATAATGAAACTATATCTGAGATGTTTGCCAGGTTCATGGTTATTATAAATGGACTTCGAGCTTTGGGTAAGGAATACTCAAATGAAGAATTGGTAAGAAAAATCTTGCGTTCATTATCTCCTGTATGGCACACTAAAGCAACTGTCATTGAAGATTCAAAGGATTTATCCAAAATCACATTGGATGAACTTATTGGATCATTAATGACATATGAGTTAAACCTTAAGAGATCAGAAGAACACATGCTCAAAACAAAAACCATTGCTCTTAAAGCTTCATCTAGTAATAAAGGAAAATCTAAAGAAAATTCTGAGTCTGAGAAATCTGAATCTGAAAATGATAATCTTGCTTTCATCACTAGACAATTTAAGGTATTTCTGAAATCAAACAAGAAGAATTTTGGTAATAAGCAAAATGCCATGTCTAGTAAAAAGAAACATTTCTCTCATGTTGATCATAAGAAAACTGATGAAATTCCTGTGTGTTATAGGTGTAACAAATCTGGACATATGAAGGCTGATTGTCCAGAAGGTAAGAAGGAAAAACACAAAACCCACAAGAAGGAGTTTCAAAAAAAGAAGAACAAGGCCATAGTTGCTACATGGTCAGATGATGAAGGCTCAGACTGCAATGAAGAATCTTCAAGTTCAGAAGGGAATGAAATCTGCTTCATGGCTGGAAGCAGTGAAGAACAGGTAGATATATCCTTTGAACAATTTACCATTGATGATTGGCAAGAAGCATATGGTAATTTAGTTGAAAATCTTTCTGATGTTAGAAAAGAAAATAAATATTTGAAAAGAAAAATTGAAAGCATTCTTCATGATAATTCATCATCTGAAAAAATTTCTGAATTGGAAGCTCAAGTTTCAGATCAAATTAAAGAAAATGATGAACTATTGATCTTTGTTGATAATGTCAAATTGAAAATTTAAAAATTGAACAAAGAACTTGTTAATTCTGTTAAGAAATTTGAAGAAAAAGAAAAGGAAAACCATGAAAACTTGAATCAAATTGATAAACTCAATCTTTGCATCAAAGAAAAAGAAGACATCATCAAGAATTTCACTCAAGGGAAAGACAATCTGAATGCTCTACTTGGAGTTAAAATGAATTCAAATAAGCATGGCTTAGGTTTTGAACCACAAAATTCAAAGAAAACTGAATCATCTCTAAAGAAAACAAAATCATCAAAAACTCCTTTAATAAAATTTGTTAAGGCAAGCTCATCTGAAAACAAAGGAAAAATACAAAAACAAAAAGAACCTGAGAGGTCGACACATACCTTACCTAGGTCGACACACACTATGCACAAGTCGACCTATCCCAGTCAGAGGTCGACCTACCCCTCTTATAAAAATCACAAAAATTTCAAACCAATCAATAATCATTTTTCTCATGAAAATTGGAGTGTTTTCTCCTCTTACAACTCAAGATGGAATAAGCCTTGGAACCAAAGGTGCAGTGGTAACCAATGGTTCAATCCTTATTTCCATCATTCATCTTTTCCTGCATATCAACAACAATACATGCCAAGTTTTTCACAATGGAACAAACCAACTAAGAGGCATAATGTTCAGAAAATTGAAAAACAAAAAGTTGAATATTTTGTTTCAAAAAACACTGTAAAGAAAAATACACAAATTTGGGTTAGAAAGGATTTGTTATCTCTTCTTACTCAGGATGTTGGTACCAATCTCATGTGGGTACCAAAAACTTTTCTTGTCTAATTTGTTATGTGCAGGAAAGCCGTGCATCCAATTCCAGCAACATCTGGATTCTTGACAGTGGATGTTCACGGCACATGACAGGAGACAGAGATAAATTTTCATGCTTGATTGAAAAGGAAGGTGGATCAGTCATCTTTGGAGGTAATAATAATGGAAAAATAATTGGCAAAGGAAAAATTGGTAAGTCTTGCATTACCCTAAGTGATGATGTTTGTTTAGTTGAGGGTTTGAATTACAACTTGCTTAGCATTAGTCAATTGTGTGACAATGGTCACAAGATTCTTTTTGAACATGACTCATGCAAAATAATTGACTCCTCTTCTGAGCAAATTAAATTGATTGGAAAAAGAGAAAATAATGTCTACATGATTGATTTGTGTGATACTTCCTCCTTAAATGTTTGCTTGATTGCAAATAAAAATGACACAGCTTGGTTGTGGCACAAAAGGTTGGGTCATGCAAGTTTCACAACCATTAGTAAACTCATAAGAATGAATCTTGTAAAAGGTCTTCCTGAATCTCTCCCAGTCATTGACAATCCTATTTGTGGGATATGTGCTCAAGGAAAACAAACAAGAAAATCTTTTAAAGTGTCAATGAAGTACTTACATCTAAACCACTTGAGTTGCTTCATATGGATTTTTTTGGTCCAACCAGAACTCACAGTCTCAGTGGTAATAGATATGGCTTTGTAATCATTGATGACTTTACAAGATATACTTAGGTCTTATTCCTATCCCATAAAATTGATGCATGTTCAGAATTCAGGAGATTTTACAATTCTCTTAGTGGGTTTATCTTTTAAACTGAATTCCATCTTGACAGATCATGGGGGTGAATTTGAAAACAAATCATTTTCTGATCTCTGTACTGAACTGAAAATTCTCCATAAGTTTTCTTCCCTAGAACTCCAGAACAAAATGGAGTTGTAGAAAGAAAAAATAGAACTCTTGTGGAAATGGCCAGAACTATGCTCATTGAAAGTAAACTGTCTAAATCTTTTTGGGCAGAAGCTGTAAATACAGCTAATTTCATTTTGAATAGAGCATTAGTAAGACCAAAGATCAGAAAAACCCCTTATGAGTTGTTCAAGAATAAAAACCAAGTGTGTCATATTTCAAAATTTTTGGTTGCAAATGTTTTGTTCACAATAACAATAAAGAAAATCTTGATAAATTTGATGCAAAAAGTTTTGAATAATCTTCTTAGGTTATTCTGAAACTTCAAGAGCTTACAGAGTTTACATCTTGAAAAATAAGACTGTGGAAGAATCTCCACATGTCCTTTTTGATGAAAATTTGCAAAAGATTGACATTTCTGATTTGTGCAGAACTCAAAAAGTGATGATGAAGATGATCTTCTTGAACATCCATCTACAAATCTTGAAGATCAAGAAGTACCAAATGTTCATGAGGTTCTTGAAATGCCAACTTCAAGTAATTCAGGTAATCATGTTCCTAAAATCATGCAAACTCTGAGGTAATTTCTGAACCCAGATTTTTAAGAGATCATCCACTTGAAAACATTGTTGGTAATTTGTAAGATGGAATAAGAACCAGATCATCTTTTCATTCTGTCTAAGTTGAAGATTCTTTGGCTCTACTTTCCCAAATTGAACCAAAAAATGTTGATGAAGCTTTATCTTGTGAAAACTGGATAAATGCTATGCATGAAGAGCTTCATCAATTTCAAAGAAATCAAGTTTGGGATTTAGTACCAAAACCTTCAGATTTAACTTCTGTCATAGGAACTAGATGGATTTTTAGAAATAAATTGAATGAATCTGGTCAAATTGTTAGAAATAAAGCTAGACTTGTTGCTCAAGGGTATAACAAAGAACTTTGTATTGATTTTGAAGAATCTTATGCCTGTAGCAAGACTTGAAGCTGTTAGAATTTTCCTTGCATTTGCTGCTTCTTTGAAATTCAAAATCTTTCAAATGGATGTCAAGAGTGCTTTCTTGAATGGTTACATAAAAGAAAATGTCTTTGTCAAACAACCCCCTGGTTTTGAAAATGACAAATTTCCCAATCATGTTTTTAAACTCAATAAGGCTCTGTATGGTCTTAAGCAAGCTCCAAGAGCTTGGTATGACCGGTTGAGCTCCTTTCTTGTAAATAAAGGTTACATAAGAGGAAAAATTGATCAAACTTTGTTTACAAAAACTGTAAAAAATCATTTTATTGTTGTTCAGGTTTATGTTGATGATATCATTTTTGACTCCACAGATAATAATTTGTGCAATGAGTTTGCCCATCTTATGCAATCTGAATTTAAATGAGTCTAATGGGTGAACTTACATTCTTTTTAGGTCTGCAAGTACATCAAACTGCTGAAGAATTTTTTGAGCCAAACAAAATATGTCAGGAGTTGCTCAAGAGGTTTGACTTCCAGAATATCAAGCCATCCAACACACCAATGGCCACAAGTGTAAGACTTGAGAGTGATGCTTCTGGTAAGCCTGTTAATGCTAAACTTTACAAGGTATGATTGGATCTCTTCTCTATCTAACTACCTCTAGGCCAGATATTCAATTCAGTGTCTGCATGTGCGCCAGATTTCAAGCTAATCCTAAAGACAGTCACATGTTGTTGTTAAAAGGATTTTCAAATATCTTCTTTCTTCATGTGATTTGGGTCTTTGGTATCCTGCTGGGTGTAAATTGGACTTAATTGCATATAGTGATGCTGATTATGCCGGGTGCAAACTTGATAGAAAAAGCACTAGTGGGTTGTGTTTATATCTAGGAGGGTGTCTTATTTCTTGGGCTTCCAAAAAGCAACATTCTGTAGCTCTTTCAACTGCAGAAGCTGAGTATGTTGCCGCTGGTAGCTGTGGTACCCAAGTCCTTTGGGTCAAACATCAACTTCTAGATTATAATCACACATTAGGTTGCATTCCCATTCTTTGTGACAACACAAGTGCTATCAATCTGTCCAAAAATCCTATTCAGCATTCCCGCACAAAACACATTGACATTCGACATCATTTCCTTCGAGATGAAGTCTCAAAGAATTCTTTTGAACTCCACTTCATTGACATAGAAAAACAAATTGCAGACATTTTCACTAAGCCTCTTGCAGAACCTAGATTCACTTCTCTTAGAAGGGAACTTGGTTTATGCGAGTTTTTTTATGTCTGATATCTTCATCTCATCTCTTTGTGCAAATAAAAGCCAGTCTCTCTTGCAAATAAATTCCTACTTCTCAGTTGCATTGGAATTCTTGGTATATCAAATAGTGATTTGAAGAAAGACAAGTTAAGCTTGTCTGGACACTTTCACTATGCGTGAGTATATGTCTCCGCCAAGTATCAAGATTCCTTTATGAAATTGTTGAGGGGGAGTTATTGTCTATTCTTCACTCATTTTTGTTAACATTTGTTGTCTATATTGAGCCCCAATCATCAGAATTTTTGAGTCATTGTGCTATTTTCTTATGAGAGAATTAAGACATTGAACCTAAACTCATTGTGCACTTAGTTTAATTTCAAAGATTCATTATCATTTCAAGGTTAAGCAATCTTAATACTGAATATTTTTAAAATAATTTGCAACACACTTGTAGGCACAAGAGTGGCTTTACTATTCAACATGTGCATGTTTAAGCTTCAATTTTACCACATGTTAAGAATAATTTCTCTAAATTCATAGTCATGTCTTTTCTGGTCAAAGCAATCAAATTCCTTCAAAATATCAAAAGAAAATGATCAATAATTTGCAAAGATACAAATAAAGCAATGAAAATTTTTGAACCACTAAGTAACCGGGTCATTTCACCTAAAAAGTGATTTGTTTCGTGTTAAAAAGTGGAAATCAAAGTTTTCAACTCTGTATAAGATAATAAAAGTTAAACCACTAAGTAATCAGGAGATCTTGCATCTAATCAATGTGATCTCTTACACTGAAAAGTGAGATTTAACTAATTTATTATTGTATTCTTTCCCAGTTAAAAATGAAAGAAAATCAAATTGACAGGATGAAAAAACTTAAGACCTTCATAAAGTTCATATTTACTGAGTTTAGACCTATTATTTTACATTGTGTTAAACTTAAAGCTCCTAACATCCTTGTTAAATATTTCTGCTCACTCATATAGGTCACTTCATTTCACATTTGCCTCATTATTTTAACCACATTCAGATCATTATTCTTTGCTATACTTTGTGTTGAGTGTGTCTTTATGATTAAACTTTGTTGCACAATAATAAAAACACAATAAATTCTCTCATATGTCAATATCACTTTGCTTCATTTATTTTGATCATTTCTGTCCATTCATTTCCCTCATTTCATTTCTTACAATCTTTGTTTCTCTCTCTTATCTATCTTTTTGATGTTGTCAAAAAGGGGGAGAAAGTAAAAGTTTCTAGAAAAGTCTCTAGAGGGAGAAAGTCTTTATGGGGAGTAAGTTCAAAGGTGTACATGATGGTCAAGGGGAGTTGTTGTAGTTAAGGAAGTCAGGTTATTGGGAGATTGTGCATATGTTTTGTCATCATCAAAAAGCGGGAGATTGTTGGGTTGAGTGTGTTTTGGAATTTCCTAAAGTTGTATTTTAATGATAACTAATGAACATCACTCATACTTTGATTTTGATGATGACACATTGTGATTTTGATGATGATATGTTCTTGATGTTTAATATCTCATATTTTAATGATAATATCTTGTACTAATGATTTATGTGTTAATTTTGCAGGTGTATACAGATTTTGTCATAGTAGTGTCGACACACCCTCTACTGGTGTCGACACAATGCTTCAAACCTAAGGCAAAATGATGAAGAAATGGTCAAGTGGTGTCGACACAAGATCAAGTAGTGTTGGCACTAGTCCCAGTTCCCAGGGAACCCAGTTGACGGTTCTGGTCAGTGTGTCGACACAGCCTGAAGTAGTGTCGACACTAGATCCAGTTCCCAGAAGACCTGTTTGGCAGTTTTGGACAGTGTGTCGACACAGCCTAAAGTAGTGTCGACACTAGTGACTCTTCCTAGAGAACCAATTCTGCCAGTTCGGGACAGTGTGTCGACATACTCTGTACTAGTGTCGACACACTCCAGTTAAAACCCAATTTCGTGAAATCACCTGGACACGTGGCCGCTTGGGGTTCAAGGGGATCTGCCTAGGTTTTTGTGCCCACGTACCCTAAGGCCTTTTATGGACATATGGGGGTATAAATACCCATGTCCTTGGCTCTCCAAAGGATCCGCGAAAGAGCAAGCCAAGACCATTTTGGAAAAAGGAGATTTGAGCGGGAAAGGCTCTGCATCCAGAGGAGCAGCAGAGCGGCGCCCCCAAGGGAAGTAGAAGGAGAAGAAGAAGGAGAAGAAGAGGAGGAGCTCGAGATTGCAAGAGTGCTGATCCAGAAGAAGATCCAGCCAAGTTTGTAATTGGTCAGAGTCCTGAATTTTCTGAGGAATCTGTGTATGTGTTCTACACAGATCTCCTAATTCGATTTGTCTCAACCATTTCTATTGTATTGAGATAGATCGTGCTAGAGGATCTATTCTCTGATTGTGCTTGTTCTAGCAGAACTTGGATCTATTGTGATCCAGAGGGTTGAGTACTTTGTACTCTGTTTTGGAGACCTAGTGCTCTGGGTTGGAACCGTTGTGCTTTGGTGCTTGAGCCGTGGTGCTCAAGGGCTTGTGAATTTGCTGAATTCACAAGTGGTTTTTTGGAGTAGGTCATTGTGCCTATCTCCTAGGGTTCATTGAGTTGTTGAACTGAAAGAGGTTAGAGTCGTCGTGCTCTAGTTTGTACTGCACTTGTGTTAGTGGTTCCTCCGATGTGAGGAGGTGGACGTAGGAGACACAAGTTGTGTTCTCCGAACCACCTTAAAATTCTCAGTGCACTGTGGTTTGTTGTGTGATTTTTTGTTCTCATATACTATTCTCACACACCACACTTGAGTCTGATCGAATTGTGTGTTTTACTCCTTTTAATTCCGCTGCTATTCACACAATTTCTTAGTTCATTTACCAAAGTCACCTATCCGATCCCTTACACTGCTGCTACTGCTATTTGTTGTTGCTGCTACTGCAACCGCTGCTACAAATGCTACTACAACTGCTGCTATGACTATTGCTGCTCCTGCTGTAGCTACTGCTCCCACTGTTGCTGCTGCTGCGGCTGATGTGCTGTCACTGCTATCGTTGCATCTTTTACCTGGAGTAGAGGAGGATTTGCATTCCTCTTTGGCTAAGTAGGTTCCTCCCTACGACTCTTCTTCCATTCCTTATTTTCATGCTTATGCTCTCTATTTGTACAACCCATATTTCCTTTTGTTCCATGTTCTGTAGGATTTATTTCCTTCTTGTCTCTTTCTTTCGTTAAGAACCTTGTGTCTAAGTGTCTTACCATGTTCCTATCTTGACTTGTGTTCAATAGAAACCAATAGGAATAACTTTCATTTCTGTTATCATGTTTCTTTTAGTTATGTCCATGATTATGGTCGAAGTTCATGTGCTCTTGACATGGACTTTCCACTAGATGCAAGGAAGAAGCTCTTAGAAGAGTTATATAAACAATGACCTTCCTTTCATAAGTTTTCATGCCACCCATGTTGTAAAGACATTCTCCCAATGTTCTATCTTCTTCTTCATGTAGGATGTGTAGGGAATATATTTAATATTTACAAACTATTATTAGATCATTCATAGAATAGTAGGAACTCTTAGAAGGATCTTCTAAGTTGATGTTAAACCATTTCTGGAAGATCAACCTGCGGTAGTCGACAGACAGAGCCCAGCTGTCGACAGGTATCATGCTTCCAAAACCCAGAATTCTAGAAGAACTAGTAGATGTCGACAGGTAGAACCCGCCTATCGACAGATAATCACCATAAGTCGACAACTACCTATGGCCTGTCGACAGATAGGGACTAGATTCCAGAATCGGGTTCTGGATGGGTCAGTAGCTGTCGACAGCCACATTATGACTGTCGACAGCTCCTGCTTAAATTCTTCCAGAGGTCAGCAAGAACCCTATAAACCTGAAACTCATGCCTTATTTACATTCCATATCATTTAAGTAAATGTTATAATTTGATGTTTCATTTACTTAAGATATTACATGTAAATAAGGAAGTACCCCCCCCCCCCATTTGAATCCAATAAAAATATCAGAAAAATTATATCTCTTACCAATAAAAAGTCAATTCTCCCATAGAAGAAGAAAAATGTGATTTTGGCGATTCCATCAAAATAGCATCTTTCTAATCTCTCACAAATTGGCCTACCTTAAAGTCTCATAATTCAAATACACCTAGTAGAATGCTAAAAAAATCCAAGGTCCGGTGAAACCACCAGTTTATGTTGACAAATAGAACCATTTCATCCTCAATCAAAGTTAACACACTCTTATATTGTCCAAACAAGTTGCCTTTCCCATTTTCTTGGATTCTAAACTATTATACCACTGAGATGAATCATTTAATCATCATCTACATCCATCTTTGGATTATTCTTGGACATCCTAAATTATCTTGATTCTTATACCTTTTGGATATCTTTAAGCGTTAACTCCTAGAACCCTGCTTCTTGTGATATTGTTTTACTCCTGATGTGTGCCCAAGTACCATGTATGTATATATCAGAATTGGAAATGGGATGACGTACTTTTGGGTCTTCAGACTCTCTCTTGATTTAATGTCAGTGCAAATGAGGCAGATCTAGTCCCGGGAGGAGCACCCGAATTCATTTAATCTGCACAGAGAGGTATGGTTCTCTAGGGTGTTTGGCATGACACCACTACATGCTAGATTGGTCGACATTTCTATGAACTATGTTGAAAGACAAATGTTTATTGCTTGCTTGAGGAGTGGACAGGGCATCTCTACATGTAGCCTTTCTTAATTTCTTCTGAACTATTGTTCATACACTCATTCTTTGCTATTTCCATGATAGACACTTTATATCGGTTCATTGGCATATTATTACATCCTTGTTACAGATTGATAATCATGGTTCACTTCAACTATAATCTGATTTGTACCGTTTTCCATTACTTGTACTCAGTGCTTAATACATTCTGGTACCTCAATTATCCTTGACTCATGTAAACTTGTGTATTTCTTGATTTTGGAGGATAAATCCTACTGAGCAAGAGTGCTCATACCTACTTTTTCTTAGATAATCTCTAGTTCTAGAAGGCAAGACATCGGGATTTGTGTGCTGAGAGATCAACCTTTGCGGCATTTAGCTTTGAGTTGTAAATTGAGAATCATGTAATACCTGTAGAATGACAGTTAATAAATTTTTATTTAGTGAAGCCCCGAGCAATTTTCTGCTCAACTAGTTCAAAATTTACTATTGATTTCTTATTCGTTCACGTTTCGGCATTTATAGATATATTAAATGTCGCAACATGACAGAATGGTATCAGAGTATCTGTTGAGGATCCAAATACTTTAGAGTTACTGGTCTTCAACATCCTGTAGCAACCTGTGAGGATGGGTAGAAAGCCTGAGGTTAAGCTAGATAATTAAAGTTGGATATAGATTGTGTTGAGTATGTAATGAATTTCTAGAGATGGGTGATAGATATTGATCAATTAAATTTAAGAGGTCAAGACTATAATCAAATCAGATGAAACGATATAATTGGTGTACTTCAAACCACATAATGCAAGCAAAAGTTTTATGGTGGTTCGGCTCCTATGTGGAGACCTACATCCACCCCTCACTAAACCAAGTGAGGTTCCTCTAACAACTTGACTTGGATTAGTAAAGAAAGTTTCAGTAGAGTCAACTCCATGCCTTCTAGAGTCGACCTCATTCAAGTGATTGTAGTTTTGACTAACTGTCCATCATGTAGAGTTGATCTTGTAGCATCTTAGTGTCAACCTCACATATTGGTAGAGTCAACCTAACCTTCATTTGGAGTCAACCTCAAGCAGTATTTTTCTCTGAGCATTAACAGGAAACTTGATTAGTGTCAACTTGATCTCCTTGTAGCGTCGACCTATCCTTTGAATAGAGTCGACTCATATGCATCATCGAATTTCAGTTTTAATAGCTCACTCAGTATTACTTGTATGTCGACCTATGAAGTAACCAGAGTCACCACACTAAAAAGAGCTTTTGACTTTATAAATTTTCTTGTGATATGAAAGACTTGTGTTAGACATTTATTACATTTACTTGACTTATGACATCCTCAAAACCAGGGACACAACATGAATCATCTATCATAATCTCAAAATCCTATAAGGAAAAGACATCATTTAATCATGAAGGTTAATGTATCAAGTAACTAGATGTACAAAGTAACAGTTGTACTAATAGTATTAGTTAGAAAAGCTAAGTTTTAAACTACACGGTTGATTAACCAAACTTAAATTTGTTTGCTCAGCCAACGGGATGGGAGAAGAAATATAGTGGAAAGAGGTTCAATATGCAATGAACAACCTTTCTTAGTCCTTAGAGCGAGTAGCTCCAGTCGGTGATCGAGGGAAAGTGGAACTGCATAGAAATATTAGAATTACAAACCCCCAAGAAATAGTGAGTATTAGAGTATCTATGTCACACCTCGATATTTAGCAGCAGAATAAATACTGGGAGGCGTGAACGATACAAATAGGCGTATCACAGTTGAATAGCATAGAGTCACGATTGAACAAAAGATCACATTTGAGACTATAATATGGTCACCAAAAATATACTTTATTCCATTTCATCCAACTAATTACGACCTTACATAGAAAGAACTCACTGAAAAGGGTTCATTATTCAAATAACAATGTTTCTCTAATACATCGATTACTCAAATGTCTATTTCTAAACTGTCAACTCCTCATATAGCGGGTTCTCATCACTCTTGCCCGGCCCCATCGGACTCCACTGGTTCCTCATCACTAACTGAAAAGGGCAGGGTGATAGGGTGAGCGAACTAGCTTAGTAGGATTTACATCTCAATATTGTGCGGGCACTAATATACGTGAAATTAGGCAAGATATGAACATGTATATGATGACAATGCATGCAATACTAACAGATTGAATAGCAGAGTAGAACGGATATCATTTCAAATCAAATGTCGAGTTGCATATACAATGGACAGATATTTCAAGAGTAGAATCGTATCAAAAGAGATTGGCCATATTCAAACAGATATCATGCGTTCACATGATCAGACGTATCATATCAAATCTTATCATATCATATCAAATCAAACTTATCATATCAAACAAAGGCACATTTTCACAATCTTGCTTGTTTGTTGTGCTATGCCAAGCACCAAGAGTCCATACTCTCGCGGTTAATAAGTACGTTGGGGCGCTCCTCCCCAGGACCAGACAGGGCCCCTATTACACAAGCATTGGTCAAATGGACCGAAGTCCCACATTGTGCCGAACAAAAATATTCATATTATGGCCACATAGTTTCAATGACAAGCTCATAGTAAAAGGAACATGATCATTCATAGAGTCAAGGTATGACAAATAGCTCAAGAGAACAAAAGGCAATATAACGACGTATCATGTTTCGTAATCCATTAATGTCTTGACATAAGGATGTTTCTAAAGACAGATCGTATGCAGGAAATGTGCTTTCTATCTCCAGGGTACTTCATGGTACAGCCAACTCGGCATCTATGTGGAAATCTATAGAGAGCGGAGACTTATGAAGGTCTTAAGGAAAAGATCGCTAGCCTTGCCGATTCAGAATGACCGGCAGAGAGCTCCCAATTCCCCAAGAAGGGTGTGCCTAC
Source organism: Colocasia esculenta (assembly GCA_014218235.1). NCBI lineage: Eukaryota > Viridiplantae > Streptophyta > Magnoliopsida > Alismatales > Araceae > Colocasia > Colocasia esculenta. The sequence goes on along the minus strand of CM024757.1, from coordinate 11,373,018 downwards.
TCGTGCAAATGTGTAAGTGACGAGTCACGGATCTTTCATAGCATGTATGCATATCGACAAATAATTAATGGAATACCAGAAAGCATGTAACTATTGAAACTCATATGCAAATCATGATAAGAACTTCACTATCAAGTCCATACTAACATGTATTCATCCCCATATTCACAACAAATTCTTATCATTTCAATTGACAATAGGAAAGATCACAAGATAATCCAATGAACATAAGGACAATCACAATTACACATTAGAATCATATTCGTATTATTACCATTTTTCAATGGGTTGATTTTGTTTAGGTCCATGCATACTATATAACATCATGCACATGCTAGTAGACATCATGTAATGATCAGACCCAAGATATGCAATTTTTTTTACAAGGGTAGTGTCGACACACCCCTTACTGGTGTCGACACAATGCTTCAAACACAAGGCAAAATAATGTAGAACTGGTCAAGTAGTGTCGACACTAGATCAAGTAGTGTCGACACTAAAGACAGCTCCCAGAAAACCTTTTGTGCCAATCTGGGACAGTGTGTCGACACTAGATCAAGTAGTGTTGACACTAGAGGCCTTCCCAGAACACCTTTTGGGCTAATTTGGGACAGTGTGTCAACACTAGATTAGGTAGTGTCGACACTAGAGGCCTTCCCAGAAAACATATAGGTCAAGGGTAACCCGAAAACACATCTCATGCAGCGATTTACTTACCCCTCTTATAACTCTCTAACGAATGACATTTAGACAAAATGTTCAACACAAAATATGACGAGGACAACAGTAGAAGAACTTTGATGTTGGGGATTTGATCTAATTCGGTCTCGAATCCTGAGAAATATATGAAGAACATAAAGCTAAGTGCAGCCCGAAATCGCAGTATCATGCAGCGACTCTCTTACCATGCCTATAACTCTCTAACGAAAGACTTTTGGACAAAATGTCCAACATAAAAGATGATCGTGATTACATGCAGAAGAACTTTCATGAAGGAAGTTTAGTCTAATTCGGCAGCAAATCACATACATAATAAGAAGAACAGGAAAAGCCCTAACTGTGCGAGACTTAGGGACAACTACGAATACACAATGTATACACCATGAAAACTAGTCAAACCAAGTGCAAATGAACCTAGACTCGAAGAACTACATGATGGTGTTGGTTTTCATCAATCTTGGCCCGAGAACACCTACCTTTGAATGCTAATAACGCTCTACAGATTTCTGGGTTGATGCAGAGCGAGGTTGAGGAAGACCACGTTTTCCCCAGCCGTTCTCCACTCCTCCAGCGCCCCAACCTTGCTGCTCACGACCCCAACTTGTTTCTAACCCTTCCCTAAATGTTTTGTGAGGAGTCCTTATAGTTTTAGAGTTCTAATTCATATCCCAATGGAACTAGGAAAGGGGATGTGAATTCTGCTTTCTACTTTCCAAAAAATCTGGGATTCTCTTACCCAAAGGAGGTAGCAACGGTTTAGGAAACCTCCTCTTAGGGTTGGGTCCGGTTTTGGCTTACCTTACATGACTAATCACCCTTATTTTAACCCTAAATTTCCCTCCTAATCACTGTATAATTACATACACGAATTTCTGGGTATTTTCTTGTCCTAATTTCTATCCTTGGGCCAAGTGTGCTCCATTAGCCCAATCTTGTTAGTGGGTTATTAATACATGATATTGGAAGTCTCTCCAATATGTTTATTTAATTTATGGTTGGATCATTTTTCCGTGTTAACAATTTTTCGACTTAGTTTCCTAATTCGGGTAACTTGGTCACGTGTGACGTACACTCGACCAATCAAATTTTTTGTTGCATGAATTCCTTTGTGGAACACTTAGGGACAATATTTGGGGTTAACTTATAATTTTTACGGAATTTTCTGATGTGTTTTCTCTCGTACGATAATAGTACGTAAGTTTTATCATTCCGATAATTGTGGAATTTATTTATCCCTCTTTATTTCTAAAATTTTTAAATCACTAAATTTTTGGGGTGTTACATCCTCCCCCACTTAAGAAATTTGGTCTCCAAATTTACACATAATGGTGTAGTTCGTACCTGAGAATAGTTCTGGGTGGTTTTTCTTCATTCTTTCCTCTGTTTCCCAGGTAGCATTAGTAACTCCGTCTCGACTCCATTGGACCTTCACCATAGGTATGGTATGATTCCTGAGTCGTTGAATCTTTCGATCCAACAGTTTGATCACCTTCTCTTCATAAGTCAGGTCCTCCCGAATCTCCAAGTCCTCATGGTTGATTACATGGTCGGCATTGAATAAGTACTTCCTCAGCATGGATATGTGGAACACGTTATGCACGTTCGCCAGCTGTGGAGGTAGTGCAAGTCTATACGCCACCAGACCAATCCTTTCCAAGATTTCAAATGGCCCTACGAATCTGGGACTCAACTTTCCTTCGATCCCAAATCTTTGTATTCCCCTTGAAGGTGAGACCTTCAAGAAAACATGTTCGCCAACCTGAAATTCTTGTTCTCTCCTTCTCTTGTCTGCATAACTCTTCTGCCTAGATTGTGCTATCTTTAGACGTTCCTAGATAATTTGAACCTTTCTGACAGTCGCCTCAATTAAGTCGGGTCCAACCCATTGGTTCTCCCCAACCTCTTCCCAACAAAGGGGTGATCTGCAACTCCTGCCATATAAGGCTTCAAACGGAGCCATCTTGATACTTGCCTGATAGCTATTGTTATATGCAAACTCCATCAGGTACAACTGATCATCCCATCGACCTCTAAAATCTAGCACTAGAGCACGAAGCATATCTTCCACAATTTGATTGGTCCTTTCGGTTTGTCCATCAATCTGAGGATGGAAGGCAGTACTAAAGTTTAGTTTGGTACCCATTGCTGCTTGTAAACCCTTCCAGAAGTGTGAAATAAATCTAGGGTCCCGATCTGATATTATGCTAGATGGAATCCCATGCAATCTAACTACTTCCTTAACATATAGTGCAGCCAATACATCCACAGACCAGGTACTCTTAATCTACAAGAAATGAGCCAACTTAGTCAATCGATCAACTACTACCCAAATTGCATCCATACCACCCCTAGTCTTGGGCAATCCCATGATAAAGTCCATACCGATCCCACTTCCATTTCGAGATTTCTAGTGGTAGCAGTCCACCAGCTGTACGGAAATGCTCGGCCTTGACTTTCATGCATGTTAAACAGTATGACACATGATCGGCCACATCCCTCTTCATGTTTGGCCACCAGTACGACCGTTTTAAGTCTTGGTACATCTTTGTTGATCCAGGATGAATTGTGTACTTGGACTAGTGAGCTTCATTTAATAACCTCTTCTTGAGTTCTCCATGATTAGGGACACATGTTTTACCTCGGAATAGAAATCTTCCCTCAGCTGATAGAGTAAAGTCAAGTCTTTGTTCTATCTTCTCCCTAATCTCAACTAAGAACGGATCCTCTCCTTGTTTCTCCTTGATTTCGGTCAGTAGATCGGATTGTATCTGGAGATTGGACATCATTACTTGTTTTTCCTTCCTTCCCACGTCTAAGTTCAAGCTTGCAAATTGCTCCAGTAACTTCCATTCGCCCAGCATCATACTAGCTAGCATAGCTCCTGGTTGTCTACTTAAAGCGTCTGCCACTACATTGGCTTTCCCATGGTGATATTGGATGGAAAAGTCAAAGTCCTTCAGGTACTCTAACCACCTCCTTTGTCTCAAGTTAAGCTCCTTCTGTGAGAACAAGTATTTCAGACTCTTGTGGTCAGAAAAGACTTTAAATTGTTCACCATAGATATAATGCCTCCAAATTTTCAAGGAGAATACTACAACTGCTAACTCCAGATCATGAACCGGGTAGTTCACTTCGTGGATCTTTAACTGTCTTGAGGAATAAGCTATTACTTTCCCTTGTTGCATTAAAACGCATCCCAGACCTATTCCAGAAGCATCTGAATAAATTTTAAATCCTCCCTCTTCAGTGGGTAAGGCGAGGACAGGAGCAGTAGTCAGACACTTCTTCAAGTTGTTAAAGCTTCCTTCACATTCTTCGGTCCACACAAATGGATTTTCCTTCCGGGTCAGCTTGGTTAATGGCACTGCAATCATTGAGAAATCCTTTATAAACCTTCAATAATATTCTGCTAATCCTAGAAAGCTCCTGATCTCTGTGACGCTTGTCGGTCTTTCCCATTTCAGTACAGCCTCAACCTTTGATGGATCAACAACGATACCATCCTTGGTTACCACATGCCCTGGCATCCTTTTCCAATTGGAAAGTCGTCAGCAATACTTTGTTCTGGTCTGTGCATTGCATGACCCTGAATATCCTTTCAATTTCCTTAACCCAGTGTTCAGCAACATCTGGGTCAGTACTCCCTTCAAACCTAGGTGGATCCATATTCCGAAAATTCCAATGGAGATCACCGGCTCCGCGGTTATCTCCACCCTGGGTGGCTTGCAAGATAGCCTAAGTCAAGTTCTGTATTGTTTGTTGCATGCTCCTAGCCTGGGCACATTCTGCGGCCATTGAGGTAATAAATACCTTCAAGATAATAATATGAGTCAGTCATCTAAATATATCACACGTGACTTCCATTCCCAAGGTTCTACCCAAGCTCACATTAGGTACGACAGATTTTGACTCGTGTGATCTAGTTTCATCCTATGTTCCTATTAAAGTTTAGGGCTCTGATACCAACTGTCACGCCCCGATATTTAGCAGCGGAATAAATACCGGGAGGCGTGAATGATACAAATAGACGTATCACAGTTGAATAGCACGGAGTCACGATTGAACAAAAGATCACATTTGAGACTATAATATGGTCACCAAAATATACTTTATTCCATTTCATCCAACTAATTATGACCTTACATAGAAAGAACTCACTGAAAAGGGTTCATTATTCAAATAACAATGTTTCTCTAACACATCGACTACTCAAATGTCTATTTCTAAACTGTCAACTCCTCATATAGCAGGTGCTCATCACTCTTGCCCGGCCCCATCGGACTCCACTGGTTCCTCATCACTACCTGAAAAGGGCAGGGTGATAGGGTGAGTGAACTAGCTCAGTAGGATTTACATCTCAATATTGTGCGGGCACTAATATACGTGAAATTAGGAAAGATATGAACATGTATATGATGACAATGCATGCAATACTAACAGATTGAATAGTAGAGTAGAACGGATATCATTTCAGATCAAATGTCGAGTTGCATATACAATGGATAGATATTTCAAGAGTAGAATCGTATCAAAAGAGATTGGCCATATTCAAAAAGATATCATGCGTTCACATGATTAGACGTATCATATCAAATCTTATCATATCATATCAAATCAAACTTATCATATCAAACAAAGGCACATTTTCACAATCTTGCTTGTTTGTTGTGCTATGCCAAGCACCAAGAGTCCATATTCCCGCGGTTAATAAGTACGTTGGGGCGCTCCTCCCCAGGACCAGACAGGGCCCCTATTGCACAGGCATTGGTCAAATGGACCGAAGTCCCACGTTATGCCGAACAAACATATTCATATTATGGCCACAGAGTTTCAATGACAAGCTCATAGTAAAAGGAACATGATCATTCATAGAGTCAAGGTATGACAAATAGCTCAAGAGAACAAAAGGCAGTATAACAACGTATCATGTTTCGTAATCCATTAATGTCTTGACATAAGGATGTTTCTAAAGACAGATCGTATGCAGGACATGGGTTTTCTATCTCCAGGGTACTTCATGGTACAGCCAGCTCGGCATCTATGTGGAAATCCATAGAGAGCGGAGACTTACGGAGGTCTTAAGGAAAAGATCGCTAGCCTTGCCGATTCAGAATGACCGGCAGAGAGCTCCCAATTCCCCAAGAAGGGTGTGCCTACTCGTGCAAATGTGTATGTGACGAGTCACGGATCTTTCTTAGCATGTATGCATATCGACAAATAATTAATGGAACACCAGAAAGCATGTAACTATTGAAACTCATATGCAAATCATGATAAGAACTTCACTAACAAGTCCATACTAACATGTATTCATCCCCATATTCACAACAAATTCTTATCATTTCAATTAACAATAGGAAAGATCACAAGATAATCCAATGAACATAAGGACAATCACAATTACACATTAGAATCATATTCGTATCATTACCATTTTTCAATGGGTTGATTTCTTTTAGGTTCATGCATATTATATAACATCATGCACATGCTAGTAGACATCATGTAATGATCAGACCCAAGATATGCAATTTTTTTTTGCAAGGGTAGTGTCAACACACCCTTTACTGGTGTCGACAAATGTTTCAAACACAAGGCAAAATAATGCAGAACTGGTCAAGTACTGTCGACACTGGAGACAGCTCCTAGAAAACCTTTTGCGCCAAGTAGTGTCGACACTAGAGGCCTTCCTAGAACACCTTTTGGGCTAATTTGAGACAGTGTGTCGACACTAGATCAGGCAGTGTCCACACTAGAGGGCTTCCCAGAAAACATATAGGTCAAGGGTAACCCGAAAACACATCTCATGCAGTGATTTACTTACCCCTCTTATAACTCTCTAACGAAAGACATTTAGACAAAACGTTCAACACAAAATATGACGAGGACAATTAGTAGAAGAACTTTGAAGTTGGGGTTTTGATCTAATTTGATCTCGAATCCTGATAAATATATGAAGAACATAAAGCTAAGTGCAGCCCGAAATAGCAGTATCATGCAGTGACTCTCTTACCATGCCTATAACTCTCTAAGAAAGACTTTTGGATAAAACATCCAACATGAAAAATGATCGTGACTACAAGTAGAAGAACTTTCATGAAGGAAGTTTAGTCTAATTCGGTATCAAATCGCGTGCATAATAAGAAGAACGGAAAAATCCCTAACTGTACGAGACTTAGGGACAACTACGAATACACAATGTATACACCATGAAAATTAGTCAAACCAAGTGCAAATGAACCTAGACTCGAAGAACTACATGATGGTGTTGGTTTTCTTCAACCTTGGCCAGAGAACACCTACCTTTGAATGCTAATAACTCTCTGCAGATTTCTGGATTGATGCAGAGCGAAGTTGAGGAAGACCACATTTTCCCCAGCCGTTCTCCACTCCTCCAGCGCTCCAACCTTGCTGCTCACGACCCCAACTTGTTGCTAACCCTTCCCTAAACATTTTGTGAGGAGTCCTTATAGTTTTAGAGTTCTAATTCATGTCCCAATGGAACTAGAAAAGGGGCTGCAAATTCTGCTTTCTACTTTCCAAAAAATCTGGGATTCTCTCACCCAAAGGAGGTAGCAACGGTTTAGGAAACCTCCTCTTAGGGTTGGGTCCGGTTTTGGCTTACCTTACATGACTAATCACCCTTATTTTAACCCTAAATTGCCCTCCCTAATCACTGCATAATTACATACATGAATTTCTGGGTATTTTCTTGTCCCAATTTCTATCCTTGGGCCAAGTGTGCTCCATTAGCCTAATCTTGCTAATGGGTTATTAAAACATGATATTGGAAGTCTCTCCAATATGTTTATTTAATTTATGGTTGGGTCATTTTTTCGTGTTAATAATTTTCCAACTTAGTTTCCTAATTTGGGTAACTTGGTCACGTGTGACGTACACTCGACCAATCAGATTTTTTGTTGCACGAATTCCTTCGTGGAACACTTAGGGACAATATTTGGGGTTAACGTATAATTTTACGGAATTTTCCGATGTGTTTTCTCTCGTACGATAATAGTACGTAAGTTTTATCATTCCGATAATTACGGAATTTATTTATCCCCCTTTATTTCTAAAATTTTTAAATCACTAAATTTCCGGGGAGTTACAATCTATACAAAAGAGAACAGTTCCCTCCAGTAATAGAGAAACAACAGGCAATAAGATGGTGAAGAGGAACAAAAAGAGAAAAAAGATCAAGATGGCCAATGGGCAAGAGAATGTTAAGGCACAATCTAAGGAAGCTTGTGCATGTTATCACAAACTGGGCCATGTCAAAGAAAACTGCTGGTGGAGACAAGGAACAAGTTTGAGGTGCAGAAGTCTGAGGCATCGGTTCTCCAAGTGTCCTGTACCACCTCAAAACAATGACAAGAGTTCAGGAAGACTTTAAGCCAAAAGAAGAATTGACTGAGGCCATTAGAAGTATTTTTTATGTATATGTCGGTAGGACTAGAGTATAGTGAGAGATGCTTGAGTTTAGTTGCTATAGTATGTCAAAGCTTAGTAAGTTTTGCCAACCAATGTAATTTTGTAAGGCTGATTATGGAGTTTTGAACTAGAAACCTTATGTGATAAACAAAATCTTTGATGTCTATCATCATAGTCTCAATACTAATCATTCTCGTCATGCTTTATTATCCTTTCAAAGGGAATATGTATTCATATAACTCTCTGAAAATTAAAGTTATTCCTTGGTAGGGGAGACCTTAAGTATGATATGCTATTAATAAGGATTTGCTCAATACTTAATATGCTACTGTCAGAAATAAAGAACATAGAGGAGATTGCATCTAATTGAACCCATGATCACAACATGGCTCCTTAAGATCTAAAAATGATAATATTTAGATCCCCATCAACGGACGATGTCATGAAAACAAGATATATAGTGGGTGTACACGTCGTATGATATAATAATCATGATAAGATTAGTAAGAATAATTTTGACTAAATGAAATTTAAAAGGCTGAAAACTTAATCTTTGTGATCCATCCAAACTAGTCATGGGGTTTGGAGGACCAAACTCCTTTCTTAGTGGGGGAGGAATTATAACACCCCAAAGTTTCATACCAAAATAATAATATGATATAAAAAATTTTTTGAGAATATTTTAATTTTCATAAAAGACATAAATACTTACTAGAAACCTGATTATCTTTACTTTAGAGATATTTCTACATTAATAAAGTGACCACGATACTGTCTTCAGATGTGCGCACTCCGACAGGATGCCACCAGAATTCGGTAACAGAATTGAAATCCGAAAACACCATAATTTTGTTGCCCAGTTGACGAGCCCAGAGGGGGGTGAATGGGCCTTTTAAAAAAAAGTATTTGATTAGTACCTGTAATTAAAAACATTCACATAAAGACGTTCTTCGATGAAGATTAGTAACTGTTAGTTCAAATACCAATCACACGAGGAAAACAATCACACGACATAAAGGATTATCCTGGTTCGGACCTCCTCTTCGTAGGAGTCCTACGTCCAGTCCCTGAGCAACAACTCAAAATTCCACTAACTAGGGCACAGTCCCCCTATGGACACTACACACACCCAGCTCAGCTGGTCTTCCTTCACACGAAGGGAAATACACCACCCTGGATACCCCACCAGGTCTTCCTTCACAACCGAAGGGAACAACAACCTGGTTCCCACCAGGTCTTCCTTCAGAACTGAAGGGAAAACACCACAAAGAGAATAAAGGATTTTAAGCCCCTAGATCAAGCTTCAACAAGCTAAGATCTGAAGCAGGCAGAATTGAGAGCAAAAAGAATTAGACAAGAGGCTCTCTCAGAACTACACAAGCTCTCTCAAGATTTTCACTATAGTGGAGAGCAAAGAGCACAAGCAAAGTGGAATGAAGTTGTTGGCTCTGGGATTCTTTCAGAAGATTTGAAAGCTTGAACGAGGTTCGTTCTTCGTTCACTATCGTTTCTCTTTTTTCTTCTCATCTTCTGTCTTGTATTTATATCTCCAATTTGAAATGTAGACGTTGAAGTGTCCGTTGTCTCTCTCTTAAGTAGATGTTAGACTGAATGATACTTTGAAGCTTCCAGTCAATAGTCTTTTGATCACTTGTGCACGCAAAGAGATGAGATCATCTGAGATATCCTTTGGCTTCTATTTTGTCCAACGTTGTAAAGTGGAACAGGATCAGAGATCTGCACAAATTTCAATCTTAAACAGCGGACAGCTAAGCTGTCTCTGATGTCTGTCAACGTTAGAAGAGATAGTCATGAAAATAGTAAAGCCAAATAGCTGTGGCTAAAAGATGCATACAGAGTAAGCACAATAATGGACGACATCATCTGCATGCATTCAGAGATGCATTCAGACCTCATAAATGCAGGAGTGTCAGAGAGATATATGCGTGGACTTTGACTATTCAACGCTTTCAGGAGAAAGAAAAATATCAAGTCGATGTAAGACATAAAATTGATGGCTATATGACTTATGAAATCGTTATGATCAAGTCAGTTTGACCAAGCCGTTATGAGTCATAGCAAATCGTTACATTTACTGAAGGATTCAATATGAATACTTAATAAATCGTTATAGAAAGCAAGTCGTTGTGCTTATTGAAGAAATCGTTGTGAAACACTTGACAAATCGTTATAGAAAGCAAGTCGTTGTGTTCACCGAAGAAATCGTTGTGAAACACTTGACAAATCGTTATAGAAAGCAAGTCATTGTGTTCACCGAAGAAATCGTTGTGAAACACTTAACAAATCGTTAAAGAAAGCAAGTCGTTGTGTTCACTGAAGAAATCGTTGTGATGACTTAAGGAATCATTGCGACGGGCAGGTCGTTACGAGTTCTAAAGAAATCGTTACGATGACTTAAGGAATCGTTACGATGGGCAAGTCGTTACGAGTTCTAAAGAAATCGTTACGATGACTTAAGGAATCATTACGACGGGCAAGTCATTACGAGTTCTAAAGAAATCGTTACAATGACTTAAGAAATCGTTACGACAGGCAAGTCGTTACGAGTTTTAAAGAAATCGTTACGATGACTTAAGGAATCATTACGGAAACGACTTGTTTGTAACCACATAAATCGTTATAGCTCTATTGAAATCGATACACTCATAAAGAAATCGTTGTGACTTTCAACAGAAGTCGATGTGGACTTAGAGAAATATATAGTCTTGAAATGATTGAAGCTTCAGAGAGGTAATGCTTACCAACATTGGCTTGTGTGACCTTGGTATATTTCCTGTACTTAAGACTTATGAAATATATGTTAGAAATTATTGAAAGAATTTTGTTAATCACCAAAAATAATAAAAATAAATAGGTAATTAGAATTACATATAGAAAGACTGATCATCAATCTCCCCCTTTTTGGTGATGACAAAATTTAACAATAAGCATGGATAAAAATATATGAACATTTGTTGAATGTATTTCAGACATGCTAAGTATTTTCTCCCCTTTTTTGTCAGTAAGCAAAAAGGTAATCTGAGACAAAGAATGAAGAGAAAAGATATAGGAGCACACAAACAAAGATATTTCATTAAGACTGTAGAGGTACAGATAAATAGTAAGCATGAGACAAAAGAGAGGAAAAATGGGAGATGGTTTACCATGCCTATTATTCCTGCTCTTCAAAGTACAATTTAAAGACGCCAAAGGATAAAGAGTAGGCTGGTCCCATGGAGGGTGCCATCCTCTTGAGATGAAGTGTAAGCTGCTGGGAGAGAAGATCAGTATAGGCATCTTTATCCATGGTCATCCTGATGAACTTAACTGACCCAAAGCTAGCACAAGCAAGAAACTGATTCATAGACACAGAGTAGTAATTTTGTTTCTGCCTGAGAGCTTGGCGCATGGCTACAAACACCTTGTATCTTTCCACCCAAGCTTTGAGGGGGTCATGTACAAGATGAATGGAGTTCAAGTCCAAGAAGGTAGCAGGAGAAACTGCAGGCTTACCTTCCCTGGCTTGAGCCTCATTCAAATCAGATAATTGCTGAGCAGATAAGGCATAGTAGCTAGTCCATTCTGAGGGTGTCAACCTCTCACATTCTGACAGGATAGGGGCTAGAACTTCAGTACTGACATGGCCTTGGTGATATTCTCTGAAGAGAAATCTGTGAAATGCAACCAGAAAGCCTTTCTATACCTTGATTCTTCCCATCACTCTGGCAAAACGTTCAAAGATTGTAGACCCTACAGAGGATTCCATGACAAGGAAATGGATCTGAGGGACGCAAATCTGATCAGGCACCTGAAGGGTAGCAAAATCAATCTGAACTGCTTTAGTGTGGGCAATGCCTAGATTCAGAGCTTTGATAGCCTCCTTGAATTGATTCAGCTGAACTTTAGGAAGTCGATGGACATATCGATAGTTGTTGAATAGAAGAAAGTATCTGACCATCTTGATTTCCTTTTGGATGAAGGACCCCCAACAATCCTTGTGGTGGATCCGGAACCATTCTGAGAGGGTCAGGGAATTGTCCCTTGGAGGGAATCTGCCAGACTTGGCAAGAAGATATTTCTTGAACAGCTCTTTATGCCCTTTGCCCCACTGCTCTTCTGTTTTAGAGTGAGCAACAGAGAAGATTTTGGATTTCTCTATTTTGGTGAGAGGAGTGAAGGGTAAAACAACATTGAGGTGGTCAGAAAGATTAAGAAATGGAAGGTTTACAAGGGTAGCAAAAACAACCTTCTGAAGGTACTCTCTATACAGTGGTTTACTTCTGTTGTCCACTGTGAGAGAGAACCACAGAGGAGGATATCTGGGTTCTAAAACAATAGCTAAAGAAGAAGAAAATTTTCTCTTTTTAGGGGCAGAACTAGAAGAGTCTGCCTTATGGATGTGATCCCCTACTTTCAGGACTAACCTGAGAATGGCTTCCTCAAACTCATCCTTTACTTTTTTAATAAAGGGAGAGTCAAGTTGAGCTCTCTCAGGGATTATAGTGATGAAGGAGGGTGGAGGAGAAGGATGAAGGAAGGAGTCAAAAGGAGAATGAATGTCAACATCTGGTCCAAGGGAGGGACCAGAGGAAGATGAGGCTCCAGCAGAGGATGCTGGAGGGACCTCAAAGATAGGTGGAGGTGGAAGAATATGAGTAGAGGAGGCAGGAGAGGAGGTGAATTGAGAGGGAAAGGGTGTTGGTGAGGAGATGGGTGTAGGTTGAGGTTTCTTGAATGTCTGTGGAGCAGGAGGTGCTGTGGAGGATGAAGGTGGGGATGGAGGAACTGGTGTTTGGGAAGAAGTGGGAGCTAAGGGCTCAAGAACCAAAACTTCTTCTTCAGCCAAACTCTACACAGGTTCAGACTCCAATGGCCCTGATGGCCCTGACACCTTCTCAGCTGGCCCTGGAGGCCCATCAACCTGCTCAGCTGGCCCAGATGGCCCTTGCTCATTGACCTCTGCCTCTATTGTTGGCCCTGATGGCCTGGACACTGGAACTGATGGCCCTGATGGCCCTAATTCTGGAACTTGAGCTGCAGGAGGAGGAGGAACTTGAGCTCCAACCACCTTCAGAATCTCAGAGAGCATTGTCTTCATACTCCCCGTCTCTTTGTTGAACCATTTCATAGCATTCCTGATCTGAGAGATCCCCTTGGTTGTTGATGCTTGGCTCATGAATACTGAATTCACATCAGACTGTAGTGAGCACAAGATCTCTCCTTGAACATTCAGTCTCTCAATCACAGGCTTTAAATTTATCACTATTTTCTGTTTCACCTGCCTCTCAAAAGGAGTATCTTCTAAGAGTGGAACTCCGGAAACCACTTCTTTTCCTTTCTACCTTGCCTCTGAAGCTGGAGGCTGCTGATCATCATCTGATTCTGAGGAGCTGGTTGTCTCCCCATCTCTAGCATCATTACCTAGGGGATTGTCATGTTCTTCCCCCTGAGTGCCATCACCTTGTGAACTGGCAAAGACTCCTCCAGTAGGCACACTACCCATAGGCATATCAGTGTGTGATGCTTCTTCTGTGACCTCTTGTCTTTCACAAGGCTGCTCCCCCTGAATAGGAGCATCTTCCATCAAGACATCTTTTGGAGCAACAGATTGCTCCTCCTGAACTGGTACAGCTGCTATTGATTCTACAATGTGGCCTGATGCCACAACTTCCTCTACTGAACAACCACCAGTCTCTGAAGTGACTGGGGTGGAGAGAATAGAGTCCACTACCCCTCTAAGTATAGAGGCTACAATAGAGGTGGGTAGATGGTCTGCTGCTATAGACACAAAGGGGATAATCTCCTCAGGAGAGATGTCCTCAATCCTTTCATTAGAACTCTCCACAGCTACTCTTGCTGATGCTTCTGGAATTTCTTCTACAAATTGAGAGTCTACAGCTGCTGCTGACTCTTCTACTGCTGATTCCAAGACAGGGGTTACTGCAGGTGCTAATTCTTCTTGCTCTGGCGCAGCTGGGGCCATAGTTGTTGGTTCTGCTATTGCTACTTGCACTTCTTCCTGAACTTCTTGAACTTCTTCCATAATGGCCTCTCCCTCAGCCATGGAGGTCTTAGACCAAACGCCATTTACAACTAAGAAACCACTTTTCCTTAGATTTCTGGATCTAATAGCTTGGCCCATCTTTTCAACAACTGCTCCTGACAAATCAACACCAAAAAACTTGAAAATCTTGGTAAGCAGGTGAGCATAGGGCAGAGAAACATTGAGCTTGCTCTTGGTATCCCAAATCTGATCTCTAGCAAATTTCATTCTTTCTAACATTACTGCGGCCATGTTTATCTCCTTGTTCTGTATGACCCAGAACATCATGTCTGAATCTACCTTTGTATAGGTTGAAAATGTTGTGCTTCTGGGAGTGATTATCTGACAGACTATAAAGTGAAGGAGATGGTTAAAAGCATTCATTTGATTTATATCTAGTTTCTCATCTCTCAAATGATACTCAGGTCCAATAATTCCGAGACCGTTGACCTTTGTATCCACAGTGTGGACTCCACTGTGACCAGTTGTGCTCACATTAAACAACATCTTCAGAAGATCATGATCAATCTTTATGGGGATTCCTTTGACTAAAGACGTCACAGACCCATCTGTCTCTGATTTCAAGCAAACATAGAATGCCTTCACTAGGTCAGGATAGCTTACCTCATAGAAGGTTGAAATAACTGACCACTTCATCCTGCTCATGGCTGCCACAACACTGTGCATCCCGTTCTTCTCATAATCAGCAACATCTACTGCTTTATTTCCACACAGCTTGGTCTTCACAAAGGTGAACCTTCCCTGCTGCTCAGGGGTGAGAAACTCGGCGATGTAACCACCCAGACTGCCGGAAATGACGGATGCGGCCATGGATTCAGGTGAAAAGGTTTTCTGGAGGATTGAGGTGGAAGAAGGAGTGAAAGCCCTCAAGAAATTTGTCACGGGAAGGAGAGAGGAGCTTCAAACTCGCAGAGAGTCGATGTCCGAATCGTTAGGGCATCGGCTCAGGCAACCAGACGAAAGAGGGAAAAAGGTAGAAGATGGGAGATGAATCGTTCCCACATCGATTTTTGTAATTAAATAAATGCTTTGAGGAAAGTGAGGTGCCAAAAGGCAGCAGAAAATGACAAAAGAGTTTGACTATTCAAACGACTTTAATAAAAGAGCGGCCAGGAAAGATAATTTAAATTTCTTTTGCTTAAATCCATGGAAGGAAAATTTTACTTAATTCTGAAATTTTATATGCCAGTTTTAAATAGAAATCTTTTCACAAATTACACATGTCCAATTCCCTTCTAAGAGATGTGAATCTCTCTTCAGGTAAGGCTTTTGTGAAAATGTCTGCTAACTGACTGTTTGTATCAATAAAGGATATTTCAATATTACCATTTGCAACATGATCACGAATGAAATGATATCTAACCTCAATATGCTTGGTCCTTGAATGTTGGACTGGATTTTTGGTGAGATTGTTAGCACTGGTGTTGTCACACAATAGTGGAATCGATTTGATATTTAATCCAAAATCTTCAAGTTGTTGCTTTATCCATAGGAGTTGTGTACAGCAACTTCCAGCAGCCACGTACTCAGCTTCAGCTGTAGACAATGCCACTGAATTTTGTTTCTTTGAAGACCAGGATATCAAACACCTTGCAAGAAATTGACAACAACCACTGGTGCTTTTTCTATCTACTTTGCATCCAGCATAGTCTGCATCAGAGTATCCTACTAAATTAATTTCACAAGATTTTGGATACCACAGACCTAAATCATGAGTTCTAGCTAAGTATCTAAATATTCTTTTCACAGAGATTAAATGTGATTCTCTGGGATCTGCTTGATACCTAGCACACATGCATACACTAAATAGAATATCAGCTCTACTAGTTGTTAAATAAAGCAGTGAACCTATCATACCTCTGTAGACCTTTTGATCTACTTTCTTACCATCTTTGTCACTGTCCATCCTTATTGATGTACTCATTGGTGTTGACAGTGGCTTGGCATTATCGAACCCAAATTTCTTCAAGAGTTCTTTTGTGTACTTTGCTTGGCAGATGTGAGTTCCTTCCTTTCCTTGTTTGATTTGTAGTCCAAGGAAATAATTGAGCTCTCCCATCATGCTCATCTCAAATTCTCCCTGCATCAACTTTTCAAAATACTTGCAAAGAGATTCATCAGTAGATCCAAAGATAATATCATCTACATAAATCTGTACAAGTAGTATGCTTTTAACTTTTGATTTTACAAATAGAGTGCTATCTACTTGATCTCTACTGAAACCATGGTTTAGAAGAAAAGAACTAAGCCTTTCATACCAGGCCCTAGGTGCTTGCTTTAATCCATATAAAGCTTTATGAAGTTTGAAAACATGATTAGGAAATTCTGTGTCATCAAAACCCGGGGGTTGTTTCACATAAACTTCCTCTTTTATAAAACCATTTAAGAATGCAGATTTGACATCCATTTGAAATAGTTTTAAGTCTAATGCTGATGCATATGCAAGTAATATTCTAATAGCCTCAAGTCTAGCTATAGGTGCATAGGTTTCATCGAAATCTATGCCTTCCTCTTGGGAATAGCCTTGAACTACCAGTCTTGCCTTGTTTCTTAAGATCACACCAACCTCATCCAATTTGTTTCTGAACACCCATTTGGTGCCAATAACTGGATGGTCTGATGGTCTAGGAACAAGTGACCATACTGGTTTCTCTTGAACTGATTTAGTTCATCTTGCATGGCCAAGATCCAAGATTCATCACAAAGAGCTTCATTGACTGTCCTCGGCTCTATTTGAGAAACAAATGCTAAATAATCACAGGGTATCATGTTACCTCTTGTTCTTACCCCAACAGATGGATCACCAATAATATTCTCAGGTGGGTGATCTTTCTTGTATCTCCACTCCTTTGGAAGATTTTCATGTGTAATTTCCTTTTGTTGCATGTCTTCCAGAGGTGGATCATCCTTGTCCTCAATTGATGTATTCTTTAGTTTCTTGGACAGTTCATCTACATCATCATTATCACTATCTTCTTCCTTTCTCAAGGAAGGGTTAGTTTCATCAAAAATAATATGTATAGACTGTTCAATTAATAAAGTGTGTTTATTAAATACTCTATAGCCTTTGGGTTTAGAGGTGTACCCCATGAAGATGCCTTCATCTGATTTGGCATCCAACTTACCAATGTCCCTTTTTCCATTGTTGTGGATGAAGCGAGGACATCCAAATGTCCTGAAGTGGCTGATCTTTGATTTCTTTCCTTTGAACAGTTCATATGCAGTCTTCTTTAGGATTGGCCTGATCATTACTCTGTTGATAATGTAGCTTGCTATGTTGACTACTTCAGCCCAAAAATACCTTGGCAGATCATATTCCGATAGCATTGTTCTTGCCATATCCAATAGAGTTCTATTCTTTCTCTCAGCAATTCCATTTTGCTGTGGTGTCCTTGGTGCTGAGAAATTATGCTCAATCCCCTGATCATCACAGAACGTAGCAAATTTTTCATTCTGAAATTCACCACCATGATCTGATCAGATAGAAACAATGCTGAACTTCTGATCCTTCTAGACTTTCTTGCTGAAACTGACAAAGTTTTCAAATGTGTCATCTTTATGCTCTAGGAATGATACCCATGTGAATCTTGAGTAATCATCGACTATGACAAATCCAAAGTTCTTTCCTTCAAGACTGGTAGACCTCATGGGCCCAAATAGATCCATATGAAGGAGCTCTAAGGGTTTTGAGGTGGTTACCACCGTCTTTGACTTGAAGGAGCTCTTGGTGTGCTTTCCCTTAGCACAAGATCTATAGACACCTTCCATTTTTGTACTGACCTTTGGCAGACCTTCCACAAGATTTTTGTTTAGCAATTTTCTCATGCCATCTATGCTGCAATGTCCTAGTCTTTTGTGCCATAATTCAGTAGATTTATCCTTATTTGCCGCCAGACAGACATTTTGATCCTTGAGTTCCTCAAGATAGAGCACATATAAGTTATTTTCTCTATTTGCTTCAAAGATAACTGCTCCATCCTTCAATATGCTACATTTTGATTCTTGAAACTAGATCTGATGGCCTTTGTCATACAGCTGGCTGATGCTTATGAGATTATGCTTCAACCCTTTGACAAGCAACACATCTTCAATAGCTGCTTTTCCTTTATTCTTCACAGAGTCACTGCCTATCACTATTCCCTTTCCATTATCACCATATGTGACGGTTCCTTCTTCAGCTTGAAGATGAGTGAATAGCTTCTGGTTTCCAGACATGTGCCTTGAGCACCCACTGTCCAAATACCATTTGGATCTTCGAGTGTTAACCTTAAATAAAACCATCAAGTTTTAGATACCCAAATTGTTTTGGGTCCTGACGGGTTAGTATCATCAACTTTACCTTTTATTACCCATTTCTTATGTCTTGTTGGACACGTGGTTTTTATGTGACCTAACTTATTGGAATGACTACAGCAAGATATTTTAGTTACTTTTTCAATATATTTGAAATTTACTTTATATGTTATGTCTTGTTCTGGTACAAATTTTGGAGTCGGGTATATTTTAGGATAGACTATAGTTTCTTCATTATCCGGAGATGTATATCCTAATCCATGTTTGTTCTTACCTGATCTTGTAGCACTTTTTAATATTAAGGAATTTTTGACATTTGTGAATTTTTCTAATGTGCTAGATAACTGTATATTTTCTTCTGTTATAGTCTTAATTTCAGTTTTTAATTTGTCTGAGCTTGCTTGTTTTTCAAGTTTATTAATTTGTTCATTCTTATTTTTTAGATCTTCACATAATAATTCATTTCTTCTTCTAAGTTCAGTTATTTGTTTTTCTAGTTCTTCATTTTCTGTTTTTAGATCTGAGTTAGTGTTTTCTAGACATACAATATTTTTCTTATTTGCTTTTAACAGTTTAGTTACTTCTCTATATTTATCATATAGTTCATTGAATGCTTCCTCTAAATTGTCTGAATCAGAATCATTGCATGAATCAAAGGAAGAGTCAGAGGTTACCTTATCTTCGGTATTTGCCATGAAAGCCAAATTGGCTTCTTCTTCATCACTGCATGAACTCGACTCACTGTCTGAGTCGCTACTGTTCTCCCACGTAGCTGCCATTGCTTTCTTTTTGTATTTCCTGAAATTCTTGAAGTTTTCTCTCTTCTTGAATTCAGGCTTCTTGAGTTTTGGACATCCAGCTTTGATATGTCCTGGCTTTTTACACTCATAGCAAATGGGCTCTCCCTTCTTCTGATCCTTCCCATCTGGTTTCTTGAAGTCTTTATTTCTCTTGAAATGTCTTCTTCCAGATTGGAACTTCTTTTATTTGGCTAGAATGTGTTCCAATTTCCTTGATAGCATAGCTTCTTCATCTTCATCACTGTCCTTACAGCTTTCACTATTGTCGAGTGATTCTTCTGATGAATTCTCATCGGCCTTGAGCGCATTTGATTGCTTCTTTCTGCTGGAGGATTCTCCTAATCTCTCCATGTTTATCTCATGAGCCATAAGGGACCCAATGAGCTTTTCTAAAGACATTCTCTTTAGATCATTAGCTTCCTCAATAGCTGTTACCTTTGGGGTCTACGAAGATGGTAAAGATCTAAGAAACTTTCTGACCATATCTCCCATTTCATAGGTCTTTCCTAGTCTAGCTAACCCATTTGTAATATCTGTAAATCTACTGAATATTTGGGTAATGGACTCACCTGATTGCATTTAAAATCTCTCATACTGTGCTACAAGAATGTCTATTCTTGTTTCCTTCACCTTGTCTGTGCCTTCATAGGTGATTCTGAGCTTTTCCCACATTTCCATTGCGAATTTGCAGGCTGAAACTCTGTTGAACTCCTTTTTACTAAGGGCACAACACATAATACTCTTTGCTTTACAGTTCTGCGAGATCTTCTTCCTATCCTCGTCTGTCCACTGAGCTTTCTCATTTGTAACCAGAAGATCGCCTTCTTCTACTATGGACCATATCTGATAATCGTGGCCTTGCAGAAAGTACTCCATTCTTGTTTTCCAGTATGTGTAATCCTCTCCATCAAACAATGGTGGTCGGTTGACAGACTGACCTTCGTTGTGACCTTAGGCTGCGATGGATCTTTACTCTTTAGATCGTTGGATCCTTTCTTTGTCGAAGAGACTCGCTCTGATACCACTTGTTGCCCAGTTGACGAGCCCAGAGGGGGGGTGAATGGGCCTTTTAAAAAAAAGTATTTGATTAGTACCTGTAATTAAAAACATTCACACAAAGACGTTCTTCGATGAAGGTTAGTAACTGTTAGTTCAAATACCAATCACACGAGGAAAACAATCACACGACACAAAGGATTAACCTCGTTCGGACCTCCTCTTCTTAGGAGTCCTATGTCCAGTCCCTGAGCAACAACTCAGGATTCCACTAACTAGAGCACAGTCTCCCTATGGACACTACACACACCCAGCTCAGTTGGTCTTCCTTCACACGAAGGGAAATACACCACCCTGGATACCCCACCAGGTCTTCCTTCACAACCGAAGGGAACAACACCCTGGTTCCCACCAGGTCTTCCTTCACAAGTGAAGGGAAAACACAATAAAGAGAATAAAGGATTTTAAGCCCCTAGATCAAGCTTCAACAAGCTAAGATCTGAAGCAGGCAGAACTGAGAGCAAAAAGAATTAGACAAGAGGCTCTCTCAGAACTACACAAGCTCTCTCAATATTTTCACTACAGTGGAGAGCAAATAGTAAAAGAAAAGTGGAATGAAGTTGTTGGCTCTGGGATTCTTTCAAAAGATTTGAAAGCTTGAACGAGGTTCGTTCTTCGTTCACTATCGTTTCTCTTTTTTCTTCTCATCTTCTGTCTTGTATTTATATCTCCAATTTGAAATGTAGACGTTGAAGTGTCCGTTGTCTATCTCTTAAGTAGACGTTAGACTGAATGATACTTGGAAGCTTCCAGTCAACAGTCTTTTGATCACTTGTGCACGCAAAGAGATGAGATCTTCTGAGATATCCTTTGGCTTCTATTTTGTCCAACGTTGTAAAGTGGAACAGGATCAGAGATCTGTACAAATTTCAATCTTAAACAGCCAAATGTCTGTCAACGTTAGAAGAGATAGTCATGAAAATAGTAAAGCCAAATAGCTATGGCTAAAAGATGCATACAGAGTAAGCACAATAATGGACGATATCGTCTGCATGCATTCAGAGATGGATTCATACCTCATAAATGTAGGAGTGTCAGAGAGATATATGCGTGGACTTTGACTATTCAACGCTTTCAGGAGAAATAAAAATATCAAGTCGATGTAAGACATAAAATTGATGGCCATATGACTTATGAAATCGTTATGATCAAGTCAGTTTGACCAAGTCGTTATGACTCATAGCAAATTGTTACATTTACTAAAGGATTCAATATGAACACTTAATAAATCGTTATAGAAAGCAAGTCGTTGTGCTTACTGAAGAAATCGTTGTGAAACACTTGACAAATCATTATAGAAAGCAAGTTGTTGTGTTCACCGAAGAAATCGTTGTGAAACACTTGACAAATCATTATAGAAAGCAAGTCGTTGTGTTCACCGAAGAAATCGTTGTGAAACATTTAACAAATCGTTATAGAAAGCAAGTCGTTGTGTTCACTGAAGAAATCGTTATGACGACTTAAGGAATCATTGCGACGGGCAGGTCGTTACGAGTTCTAAAAAAATCGTTACGATGACTTAAGGAATCGTTACGATAGGCAAGTCATTACGAGTTCTAAAGAAATAGTTACGAAGACTTAAGGAATCGTTACGATGGGCAAGTCGTTACGAGTTCTAAAGAAATCGTTACAATGACTTAAGGAATCGTTATGACTGGTAAGTCGTTACGAGTTCTAAAGAAATCGTTACGATGACTTAAGGAATCGTTATGGGAACGACTTATTTGTAACCACATAAATCGTTATAGCTCTATTGAAATCGATACACTCATAAAGAAATCGTTGTGACTTTCAACAGAAGTCGATGTGGACTTAGAGAAATATATAGTCTTGAAATGATTGAAGCTTCAGAGAGGTAATGCTTACCAACATTGGCTTGTGTGACCTTGGTATATTTCCTGTACTTAAGACTTATGAAATATATGTTAGAAATCATTGAAGGAATTTTGTTAATCACCAAAAATAATAAAAATAAATAGGTTATTAGAATTACATGGGGACAGACTGATCATCAAATTTTCAGAAAAATGTGTTGATTTTAGAAACATAAATATCCTAAGTTATTGACGCCCGGATATCAAGATTAAGTCGACACAATGATTTTCTAGGTAATTTTTGTGGGATGAAAAATTAATTCTAAAAATTAAACTAAAATCACCATAATTTGTAAAACCTCTCAATCAGCTTATGTTTCAAATTTCAACTTAATTGGACATTGTTTGAATACAAAAATATAAGGACAAAGAGGCCAGATTAATTATGCTCTATTTACGTAAACTATTTTTGGAATAATTTTGCTTACGTAGCCTTGGCTACGTAAGGCTTTCCTACTTCTTGTGTAACTGGGTTACACGTTCCATGATACGTGTTGGCAGTAAAAACTCTCTTGTAAACGTAGCTAGGTAGGAACTGTTGGGGATTTTTACCTTAACGAGTGGGTGTTTACGGTGGCAAGTAGGGGGGAATATGTGCCAACCATGCATGTAATCACAAGGCTTATATAAACTCCCTTGGTTGCTCCTACGAGAGTTTTCTTCTTCTTGTGCTGCCATTATTGCTGCCATACTGCTGCTTCGACTCTTGCTGCTGCTACTGTTTGTTGTTGCTGCTACTGCAACTACTTCTACTACAACTGCTGCTACGACCATTGCTGCTCCTGTTGTAGCTACTGCTCCTACTATAGCGACTGCTGCTGCTGTTGCTGCTGCTGCGGCTGCTATGCTATCACTGCTATCGACTCTTCTTCCATTCCTTGTTTTCATACTTATGATCTACATTTGTACAACCCATATTTCCTTTTGTTCCATGTTCTGTAGAATTTCTTTCCTTCTTGTCTCTTTCTTTTGTTAAGAACCTTGTGTCTAAGTGTCTTACCATGTTCCTATCTTGACTTGTGTTCAGTAGAAACCAATAGGAATAGCTTTTTTTTCTGTTATCGTGTTTCTTTTAGTTATGTCCATGTTTATGGTCGAAGTTCATGTGCTCTTGACATGAACTTTCCACTAGATGCAAGGAAGAAGCTCTTAGAAGAGTTATATATAAAATGACTTTCCTTTCATAAGTTTTCATGCCACCCATGTTGTAAAGACATTCTCCCAATGTTCTATCTTCTTCTTCATGTAGGATGTGTAGGGAATGTATTTAAGATTTAAAAACTATTATTAGATCCTTCATAGAATAGTAGGAACTCTTAGAAGGACCTTCTAAGTTGATGTTAGACCATTTCTAGAAGATCAACATGCGGTTGTCGACAGACAGAGCCCAGCTGTCGATAGGTATCATGCTTCCAGAACCCAGAATTCTAGAAGAACTAGTAGATGTCGACAGATGGAACCCGCTTGTCGACAGATGATAACCATCAGTCGACAGCTACCTATAGCCTGTCGATAGATAGGGACTAGATTCCAGAATCTGGTTCTGGATGGGTCAGTAGCTATTGACAGCGACCTTATGACTGTCGACAGCTGCTGCTTGAATTCTTCCAGAGGTGTCAGCAAGAACCCTATAAACCTAAAACTCATGCCTTATTTACATTCCATATCATTTAAGTAAATGTTATAATTTGTTGTTTCATTTACTTAAGATATTACATGTAAATAAGGAAGTACCCCCTCCCAATTTGAATCCAATAAAAATATCAGAAAAAATTATATCTCTTACCAATAAAAAGTCAACTCTTCCACCGAAGAAAAAAAACACGATTTTGGCGATTCTATCAAAATAGCGTCTTTCTAATCTCTCACACATTGGCCTACCTAAAAGTCTCATAATTCAAATAAACTTAGTAGAATGCTAAAAAAATCCAAGGTCTGGTGAAACCACCAGTCTATGTTGACAAATAGAATCATTTCATCCTCAATCAAAGTTAACACACTCTTATATTGTCCAAACAAGTTGTCTTTCCCATTTTCTTGGATTCTAAACTATTATACCACTGAGATGAATCATTTAATCATCATCTCCATCCATCTTTGGATAATTCTTGGACATCCTAAATTATCTTGATTCTTATACCTTCTAGATATCTTTAAGCATTAACTCCTAGAACCCTGCTTCCTGTGATATTGTTTTACTACTGATGTGTGCCCAAGTACCATGTATGTATACTAGAATTGTAAATGGGATGACATACTTTTTGGTCTTCAGACTCTCTCTTGATTTAATGCCAGTGCAAATGAGGCAAATCCAGTCCCGGGAGGAGCACCCGATTTCGTTTAATCTGCACAGAGCAGTATGGATCTCTAGGGTGTTTGGCATGACACCACTACATGCTAGATTGGTCGACATTTCCATGAACTATGTTGAAAAATGAATGTTTATTGCTTGCTTGAGGAGTGGACAGGGCATCTCTACATGTAGCCTTTCTTAACTTCTTCTGAACTAATGTTCATACACTCATGCTTTGCTATTTCCATGATAGACACTTTATATCAGTTCATTGGCATATTATTACATCCTTGTTACTGATTGATAATCATGGTTCACTTCAACTATAATCTAATTTGTACCGTTTTCCATTACTTGTACTCAGTGCTTAATACATTCTAGTACCTCAATTATCCTTGACTCTTGTAAACTTGTGTATTTCTTGATTTTTGAGGATAAATCCTACTGAGCAAGAGTGCTCATACCTACTTTTTCTCAGGTAAACTATAGTTCTAGAAGGTGGGACATCGGGAATTGTGTGCTGAGAGATCAACCTTTGCGGCATTTACCTTTGAGTTGTAAATTGAGAATCATGTAATACTTGTAGGATGACAGTTAATAAATTTTTATTTAGTGAAGCCCTAAGTAATTTTCTACTCAAATACTTCAAAATTTACTCTTGGTTTCTTAGTCGTTCACGTTTTGACATTTATAGATATAATAAATGTTGGGACGTGACACTTATACTAGCCACGGACTCAAGAATGCGATAGGGGTGGCCGTCGCATTCCCATCATGAACGCGACGGCCACCTACATCGCGATCTGGAAACCCTGTCAGACCTAACAGTCAAACACGCCAAGAGTCGCCCTGGCAGACCTGCCAACGTGAACGTGATTACCTAGCATGTCGAGTTCAGGTTATGTGCGCCACGACACATGTCCCAACTGTCTCAACAGCAAGACAACAAAAATGCATACTACGGTCAGAGTAGGAATGCGACAGGGTAACCCGTCGTGTCCTTTACCAAAACGCGACAGTCACCCAGGTCGCCTTTCGAAGGCGACAGCCCAATACGTCACGACCTTCACAGAAGGGTGGTTGACCAACGAGAACCAGGTAGATCCTCCGGAAACACATCAGTAAAGTCACAAACAACAGGCACATCTGAAACAAATAACTCGTTGGAATCTGAGAAACTCACAGAAGCCAAGTAAGCCACACAACCATCTCGGATCAGGCGCTGAGCTCTATAGAAAGAAATAAAGGGTCGGTGGGAAGACCGTGTACCTCGGAAGCAAAGCACAGGTGCTCGAGGTATCTCGAATCTCACGATCTTCCATTGGCAGTCCACCAACGCAGAGTGTGCCTCCAACCAATCCATGCCAAGGATGGCATCAAAGTCATGGATCTGTATGGCAAACATTCTGGATGGTAGAAGATGGCCCTGTACCTCAATGGTGACACCCTCTAGGTAACCTAGAGTATGCACATAGTCACCCATCGGAAGCTCAACAGCTAGGTCACAGATCCGCTCCAGAGCAAACTCGATAAGAGAACCAAAGCACTCCTCTAAAGCAAAACAATGTGTAGCACCCAGATCAATCAAAACACGAGCAGCTCTACCAAGTATGGGAATCGTACCAACGATCAGATTAGAGGCTTCCGCCTCTTCTCTGGTCATGTTCATCACACGTTGTGGCTGCTGCTGGTGCTACTGGCACTGTTGAGGTGGCTAGAACTGTTCCTGGTGCTGCTACTGATGCTGCGCCTACTAGGGTGGAGGGTACTACGTCTTTGGTGCCTGCTATGTGTACTATGGAGCTTCTAATTGCTGCTGCTAGAGCCTCAAAGGACACTCTCGCCTGAAGTGGCCCGGCTGACCGAAGTGTAAACAAGCTATGTTCTGATGACCCTGCTCTGCCCCCTGCTGCACTGACTGCTCCATAGGCTCTAGCTGATGCTGGTGCTATAACGGCTGCTGAAAATGACGTCTACCACGAGTGCACATCTTCTTAAACTTTGAGCACATGCCAGTGCTGCCTGTGCCCAAAGAAGAATAAGAAAATACACTCCCTCAACTGCCTGTAGGGCACTAGTATGGGGTAGACCTCGCCGAACTTCCTCCCTGCTATGGCTGGAAACAAGACTCCCTCTCCAAGGTGGTAGCTCTAGCCACTGCTAACGCCAAGGTGTCACAAAGGTGGCCAGCCATGGCCCACCTCAACTCCGATCGTAACCCACTAATGAACTGTTCAGTGTGAGCCTGCTCACTAATGGCCTATGGAGCAGTCAGTGCAGCAGGGGGCAGAGTCAATCACGACATGCTTTTGGTCGCGACACACTTGGCCGTCGCGTTCTGGTGGCGACGACTAGGGGCGTCGTGTCATTGTCGCGACATCTGGAGACGACGCGACTTCGTTCTGACCGTTCTGACTACTTGTCCTTTTTGTCAGAATGGCCTTGTCGGGTGTCAGGCGCGTACGACGTTGACGCGACCTGACAGGCTGTCACGTTATGGTTTTCTCAGTTTTTGAGGTTTGACGGATTTTGGTGTCACGCTGGGCTAGGCGGTCGCAACATGGTTGCGACCTGCAGGGCGGCCACGACATGGTTGCTATTGCACTGGACAGACCCAATGCATCTCTGGGTCCATCGGTGTAAAACTGAGGCAGGCGACCCTTTCCTCCTCTCTCCTTCCTTTCTTCTTCTTCTTCCCCCATCTTCCTCCCCCGAGCTCCCCCGAGCTCTCTTGTGTTCTCTTGCTTGTTCGAGGTGCTCGTGGAGAAGATGTGACACCCCGTTCGTGTAGGCAGTGTCTGTGTAGTGCTTGTAGTGAGGAGGAGGTTGCCATTCCAATGTGAAGGCCCCAACAGGTCGGCTCTAGTAATTTAGATAGGGACTTCTCGTCTTCCTCTTATTCTAGCATGCTCCCCTCCCCCTTAAGACTCAAGTTTCTTCCTTATGTTGGGGTTGTGGGGTGTGAGATCCATGCACGTTGTTGGAGAGGTTTTCTTTAAGTATAGATCTCCTTGTATAATCCATGATTCGTGGGGTTTGAGGGTGGTTTGCCTTCTTTAGATGCTTTCACGGTGTTTCCCATGCTCCCCTCCCCCGAATGACACTATGGTTGTAGTTTTTGGGGCGGTCCCTGGGAGGACTGTACCGGGACCCCTCTTGATTGAGATCACGACCAGCCCAAGGGTCGGGATGATGTCACGACGCATGCGCCAACAGCGTCAGCTTCGGCTGTCACGGCGGGCATAGACGCCATGACATCATCGCGACGACCAGAGGCGTCGCGACATTGTCGCGGCCGGCCTTGGCGTCGTGACAGTGTCACGACAGCCATGGGCGTCGTGACAATAACAAATTTAGGTAAGTTCATGCGAAGTCCATTTCTCGTTGAGTCTTCGTCATTCTTGGTTCTTTCTGTACCCGTGGCACCAGTTCTAGTTCCTAGTATGGTCCTACACTAGTCATTCGCCTGATACTTGGCACCCGAGGGCTTGTCCCATGAGAGGTTGTTACCATTTACCTGGGACCCCCATCCCTGGGCGCCTGTTGAGGGAGAGCTCCGGGCGGCAGGCATGCTCGAGTCGCGGACATTGGAGCAGAGGGGAAAATGGTGGTTAGGACAGCAATGTTAAGTCGTTTGTAGAACTCTCATAGTTGGTCTGGGACACCGAGGTCGTTTGGAGTTCTTCCCGACACAATCCAGGTAGTCCTTCTTCTCACTGCCTCACTCTTTGTGGTCTCAGAACCACTTGGAGAGGTTAGGCGTGGGACCGTAGTCCGGCCAGACTACGACAGTTACTTTTGTGGTTACTTGCGTTCCTGCCCCCACTTTGATGAGATGTGGAGGTCTGAACCTGGGTCGAGGGTAAGACGTCAGTGGACGCTCCTGACCGGTTGACTAGTAGTAGTGGTTTCCGTAGCTAGTGTCGCTTGTCCAGGCAGGGTTCCTTTTGTTTGTGTTGCCAGCCGTGTGGTGGTCACGACGTGTAGGTTCTACAGAGTTTTTGACCGTGTTGTCCTTTTGTGTCGTGCTAGTTAGTAGCTTCACTTCTGCACTTTTCTTTGTAGGTTAGAATATAACTGTTGTCATTTACTTTAATTATATATATTCTTTCCTACTTGTTAGAGCCAGTAGGAGATTGGTAGTCCCTACTGAGCTTCTGTTGTGAAGCTTATCCCTTCTTTTCCCATGTGAGACTTCTCAGCAGCGGCTAGGCGCACGTTGGGCAGAGGAGACATGGCGGTAGCTGTCGTCCCCGTAGCTAGTAGTGGGATTTTCCCCCTTTCAGTTGTACTTCACCCTCGGGGTATGCCCCTAAGGGCCCTGTTCTTCCCTTCTTTACTTGTACTCATTGTGTGTATTGGGACTTGTAGTAAATAGGTCTCGCTCTTCTTCCTACTTCCGCATGTGTGCACCTAGTTTAGTAGTTGACGTTTATTTCTCTTACATATTCTGTTTGACTTGTTTATAGCCCTTCCGGGACCTTGGATCCGTGGGAGGCGACCGTGAAAATTGGGTCCTCGGCTGGAGCCGAGGGTCAGGTTCTCGGGGTCATTACAATTGGTCCCGGGTCCTCGGCTGGAGCAGAGGGTTGGGTTCTTAGGGTCATTACAACTGGTCCCTCCTCTCATGCTGTGCATAGTCAAGAAAGTACTCGTTGTGAAAGACCTCCAAGAACTACTCCCAAGCTATCTGGTCCAGCCTCCTTCCCGGAAAACTGCTGACCTTCTGCTGGTACTACCAAGGAGCCTGGAACATAGCTCTCCACCACTGCTCCATCACCTCTGGAGAAGGTGGAGGTGGGTACCACTATTGCTGTTGCACTCCCTGCTACCAAGGAACACCCTGCTGGTCATCCTGCTGAGGCTGAGCATCCGCCGGTGTGTGCTCGGCTGCAACCGACTTGTCCAGCGCGATGTCCTAATGCTCCATCAACTCTCTGATCTGCTTGCGTCTACGCGGAGCCATGTCCTGCGACACAACTATTAATCAAGTTAACACATTAACTAGGTGGCTAGCAGTGTTACTTGTACTCCCTTTGGGACTTTGCGTTGTCACTTAGTTCAATTACAAGTCTTGATAGACCCCTTGCTATGTTACCACTGTAACGGCCCCAACGCCCAGACCCCTGGCTCTCGCCAAGAATCCGACCGTCGGGACCGCCGCCCACGGGCGTGAAGACTCAGAAGGGTTAACGGACTAATCCAGCAAGATATGTTATAGAAGTAAGCAACGACAACAAGCAGTAAAAATGTACTAATAAGTGAAGGAAAAGTGTCCAACACAAAGTACGAGTCTAGTACACTCCCAAATAACAAAGTACAAGTGCAGAAAGAAAGGGAATAACAAATCCCTTAGGGGCATACCCCGAGGGTGACAAGACAAGTACAAAGGGTAGACTGCTCAACGAGGGCGCCGTCTACTACAGCTCGGTCTCCTCTGCCCGCCGCGGAGGGTATTGTTGTGAAGTCTCACCTGTAAAGAAGGGAATGAGCTTCACGAAGAAGCCCAGTAGGGACTACCAATCTACCTCTAGTTCTAACAAGCAAAATAGATATATATTTATAACTGAAATTAAGTAATTAATCTATTCTACTAACAGAGTAAGTGTGGATGTGGAAAGTAACTACATGGCCATCGGTTTAAAACAACGTCGAGACCAGCAACTCATGTAAACCACGACACTGGGATGAACCCAAGGCTACAAACACAGACAGTGAACAACTGCTTGGACAAAGACACTAGCCACAGAACAACTACCACTAGTCAACTGGTCAGGTGTGCCACGTGCCTTACCCTTGACCACCAGTCTATGTCTACCAACTCCCGTCGGAGTGAGATGCGGAACTAAAAGTAATCACACAACTGTCATAGTCTAGCCTAACAACGGTCCCACACCTAGCCTCTCTAGATGGTACCGGAACCACGTAGAGTGAGGCTATGAGAAGGACTAGCTGATCCACGCCAGAAGAACACCTAAACCACCTTGGCATACCAGACTCAGCTAAGAGAGCTCTGCAAATGACTCTACATCTTTGTCCTCACCGTTTTCACCTCTACTACTGGAGTCCATAACTCGAGCTCGCCCTCCGCCTAGAGAACTCCCTCAACGGACGCGCGGGGACCGGGGGTCTATGTAATAATAACAACCTCTCAACGGACAAGCCCACAAGTGCCTAGCACCGGGCGAATGACTAGTGTATGACCGTGCTAGGAACAGCATAGGTGCCATGAAAAAGAGATGCATCAGAAAGGAAACTCTGAATAGGTCGCTAGTCGCTCTCTATCTGAGAGGCGATATAGTGGTCCATCTCTACTTCAAGGCGATGACCCTACCCATCGCAACCTAGGCTAGAAGGCAACGGATATGCCTGTCACGTTAAGAACGCGACAAGGTAGGCCGTCGCCACAACATGGTAACCACTATGAATGCGACGTACATATCCGTCGTGATAAAATCACGACCGGTACTGGCGTCGCATTCACAATAGAAGGCAACAGGGTGACATGTCGCGACATGGTCGACCACAAACAGAAGGCTGAGTGCCAACCCGAGACCTACAAAAACCCGCAAAATGGCAATTTCGATGTATACAGAGGGAGGGGAACATGGAAAACGTTCAAACCACATCCTAAACATCCAAACCACCCTCATCCACACCCATGCATGTCAAGTAGATGGATCTACACTCATAAATCCTTACATGCAAACATGATAACACTCAAACCCCAAGCCCCCAAACATGCTCAAAGGATCAAACCAAGCATTCATAAACACCTATCATGGCTTCTACAAGGCTTGTAGAAGGGTAGATGATCCTAGCATGGTAGAACTCGGGGGAAGAAGAGGGTCCCTACCTCAAAACGAAGAGCCAACTCGTTGGGGTCTTCTCGTGAGCATGGTCACCTCCTCCTCGCTCCAAGCTCCATGCTAACACCATCTACGAGCAAGGATCGTCCTCCTACACGTCAGAGAAGATGATCACCATCATGAAGAGGAGAGCGCCATGCCAGAGAGGACACCATGGCAAGAAGAACACTCCTCACACCAACAACACCTCACACACTCTCCATGGAGGTAACACACAGAGGGGTCGAAGGAAGGGAGGAAAGAAGAAGAAAGGGGGGGAGGAAGATAGGTCTGATGGCCTGACTTATACCATCCACGGACTCAAGAACGAGACAAGGCTAGTCGTCGTGTTCCAATCAAGAATGCGACGGCTACCTAAGTCGTGATCTGGAAACCCTGTCAGACCTGACGGTCAAACCCGCTATGCGTCACCCTGGCAGACCTGACAATGTGAACGTGATGAGCTGGCATGTTGCGTTCAAGTTACATGCGCCACAACACGTATGCCAACTGTCCCGACAGCAAGACGACAAAAGTGCATGTTGCGGTCATAGTAGGAACGCGACAGGGTCACACGTCGCATCCTTAACCAAAATGCGACGGTCACCCAAGTCGCCTGTAGAAGGCGACAGCCCGATACGTTGCGACCTTCACAGAAGGGTGGTTGACCAAAGTGAACAAGGATGTAATAGTGACCGTCAAGGCCGACACCATGCCATGGTGGAATACGCCCAGGAAGCCTTTAATGCCACACTTCGGGAGTGTCGTCGGCAGATGCAGGATCCCCGCCTTGACGAAATTTGCTTTGCCAACTTTCGATCAGGGCGGATGCCTTCCGACACCGAAGATGATGGCCCCTCCGATCGAGATCCGAGCACTTCTATTTGAAGAATGTGCTGACGAACTGCTTCCCATTGTCGGTTGTGATTACCTTCTGGATGCTGAATCGACACAAGATGTTCTTCCATATGAACTTCCATGTTTCCTAATCGGTGATGGTGGTGACTGGTTCTACTTCGATCCACTTGGTGAAGTAGTCGATGGCGACCAGGAGGAACTTCTTCCTGCCTTGAGCTTCTGGAAATGGTCCCATGATGTCAATTCTTCACCGAGCAAAAGGTCGCGGCTCAAATAGGGAATGTAGTTGTTCGGCAGGTTGATGAATAAGCTGACCAAATTTCTAGCATTCCGGGCACTTCTTCACATAAGACAAGTAGTCCTTTTGCAAGGTTGGGCGCCATAACCCTGCCTGGAGGATATTGCGTGCTAGAGACCTTCCACCCAGGTGGATACCGCACAGACCTTCATGCACCTCTTCTATCGCTCGTGTCTCTTCGGAGGGACTAAGGCACTTCAAGAGAGGTTTGGAAAGGGAGCGTCAGTAGAGTTGACCTTCGATGATGGTGAATCTTTGGCTATGTAATCAAACCTTACGAGCCTCAGCCTGGTCGGAAGGGAGCTCACCTCGAAGAAGATAAGACAGGATAAGATCCTTCCAGCTCGGGGCTGGTCGAATGTCTCCTATGGTTGCGACGTCCATCTCCCTGCTCGGCGAGGTAAGTTCTTCAATGAGGACAGATCGTGAATGAACGATGTCGCCTGAAGACGCTAGTCTGGCGAGTGCGTCTGCCTGCATGTTTTGCTCCTGAGAGACATGCACCACCTCGAAGTAGAGGAGGCCTTCTGCTTGGCGCTTGACTTGTTGAAGCTACTGCACCATGCGAGGCTCCCTCGCCTCAAACTGTCCGTTGACCTAGCTGACAACAAACTGTCAATCACTGAAGGCTCACAGCGAAAGCACTCTAAGGTGCCTAGCCATTCTGAATTCGGACAGCAGTGCTTCATATTCGGCTGTGTTATTGGAGGCAGCAAAGCAAAAATTGAGGGCGTACTGGAATTCCAACCCCTCCGAGGAGGTGAGGATCAGCCCCGCAACGCTCCATGTGATGCAAGAGGATCCGTCCACATAGAGCTCCTACAGTGGTTCGTCTGCCAGTGGAGGGTCCATCTTGGTAGGGAGGGTACACTCCGCCATGAAGTCTGCTAGCGCTTGAGCCTTGATAGCAGTCCTTGGAAGGTAACTGATTTCAAATTCTCCAAGCTCGATGGCCCATTTGATAAGTCTCTCGGAGGCCTCTGGGCATTGCAGAATGAGTTTCAGCGGCTGGTCGGTTAACACCATGATAGGATGGGCCTGGAACTACGGCATGAGTTTCCGTATAGCTGTTATGAGTGCCAGCGCGAGCTTCTCTACTCAGGGGTACCTCCTTTCAGCCTCTTGTAGTACTTTGCTGACGTAGTAGATTGGGTGTTGCACTGTTGCCTCTTCTCTGATCAGTACCGTGCTGATGGAGTGTTCAGTAACTGATAAGTATATGAACAATTGTTCTCCGAGAACCGATTTTGAGAGAATTGGCGGGGCAGCGAGGTATTTCTTCAGCTCGGTGAAGGCCGCTTCACAATCCGACGTCCACAGCACCTGCCCCCCTTGCGGTGAGGCGCCTTTGGGGACTCGTAGCAATTTGAAGAAGGGGAAGCTCCTTTCTACTACTCGGGACATGAACCTGTTGAGTGTTGTAAGGCGTCCAATAAGCCGCTAGACACCACGTACCGTCTTTGAGCTACCCTTCTCTAATATTACTCGGATCTTCTCAGGGTTTGCCTCTATTCCCCTATTGGGGACGAGAAACCCAAGGAATTTTCCGAAGCGTACTCCGAAGGCACATTTGGCTGGGTTGAGCTTCATGTTGTACCTTCGCAAAGTGGCAAAGGTTTCTTCAAAATCAGCAAGTTGGTCGGTGCTCAGGCGTGTCTTGACCAGCATGTCATTGACGTAGGCTTCCATGTTGCGTCCGATCTACTGCTCGAACATCTTGTTGACCAGTTGTTGATATGTTACGCCGGCGTTCTTTAATCCGAACGGCATTATGGTGAAGCAGTAAAGGCCGAGATCGATCACGAACATTGTGGCGTCTTGATCGAGGGGGTGCATACTGATATGGTGATAACCGGAGTAAGCATCCAAAAAGTTGAGGAGCTCATGCCCAGACGTTGCGTCTACCAATTGGTCTATACGCGGCAAAGGGAAGTTATCCTTTGGCGTTGCCCTGTTGAGATCTTTGTAGTCCATGCACACTCTCCACTTGCCATTGGCCTTGCGGACGAGGACTACATTAGAGATCCACCTCAGATACTGTGCCTCTCAGAGCAGCTCGGCTGATCAACTTTTGGTGACGTGATCATAGATCACGTTCTACTGTTCTTGGTTGATGGGACTCCTCCACTATTGTATGGGCGGTACCCTTGGATCCAGGTTTAGATGGTGAGTGATCACCTCCGAAGGAATACCAGGCAGCTCATCATCCGATCAAGTGAATGCGTCCAAGTTGGCGAGCAAAAACGCTTTGTAGCGTTGTTGCTCAGCTTCTGGTAGCAAGGTGCCAATGTAGAGGACATGCTCGGGGTTGTCGTCCACTTGGATCGGCAACAGGTCTTCAACTGGCATTCCGTGGATAGTTAAGGCCTCTTCGATAGGTGGAGGTGGAACCACTGGGTCTTCTGCTGCGGACTGTTTGTCTCTGAAGAAGAGGACATGGCACCGTCGAGACTCGTGCTAGCTTTTGAGCACCTCCCCTATGCCATGACGGGTAGGGAACTTCATTTTCTGGTGCAGAGATTAGGGTGCCTTGATACGGTCGATCAAGCCTCTGCCGAGGATGGCATTGTACCCTGGCATGTTTTTTATCACCAGGAAATCCACCATCTTAGTTACGCTTTTCGGCGCTGTTCCCAGAGTAATGGGCAAATGGATCCGACCCATCAGATGCACCGAGACTCCGGAGAAGCCTAACAGAGGCATTTCTACTAGAAACAATTATTCAGCCTTCAAGCCCATCAGAAGAAAACAGTCATACGCCAATACATTAGGTGCACTTCTATTATCCACAAGTATAAGCCGCACATTACAATGATTGATGGTGCCTGAAATGACCAACGCATCAATGTGTGGAGTCGTGACTCCTACAAAGTCATTGTCTGAGAAGGTGATGGCCTCTTTAGACTGTGCGCATGCCGAGCTCAATGGATAAGGAGTAGGCTGAGGTGCCGGGGACTGCTCTACTTGGTGCACCCTCCGAGCATAGTTTCGTCGGTTTTGGTTGCTCTCTCCACTCGCGCCTGGGCTGTTCGGGAGTCTTCTCTCGGTGTCTCGAGCGGTCTTCATTTCGGCGCACGTAGCGTCCAAGGTAGCCACACTTGATCAAGGATTCTATTTCATCCTTGAGCTGGCGGCACTCGGAGGTGTTGTGGCCGTGGTCATGGTGGAAGCAATAGTACTTCTCTTGATTGCGTCGGCGGGGATCGGAGCGCATCCTGGGAGGTCACTGAACATATTGTTTGTCCCGTATCTCGGCCAGAATCTATTCGGGAGCTACCACGAGGGGGGTATATTCAGTGAAGGGGTATGGTCTGTGTGGTGAATCCCCATTGCGTCGGCTCTTCTTCCATTCTCTGTCGGAACCATTGTCAGAAGACCGCTTCTTCCCTGCCGAGTCGCCCTAGTTTGCTCTACTGGCCGCAAGACTCTCCTCACACGCAACATAGCGCTGGGAGGTTGATAGGAGTTCTGCCAGGGTCGTTAGCTGTTGCACCCCCAGCATTCGTTGGAGGAATCCGTCGTGGGTGCCCTGGGTGAGGGCACTTGTGGCGAGTGGGTCATCCAGGTGTGGAATGAGAAGGGCTTTGCTCTGGAACCTTTTGACGTAGTCCTAGAGGGCCTCGCCCTTCTTCTAACACATGGCCAGCAATGAGGTCTCCGTGCGGGGTTGAGACCTCATGCCCAAGAAGTTGTCACGAAATAACTTCTTCATCTAGTGGATGGAAGTGATGGAACCCACTGGGAGGCTTTCAAACTAGGCTCTCGCGATCTCCTTTAAAGTGGCCGGAAAGGCCCGGCATTTCGCCACGTCTGATGCTTTGTGGAACACCATGTATGACTCAAACCTATGGATGTGATCCGCTGGGTCAGTGGTGTCATCGTAAGGGGCGATGGAAGGTAGGGGCAGTTTTGGTGAGACCCGAGCTTCCAGGATCTCCGTCGAGAACAGGGAGTAAAAGTCTAGGTCGTCGCCCGCCAGAGCTATGCCTCCAGCCCAGTGAACCATCACGTCCATCTGACGAGCGCAATCCTCCATGTGTCATTCCAGGTCGACGACACGTCGGAGGTGCCTCGCCAACTCAAGGTTAGAGTGCGCTGACCCTTCTAGTCGGGAACCACGGGAATTAGCACCCACAACTGATCTCGGAGGCACCAAAGCTACGATGGATCTGCGGGGGGAGTGTGCCTACGGCTTTGGAAACAGGCGGTTTGACAATGCCTGCTGCAATCATCGTGCAAAAGCCTCGCGTCGTTTCGAATAGTGTCGATGGGTCCGGACCGAGGGCAGATGTCGGGAGGACTCCGATTGTTGTTCCGGTGCCGGACGGGTTGGTGGAGCCTGTTGCACCACGAGTTGGGCTTGTAGCCCTTGGCAAACTCCAACCAACAGCTGGACTTGCCCCCGGAGCTCCACTACCTCCTGAGCCAAGGCCGGAGCATCGGCGGTAGGAGTGTTGGTCACTGCTCCGGTGAGGATCGCATTGTCTTTTGTAGGAGGGGCTTGGTGCTGGGAGGCCTCCTGCAAGTGATGAGACCTTGTCGCTCGACATTCATGGTTTTGGTGAGAGGTTCATCCGCGAGCCATGACAGTCGCCGTTCCCACAGACGGCACCAAAATGTGGTGGTGATTTCCTATTCGGCAATGGGCCGAATGGGCCTCCACATGAAGAGAGAGAAGGAACAGCCGCTGGTGCGGATGAACCAGAAAGAATGTCAGAGGAACGTGGTTGAAGAACCGGGAGAACCCTCCGATGCCGAAGTCAGACGTGACTGTTTCTAGAGGCTAGAAAGGAAGGTTCTTTTGGGTGTGTGGTTTCACGTGTGGGCAATTGTGCGAGATGATTCTGCGTACCTTTGCATGAAGGTTATCTATTCTTTTTATAGACACAAGGATTCGAAGGGTTTGGACATGTCCCTACCGAATGATATCTGAAGGGATGTGACTGTTGAATTCCCAAGATGGGGATGTCTATTCGAGGCACCCTTTGGGACTCCATGCTAGGGCTATTTCAGGTTGTGGTGAGGCGTGTCGCGTCGTCCCATTATTTTGCTATTAAAAGGCCAAGAGTCGTATAGTATTGTAGACTATAGAGGTACCGAACAGGAACCAGTGAAGCTGCTCGGTGCGGCTTCCCAGTGCACGGTTCTCTTGAAGCTGGAACCATAGAGGGTCCGAGCAGGAGCCCTGAGGTTTGTTCGGTGACTCTGTCATGTTCGGACAGGTTCGGAGATGTCCGGAGACTAGACATCTTGGGGTCCTTGCACATGTGACGACTGGGACATGTTCGGGAGCTCGTAGTTGTTTGCAAGGACACGTGGATGAACTCTCGTTGTCTTACTAGGCCATGATGAGCTATGAGCCTAGAAGGCTAGAAATAGCCTCCACAATTTTAATTAATATATCAATAATAGTTCTTACATGTATGCATCTATATATATCCATGTGAATTATGTCTCCTATCCTTATGAAATAAAAGATTTATATATTCTATCACTACAACAAACTTGTTCTATACTTACGGCAATAAATCGTAAGTGTAGCTCATAAAACCGTAACAAAAATAATTTACTTACGGAATGTCTTACGGTTACGAACCGTAAGTGAACCGTAGGCACAACAACCGTTATTGTAGCTTACTTACAGTTTCAAACCGTAACTAAATCTTGATCTATACCATCGACCAAACAACCGTAAGTGTACATCCGTAAGTAAAACTTCATTACATGGTTTTAGAACACCTGTAGCTGTGAAAGTTACATATCACTTTCACAGACCATACAACCGGTCTCCATCTGCCATTTTTTTCATCAAACATTTGTCCTTCACAATCACATTTCGAACACCCGTAGCTGTGAAAGTTACATATCATGATCACATGCATTCAACTACATATCACTTTCAAAGACCATAAAACCGGTCTCCATCTGCCATTTTTTTCATCAATCCATTCAACTACATATCACATTTGTCTTTCACCTGTAGCTGTGAAAGTGCTCATTCTGCCATTTTTTCATCAATCCATTCAACTACATATCACATTATTTGTCCTTCAAAATCACAAAAATAGTTTAACAAAGTGCTCATTCTAACTCATTCAATCACAAAAGAAAAGAACCAATATCTATCATAGAATTCATGCCATATAATGACATTTTTTCATCAATCCATTCAACTACATATCACATTTGTCCTTCAAAATCACAAAAATAGTTTAACAGACCCAAACATATAAATTTGTTAATTCAAAATTTACATCCTTCCACCACAAAAAAGTAAACAATATAACCAATGATGCACTAATCTGTCTAAAGTTTGAATATCATTAACATATGTGAAATCCTTGCTTCATGACAGCAATCCATTAAGCATCCTCTATTAAGCATCTTGAACCTGTGAAAAAAAATGTTCAAAAAATGTTATTTGAGCATGTACATATTGATGCTGAAATCAAAAAGCATATTCATATAGACTTACATAATCTTTTAACCGGACAACATGACTACCCACAGCATCTTGGATCTTTTTTCTTTCTACATCTTTAATAAATAATGGTGCATCTGGTTTAATTGCCAAGAAAATAGAAACCTCATAAAAGGCATCTCCTAAAACCTTTCCCATCACCACCTTCTCCTTATCTTCACTCATCAATATGCCACTTGCAACCTCTTCTCCTCCCAAATCTAACAACTTAACCCGTTTACCTTGGACCTGTGAAGCATTACAAAAATAAGGGATAAGTGAACAACTGCACACTTTTTGATAACATATACATATGAAAGAAGAGAATATACCTGCACTTGATTGGGTTCTAATACTTGTTCTTTAGGAGATGGCTGAACACATGATGATGAACCATATTGTTTCTCTCCAGATTTTTTTCCCTATTGAGCCAAATGAATATATATATATATATATATATATATATATATTATTCTAGGTCTCATATATAACACAGGGTTTAGACTATTTATTAATTAAATAAAACTATTCATCTTCTTATCTGAAGCACAAGAGACTTAATCTTGCTAATTTTGTCTGCCATATCTTTCATAAATTGAGTTAGATGAATTTTTTCCTCTTGTTGTTGCACTTGTGTTGATACACCACCCCACAAAGATTTTGGGGCTGGACCTGTGCCAACTCCACGTATTCGTCCTGGCCGATCTTTTCTAAATACTTGTGCATATGTATCATCAATTGTAGCAATTGAGCCATCAAGAGAGTGTGGTTGTGTAATTTTCTAATCTTGAAGCTTCGCTTGCAGTTGTTCAACAAATATTTATCACTATTGAAAATAAAGGAATATATTGATTAAAATAATTATAAAATGTCATACAATCATAGTAGCACAATCTTCATTAACAAGAACACCATCCTTTTTTATCTGAGTCTTGATAAATAAGTCCCCACGATGTAATCTGACTCCATTTTTTTGGTACTACAACAATAAAGAAGATTCAGTTGGGATTGTATATATATTAGATTTAGTAAACATTCAAATAAGTGTAAACATTTAAAATTTGTACATCTTCCTCATTTATATCAGCAAAGCTTTTGGTTCCAGCACAATGGAAAATTTTATGATTCTTTTTGTTTTCTTTGTTGATCTCACTATACCTCTATACAATGTTCACACATGTTTTTAGAAAATTAAAATGTGAGAAACATACACAATCTAATAACAAATAAAATATTTAAATAAAATGTAGTTATTACCTTGCACTTTGTGGAACACCAAGTAACTACAACTCTTTTCCATTGTTCTTCATTAACACGTGAATCAGTTGGAATCTTTTGTTGACTTACCTTTAAACCAGGATTGAAGTATTTGTTCCTCAGCTCTTGCTTCCAAGATCTCCATTTTTGGTTTAAATCTTTCATCACCCACTCTCTTGTGCATTCAAGAATATCATATTTCTTCTACATGACACAATTTGAAAGTTTTGTTAAAATGTAAATAACAAAAAATGACATAAATTAATATGAAGAAAAAATAATCACATTGATGTACTCCCACACATCATCTTTACAAGTTGTAGGCACTGCCTTCCAATTTTCCTTGTCAATAGGCAACTTATCACTAAATCTTGCAACCGTTCCTAAGAACAATTTTAAAGAATGTCCCCCCTCACCAATGGGTTGGCCAAGTTCATTAATGCGCACTTGGATACGTTTACCATCACCCATCCCATGCACATCACGAGCTGTGTTCGGTCCTCGATGCTTTCTTATAGTGGATGCCTCTGAAGAAATGTGTAGATTTTCTTTCACTTGCTTATGGGATGGATGAGAAATGATAGAAATTTGACATAAGCTTCTGGAGGTTAGACCATCTCGAAACAAATCAAAGTCTGGCCGACTAAAACAATCCTTAGTA
The DNA here is from genome assembly GCA_014218235.1 of Colocasia esculenta. Taxonomy (NCBI): domain Eukaryota; kingdom Viridiplantae; phylum Streptophyta; class Magnoliopsida; order Alismatales; family Araceae; genus Colocasia; species Colocasia esculenta. The sequence goes on along the minus strand of CM024757.1, from coordinate 11,332,105 downwards.
AGCTAAAAATAAGCCAAAGACATATCAATCACATAGATAATTTATATACATTATGCTATATATTAGTATTCTATAATGAGAAAAAAAAAAACATACAAAGTATGGATAACCATCAAGACAACAAGAATGTGGAGCTATTTGCATGAACAAGTAGATATAATACAATACAAAGAAACCACATTCTGAACCATTTACTTGTTGTGGTACCTACAAAAAAAGGAAATTAAGTAAATAAAGGTAGACGTATAGAGCATAAACTTGTGGAAAACTGAGATTTAAAGTTTACTTGAGGAATAAGAAGTGGAATAGAAGATATCCCTTCTTCATTCTCTCCCCTTCCTTCTGCAACATAAATATCAACCACAAATCTATACAAAAACTATGTCAATCTTTATTCATATACATAAAGTTGATAACTATGTCAAAGTAACAAGAACTTACTTTCTAATTTTAATAGGAAGTTCTGTTGGATTTATGCTTAGAAGTGAATCTAAAAGTACCATAACAGGAGGGTTAATAGAATTCTCTTCACTTTCTCCTAAGTGACATAAGATTAAAAGGCTCCAATGCCCCCTAGAAAGAAGAAATCACAATTGTGAAAAATAAATACACACATATAATCACTTGATTTGGAAGTAAAACTCACCATAAACATATTGGAACAAAAATGTACTTCTTTGAGAATACATTATTTTCCTTTATCCATAATAAGACCTTGCTTCGTGAAAGGGGATTTGTATAAAGATTAAACCAAAGGCAATTAAAACATGTAAAGGAATCCGATATGTCAATGAAAACATTCCTCCACAAGTACCTATTGCAAAAAAGAATTAGAAGTGTACTAAAATATACTAATACGATAATAATTAAAGACATGGAGAAGGTCGGATCTCACTCAAGATATGCCTGAAAGTCATTTGTATTCAGCTTTCTTTGCTCTTTGGTGCCATCATATATGTCCTTTAGCCCCTTTCTCCTTTTATTCAATAGATCATGGGTTGCACTCGGGCCATTAGGCTTAGACCTAATTTTCTTTTCCTCCATCTCACTTTCTATTAGCTCAATCATATCATTCTCTGTATCCTCCATTTGGCTTAATGTTGATCCCTTAACATCAATGTCATTACTTAAAGTATATCTCAATATTCTTTTCTTTCCCCTGCAATTACAAACAAATCATATGAAATAAACCAAGATGAAATAAACCAATAGTGTATCCAAAATGCTTAAACCAAGATGAATATATTGTATTTATAACTTACATGATGATCGTGCAGTAGAAGTGTACAGAAAATTAGAATCTGGTAGAAGATTGTCTTCTCTAAGCTATAGCAATCCTGCAATTACATAGACATACAATTATAAAGTAGACTCTCTTATTAAGTGGATGACATGTTGAGAATAATAGAATAGTGAAATAAGCAGGGAAAATGAACAGCAAGAGGATACTTTTGGACAAAAGGGCAGGAAGGGAAAACCAAAGGGACAGCAGACTAAGACGCTGGAAGCCTGGGAATTCTGCAACATGAACAATGAGAAGAATAAATCTATGCAACATAAATGACAAAGTTGGATATATCAACAATATCAATAAATACAAAAAATAGTGAACTTACATCAATATGAAGTAAAATTGTTGAAAGACTAGCAAGGAAAATAAGATCTCATCAAACTGGAATCTCTAGTCCATCTATATCATCTCTCTCCCATACAACATTAGCATCATCTTGAAAAATAGTTTCAACATCATCACTATCAACATTCAGTGTTGATTCATTATCATCATTTTCAATGCTCTCCTCACAATGCAGATCATAGTAGTTTCTTGGCTTTGTCTTCCTCACTACGTACCAACCTTTCTCTTTTGGATCACATACATACCACACTTGCTCTACTTGAGAGGCTAAAACATATGGATCTGATGTACGTAGCTTATGGCTAAAGTTTACCAATGTAAAACCATCTTCTTTCCTCACACCTCGTTGAATATCAACCCACTCGCATTTGAAAAGCAACACTTTCATTTCCCCAAAGTAGTTGAATTCTACAATTTCATATAAAACTCCATAATATGTTATGTCTCCACGAATAGGATGTTTATCTTTTGAGCTTGAAAAACTTGAGGTTTTTGCCGACATAACAACTCTACTATTCTGTGTGACTCTATATTCCTCCACTTTTTACGTTTGGAAACGAAAACCATTTATTAAGCAAGAATTAAATTTCTTCACCATCTGCAATGGACGATCCTTCAACCAATGAAGTTTAGGATCTAATGCTTCTTTATTCTGTTCTTGCAGGTCATTAACCTACAAAATGAAATGTGTCGATTTGCTTTACATTAGTCATATATCACTTATGTTCATAAAAAGTGAAAAAATTACATTCACTTACTTTGGTTTTGAACCAATGTGGAAACTCCAAGGTATGAGTACGTTCTATGTCCATTTTAGAAAATCGAGGTCTTCCTTTCCGAATCAAATCAAGGTGTGCATTGTATATGCCATATATATATGATAAGCATTTATAATAAAATCAAAAATACATAATATGAAAATATTAATTCTGACTTACACTATGAAAGGAGCTATTGCATCACAATTGTATAATACATATCGATGTGCTTGATTCAACTCGTCATTGCTAATATTACAAAGGTTCCCGACACCTAAAGGATGCCCACTTTGAGAAAAAATCTCCCATCCCTTTTCTGTTATAATTTCGCCATCATCTTCATTCCTTAAGGGCTGATTAAGCCAAGTTTGAACATCATCATCCAAATATCTTGATGCAAATGTGATAGTCTCTTCTGCTAAATACCCTTCTGTCATTGAACCTTCAGTACGTGCTCTATTACGAACATAGGATTTAAGCCTCACTAAGAACCTATCAAACATTAAAGCTGCTCTTGTTAATAGAATAATATTGAACTCATAATGTATTACTTAATGTAAAAATATCAATATAAATACCTTTCTATAGGATACATCCATCGATAGTGTACAGGACCTGCAATTCTGGCTTCATCTGGTAAATGGATGAGTAGATGTACCATGATATCAAAGAAACTTGGAAGAAAAATCATCTCTAAACAGCACAAAATTACCACAATTTGCTGTCGAAGTTGATAGAAATCACTAGCCGAAGATGTCTTCGAGCAAATTTGTGAAAAGAAGGTACACAAGTCAATAATTGCAGATCTAACTTCCTTCTGTGTTATTCCTCGAATTTCTACTGGAAGTAACTGTTGGATGAGTACATGACAATCATGGCTCTTTAAACCCCAAATCTTCTTGTGATCCATAGGGTGAACATGCTTTGAGATATTAGATGCATAGCCATCAGGAGTTCTAACATGTTTTAGAACTTCACAAATTTGTTGTCTCTCATTAGTGCTTAGTGTGAAGAGAGCAGGTGGTAACAATAGCCTTTTTGGACCCAATGCTTGCAGATGAAGGGATGCCCTAATATCCAAAATTTCAAGATATTGGCGAGCTTTTAATCCATCTTTACTTTTACCGTCAACATCTAAAAGAGTACCAACAATATTGTCACAAACATTTTTCTCAATATGCATTACATCAAGATTATGTCGAAGAAGCAAGGACTTCCAAAAAGGCAACTCAAAGAAAATACTTTTCTTTTTCCAAGATAAAAAGTTAGATCTATCGTCAATGTTGCTCTTCGATGAATCATTTTTCTTATGTTTCCTTCTCACAGTGAATTTCTTGCCTGAAATCTTTGGAGGCTTTCCACAGTTAAAACTGAGTCCATATAGCTGATTTAATACTTTGCTTCCAGACAACAAAGTAGGTTTTTCTCTCCAATCTTCTTTTCCATCAAATTGTTGCTTTAACGACAGAAATTTGTGATCTTGTTTCAACAATCTACGATGTCCAGTGTAACAAAATTTTCCACTTGCCTTTAGCCATTGTGAACATGTGTCCTTGTTACATGTAGGACAAGCTAGTTGACCTTTTGTGCTCCAACCAGATAAGTAAGCATATGCTGGAAAATCATTTATAGTCCATAGTAATGCAGCACGCATGCAAAACAATTCACTTTTGGATGTATCATATGTTTCAACTCCATGCCATAATATTTGCAACTCTTCAATAAGTGGTTGTAGGTAGACATCTATATCATTGCCAGGCCCATTTGGATCAGGAATAAGCAAAGATAAAAACATATTTGGTGCTTTCAAGCAAAGCCATGGAGGTATATTGTATGGTATTAAGAGCACAGGCCAAGTACTGTAACTAGTGGTCATGGTTCCAAAAGGATTAAATCCATCACTTGCCAAAACCAATCATACATTGCGAGCTTCTGAACCAAAGTTATCTATTGCATCCAAACATTTCCAGCAAGGAGAATCTGTTGGATGTCTTAAGATGCCATCTTCTTGTTGCTCATCTTGGTGCCACCTCATGTTTGATGAAAATTTAGAAGACATGTATAGTCTTTGCAATCTTGGAATCAAAGGAAAATGGCGCAGAACCTTTTTTGATACCTTCTTTTTACTATCACCATGTCCCTGGCGTATAGTCCATCGATCTTCTCCACATTTAGGACATTGCTCGTAGGACTCATACTCTTTCCAATATAATATGCAATCATTAGGACATGCATCAATTTTATGGTAACTATATCCTAGATCACTAATAAGCTTTTTCACCTCATAAAAAGAACTTGGCAATATCTCGCCCTCTGGAAGAGCCTCTTTTAATAGCTTCAGTAACATGTTGAAAGCTTTGTTGCTCATTTTACCCATGTACTTTATGTTGAATAGTCGGACTACAAAAGAAAGCTTGTTGAACTTCTTGCAACCTGGGTACAAAGGTTGTTCCACATCTTCAATCAAATTATTTGGTTTACTACAGCCTTTTTCAACCTCATCACTACATTTGGACTCCACATTTATAATATTTTGCATACCGAATATATCTTGTAACATATCATGCATACCAACATCCTTTGCAAGCTTCTCAGGTGAAGAATTTAGGAAATTTCTCCTACTAGAAGTTGAATCATTCCCATGAAATTCCCAAAACTTCTTGTCTTTGATGACTGCATTAAAGTATAAATGCTCTCTAACTGTGTCCTTCTCCCATTTAAAAATGCATGCACATTGTAAACAAGGGCACTTGATACTTGTACAATCATTGGAAGATTCACAAGCAAAACTGATGAACTTATCAACACCATCCAGATACTCCTTCGAGTGTTTTGGTTGATCCATCCAACTCCAATCCATATGTATAATTATTTCAGAAATAAAGAATTATGTTCACTATATAAAATGAGACAATAAAGTAAACATAAATCAATATAGAACACAACTAATTAATTAAAATAAGGCTAAATTCTAAAGTTAAAGAGCAGAAGACTATAATAAGATAATTCACTATTCATGCACATTTATTCTACACCACAGTATATTGAACGAGCATATTTATAGCACAAAAAAGCAAAAAAAATGTATAATTTATAAGAAGAGAAAAGTAATGATAATATGTAACACGAGTATGTATGCATATGACTGGGGCACAAGAAAAGTAATGATAATATGAACACCATAAGTCACACTATTCCTGATGCACAAGAAATAATTGTTAAAAACATGTAATTTTAAATTCACAAGTTATATTTATTAAAATAGTGCAGCTGATTATGTTTAAGGGTATTGTAGTTTTTGGCCACCTTGTACACATACTGATACCATAACAGGGATTTGATGAGATATCTCATGAAAGTAACATGCAATTAATAATGCCTTTTAAATATTCTCTCATGTCCCAGCTAAGCTCCAGTTGTTCATATGAATTACAAAAATATATAAAAAAGAATAAACAATGCAATTATGGTATGGAATTTAATTATCCTAAAGAAATAAAGTGCAACAAAAGTTTCTCTAATGTAAAGGAAAACTCTATATATATATGCCCATCATGGCCAATTTCACACTCTCATGTCCTAGGTTCCAATTTACCCTCCTCTCACCCAAATTGAGATCTTGGTTTCCGACCCTTCTTATGGAGCTCCAACAGCTTTCAGCAGTAAAGGTAGCTGCACGCCATTGCAAGTTTCTCATGCATGCTAAGTGAAAAAAATCGACCCTTTCCTCTCCCACAAAGAGGAACAAAACTTGGGGACGATCCCCATCCACCACTTCGCGAAACCAGCACAAACCCAAATCCACAAGGAACCATTGGAACAAACACAAAAAAAAACTCCAAACCAGAAGAATGCACACCCCTCGAGAGAAACCACAAGTCCAGTGTGCACACAGGACTAGAACCAGCAACCCAAATGTGTACAGAGGCCTCGTGTTCTACCTGCGGCTGCGCTTGATGGAGACCAGGGGAGGCGGCGAGGGTTTCAGGGGAGAGAGGACGCGCAGCGCCGCGAAGGGGGGGGGGAGGAGGAGGCAGAGGAGGGGGATTCGAAGAGAAGGTGTTGTTATGTAGTAGGAGTGGAAGAGTGGTGATTGGTTTGGGTGAGGGTGTTTTTATGGCGAAGCGGAAAGAAGAGGGCCGGAGGGGGAGGGCCGGATGAGAGGGAGAGACAGACAGGGAGGGCTGGAGGGGGTGAGCTGGGAGCGCAGGTGGGTGGAATCGGGGAATGAGAGGGAGACAGACACAGTGACAGAGGGACTGAGGGAGGGAGGGCCGGAGGGGGGGAGGGCCGGATGAGAGGGAGGGCCTGAGGGGGGAGTGCAGAAGGGGAGGGCCGGAGGGGGGGGAACCGGGAGCGCAGGTGCCAGGTGGGGGAAATCGGGGGATGAGAGGGAGACACACACAGAGGGAGGGAGGGCCGGAGAGGGGGAGCGCAGAAGGGGAGGAGCTGGAGGGGGGGAGGGCCGGAGGGGGGAGAGACGGAGGGAGGGAGGGTCGGAGGACACTTACCGCCGGAGCTGCCGCGCAGAGGAGCCAGCAGGGTCACTCGCCGCGATGCCAAGCAGGGAGGGCGCTGGCCGCGCTGTGGACAGCAGGTCACCGCCTCGCCGGGAAGGGGCTGGCCGTGCTATGGCCGGCCGACGGTGAAGGCGAAATGGCGAAGGGGTTTTGTTTGTGCGGGTGAAGGCGAAATGGCGAAGGAGTTCGCAGAAGGCGTTTTGGGGATGAAAAGGCACGACCTGGCATTTTGGGGGTGAAAAGGCACTGTGGACAGCAGGTCTTTTCAACTTCTCTTCCAATTTAGTGGCAGGGTGGAGAAGTTTTGTACGCTGGGTTGGCGGGTTAACCATTTAGTTATGGATTAGGTGTATATATATTTTTTTATTAGGGAAAGATTCACAGTTTGTTACGATTTTTATAAAATTAATAATATAAAAAAACCGTAAATACTCATACACTTATTCTTACGGAAACCAAAACCGTAACTGTTAAACGTAACTATAGAACGTTATTGTTGTAGTGTATCTTTTTTTTGTCGCGAACTCTTCTGTTAAGCATTCCTGGATTAATAGATGAAGATTTAAAGTTACAAAGAACTAAAGTGTCACGCAACATCTTAATTACATTTCTAAGATATGTAGAACATAATCGTGTATAAACTTCTTCACGAAACTAATGTGTGATCATCAATTCATAACTCATATAAGCACCATAGAAATAGACTTACTAAACAGGCAAATGAAAAAAAAATGAGAGACCTCAAAATGTGGAAAGGAATAAGGCACGTGAGAACTGTCAAAATTGGGTGGGTGTAAGGAAAAACCTGTATCTTTCTTAATAAGAGACAAAATTCAGTGTACAATTATTTGATCTATAACATTTCAAATGATATGAAATGTAAATGGCTGTTATGGTTCTTTCTTTTTTCATCATGAACAATATTGTAACGTCGACTCTATCATCCCCAATACACATCTTCCATCTTTATTTATCTGCTCGTCTATTTCATGGCAGTCCATAGACCATGACCCTTTAGCTAGCCTTCCATGAGGACAAACTAGCTTGCACACTATAGGTTCCCGGCCCAATTTTGCCAGGCTACGTACCAAACCCAATATACACAAACGGCACGTGCATGTCCGGCTGTCTTTGAACCCAAGTTTAACCCCGATTCGGATGAAAGCCCACACATGTGAATCATCCTACACTAGAATATTTGCCTAACTCAGACCCACCCCTCGACCGAACTCCATCCACTGAAAGAAAAAAACTTGTACATATTGATCTATTGAAACTTCAGAAAATTTTAATAACTTTTGAAATATTATCGGATAGCGTTAAGACAGAATACTTAATTATTAGGGTTTAAGATTTAGAGTTTAGGGTGGAGAAGTGTCCTGCCCCCATGACGTAGGGCAACTGGGCAACAGTATAGGATGCAAGTTTTGGAGTAGCTACAAGAACCATGTGGTCATTGGAGGTGAGAGAAGAGAGTTAGGAACAAGCGGGTTAGGAAGGGAGTGGCAGATATCTCAGGCCTTTAGTCCAATGTTAAGAAAAAGTTAGTTGACATATATGCTGGTAAGGATGTGAATGGACCACATGCCTAGATCATGATTTATGATGGAACTAACATCACCTATCAAATTAGTGTATCCAGCAAGAGACATCCTATATGCTTTCATGCATTATCTTTGTAGAATGTTGTTAGAACAGTCTCACATTGATAAAGTAGATGACTGCTCTAAAAAGTTATTCTAACAAAAGTAACCTAAAAGAGAGCTATCTACAAAGTATATATTTAGGAAACGCATGCATTATCTTTGGGAAGAGAATCCAAAGAAAGGGCTACCGATGAAACAATCACTAAGATGGTAGATGAGAAGAAAACTTGACAGATGAAACAATCACTAAGAACATGTTTAATATTACAATAGATTTGAAGATATCTTCAAAATTTTGAAGATACCTTAATTTAAAATTTTGAAGATATCTTCACTCTAATTATCTCCAGTCTATCTTAATACCAAACAATATTACCTAAGATACTTAACCTCAGATTAGCGACTTCTACAAGATAGCACAACTTCTTTCCGAGACCCCTCTTAAGATTGGGAATGATCCCAATCTACGCCTCAATCCATAAGACTCCTAATTCGGGCATTGATGCATGCCATGGGTCATGTTTACAGGTTGACAGCTCAATCAAATTTCCTGCTTCTGGTTTCGGAAGTCAAATCAGATGCAAGTTCTAGTAGTTGATGAGAATAGAGCTTCATGCTCCCTTTGCTTGTCAAAAAAGAGGTGGTTTGTGTTCTTGACGTACCTCTTGATCCAACCATGGGTAAGTGACGCTACAACGACGTCAACTATATTTGTATGAAAGGACAAATCCAAATTGTCAGCTTTCCAATTCTCTCTTCGATCAGACAATCAAAAGTGATCAGCATGAGAAAATGGAAAGTTTGAATGGTTTGCAGTCGCATGTCTGAAGTCTGAAACGAAGAAGGGATAATTTCAAAAATTTATCATAATTAGATTTTTTTTAATTGCTCGAAACGATGGAAGGCAACAACACACGTGTGGCTTCCATCACCAGTACATTTTAAGGTTCCATGGCCAGTTCCAAGTGAAACAAGGTAATTAGTCAGTGGGTCTGTATCGTCAGAATTGATGGAACAATGCTAATTTCTACAGTGGAAGTTTCAACGAGCACGCCTCAAGGGTGTCCCATGATTATTTCCCCATCATACAAAAGATATATGTGAACAGTGGCGTATAATTAAGGGTCAATTAAAATCAACGTTCTGTCATTGTCACATTGATGAAACCAAGCTAAAGTTCAAGAATTATGACAAGTTCATTATATGGGCTTCAATTCTACTAGTTTCTAGGATGTACCCAAAATAATTCCTAAAAAAAAGTCGAAGGCTTTAAGAAAGTATGACAATATTGGTTGGCCAAATTTTCATTTTTGGTTGGAAAACTAACATATTACAGTGCCTTTGGAAGTATCTTATAAGATTTGAACAATTGAACCCCTAACTTCATCCTTTATCTGTATAAATTGCTAACCATTGTGTCAGTACTGTTTGAGTACATGATTGCCCAAGTTGACCAGAACAGACAATTATTATGCTGAATAGGAATATCAGATAATATTTGGAAAAAACTCATGTAGCGTAAAAGCCTCTTCCTCTGCGGATAGCAATATTCTTCCTCTTTTACTCTTTGAGGCTACCCTTTCAGATACAGCTTGATATCATGGAGTAATGGACATGGCAATCAAGGAGATGAAGATGCTATCACATCAATCTATTATGTGCAAAGTGTCGTCACAAAGTAAATGTCCTAAATAAAGTACGATCAACATTTTCATTTGTTTATCCACTCAACCATCATCGAGCAAAGTTTGAGCATGTACTTGCCCACAAACCCAATCATACCTCTCAGCTACCCCATTTCCCAAGGTCAAAAGCTTCGAGCACCGAGGTAGATCTTTCTCTACTGAGGAACCTGTGGTCGGCAAGCAAGTTCTTCTTCCTGATAGAGGGTCGGCGGGGGCCATGTGACAACCCCCACGTGAGAGAAGGAATAGATTTATTCAGACCGTGTTTGGTGTTAGATCAACAGCCAAGTTATTTCAAGTTCAACCGCCAGTTGCTTGCCCCACATGCATGTTATTATTTAGTCTACGATATTTTACAAACATTGAAACCTTCGAGGTACCCTGCAGATCCTGCTATGGGCGGTTGGATGTCGACAGGGGGGATGTTAGCGAGGGACCGCTTCGTGTCTTAGTTTCAAATCTGAAGATGCCCCCGGATCAATAATCCAGTTAAGTTCATGGATTTATTGTACGTATATGGCACGGCGTTTGAGAATAATGATCACCATGCACAATGATGCAGATGCAGAGAATGACGACCATGTTGTTTGGTCATCGATCCAGACGTGTGGCGTCCGAGTGTTAACGGGATCAATTATTTCCCACAAGGATACATAGTTATATATGTAGGAAGAGAAAGATTTAATACATTTTTGTATTACATTTTAAGTGTAATATGATTAGTTAATAATTTATATGACATCTAATAATTAAGTTGTTATTTTATTACTCCACATATAAGTGGTGCCACATAAATTCTTATCTAATCATATTACACTTAAAAATACAATATAAAATATACCAAATTTTTCTCATATAAAAAACTCTAGATATTGGAGTGCATGTATTAGGTAGGATGCAAGGTTTAGGAATAGAGACGCAAAGGGTATATAACTAATAACCTTATAGAGGGCCCTTATTAAGGTCTTCATCTACATGCTTGGCACATTTGAGCAATAAATTAACGTACATATCAAGTAGTCTTATCTAGGTTCTACTGGATGGGATGTGAATATTAATGTATGGCATGAAGCGGCACATGCCTTCGCCTATTATAGCGTACCTTCATGCCGTGCAACACATCCTAGCTAGCGAACTGTTGAGGAACGCAGCTCCCTTTCATGATTCTCGAATTTAGGTCTGATAAAAGAATAGAGAAGAGAAAGAAAACAATCATGGAAAACCATGGGATTTTTACCGTGGTTTGGAAGTGATGGATCTTCCTATTATTTCCACAGCTACAACAAGATTTCACTAGAAAATAATAAGCATCAAATACCATGAGAATTCATTTCTTTTTATATTGAGAGAATAAGGTGTCACATGTCGAAACATAACAGATTATTACCCATGTTGTAAATAATTTTTTTTTTCAAGTCTCCACGTATATATAACATATCTTACAGAGTTTAGGCTCCACATTGTAACAAATATATATATAGCTGATCCACCCCACTTAATACCTAAGAGAGTGCAACTAGCTAGAGATCTCATTTTGCTAATAGAAGATATGCTTCAACGATGGACGACCTTGGGCCGGCCGTCTGTTTGTCTTTCTTAATCCGCTCGGTCTTGATCGCAGATAAGAAGAATTTATATATTCAATTCACATAGAACACTGTTTGATTCATTCAACGTCGATCGAGGATGTGGCAGGTGCCCCTAATTAGAAGAACAGATCATACTCTTAAATACATAATATATACTTAGCCATCTACAGGACAATATTTTTTTATTATATATAATAAAATAAATTAATTAAAAAATTTATCAAATATTTAATTTATTTTTTAATCTTTATAATTTATTATAGTAAATGTTATCATCTATTACGATGTATATTAAGTCTTATTATAACAAAGACCTCTCATATTATACTTAAAAATTATTGATTAATTTATCCTATATAATAATATTGCTCAAGGTGTTTGATCTCGGCCACATCGTGCTCAACAATATTGAACCCAATTCCCAGGGTTAAACCTTGATCACTGAGTGCTGGCTAAATCATTCTCTCGAGCGGAGAGAACTTGTTGTGGGCGAGCAACTTTTCCTTCGAAGATGAGATCATGTGTTATTATTGACAAAAAAATGGAAGACTATCCATATTCCTTGCCTCCATCAGTAGCTTCCACATGTTGTTACTTAAAACTAATTTGGTTTATTACACGTCCAATCTGCGTGTGGTTCGGTAGGGAACTGGCCGGCTGCCGGTTTGGAATATGAAGAGGCACATGTGCTCCAGCCCCTGACGATGGACCGGCCGATTCAATCCCACTAATTAAGCTCGTTGATTCATATATGCATGTAAGTGTACGGACAGTCGTTGCATTAATGAACGTTAATCATTTTTGGCGGCCAGAAAATAGAGTATCCAAGCATGTGATTTGCCAAGTGTAGAGAGAAGTTTGTCCATCGACATAGATGTATTTATATTAATGGGGTACAGTAGCAAGGTTAATGGAGTCCCTATAGGGGTCATTGGGATGAGGAGACGGCTGGAGAACCAACCAGAAGCAACGGTTATCGCTTGCCGGTTAGGTTTAAATGCGGTGGAGGGTATATGGGAAGGCGTTCGTGTCCATTCCGTTTAAATGCGGTGTCGTGGAAACCTCATGAGAAGGAGTCGGGCGAGGCACGACGCCATCATTGCATCTTCTCCACATGGATCAATCAGATTCAGGTGCAATCAATTTATGTTCGTTATGCTCTTGTACAGCCAGAATCATAGTATTACTCTATGTTTTATATTGAATTAGATTCTCTAACTCAAAATTTAAAGGTGAAGAGTAAAAATAGCTACACTATTATAAACACAATAATACATTTTTGCCGCTTTCCATGTGAGACTATATATACCCCACCATCTCATATATATGTACGCAGCTCAGATTATACCATCAGCTAGCTGATCTGATACTATGTTAAATTTTATGTTGAATTGGATCATTCTACTCAAAACCTTCAGATCATGAGCGATGAGGGCTCTGCTACGATAAACATGACATTATTTTGTGTCTCTTTCCATGTCAGATTATTCTTACAAAATTTAAATATTATGTTGATGTAATCTTTTAGGCATATATTTATATATATATGATGGATTAATTATCTCTGATGACACAAAAAAATACGTTCAGTGCCAACTACTTTAAAAATAAACTTTGATATCAATTTTTATATCCACAATATTGATATTTTCTAACATATAATTAAAAAACATCAAGTTCAATGTTGAAAAAATGCATGATTAAGGGTATGTTTGTTTCATGAAAGGTTTTCGAGAAAAATTTCATACAATAACTTATTTGGTATTATTGAAAAGTTAATCTATTAAAATATTTTACATAATATTATAAATTTTGACATCTTTGATGAGACTCTATAAACTATTTTCCTACATTTTATTTTCATGTAGGATTTTCACTAATATGACTAAAATTTCTACTCTAATTCTTAATGTCCGATGTTTAAAATTCGACGGCCGGTAGTTGACAATCAGGAACCTGATAGCTAGCAACCGGGTACCTAGTAGCTGGCAACTGATGCTTGAAATTATAGATTTTGGCATCCTTGATGCTTGAAACTCAGCAGTCGGCGCCCTGCATCTGGTGTCCGAGGCTCGGTGCCTGACCGCGACAAGCGTACGACAGTCGATGGTTTGTCCCTGACGTCTGTACGCCAGCCGCCAAGCGCCAGCCACCGAATGTCGACCACTAGGCGTCGAAAATCGGACATCGGACGTTGGACGTCGGGCGTCGGACATTAGACATCGGGCGCCGGACTCAGGGCGTCGGACGCCGGACGTTGGGAGCCAGCCGCCGAATATACATAACATATTTTTTATTTTTTAAATTTTTATTTATTTTTACATTTTTATTTCTAATAAATATTTTATGAAAAAGTAAACATCAGAAAATCTTTTAAAGGGAAATATTTTCTTAGGCACCAAATGAATAATTATATTTTTGAGTTATCTATAATAATTAATCCTTAAAAAAAATTCCTATGAATATATTTTACAAGCAGTCAAACCAACCCCATTACCGTCAAATTTTTACCATTTTCTTAAATGACAACATCGATCTTCTGAAGTCCTAGACGAGTATGCATATATTTTACATTGTAGGTCGCGTTGTGAGAGACACGTCTATGGATGTTCGACACGAACAAATAGGATATAGCTAGACCACCGTAGTACGAAACCAAGTGTTCGATCCCTTTATTCATGGAGAAGACATCCCATGAACTCCTTGCAAAGGGGAGAAGAAGGGGGAATTTAGGACTGCATGTGATCAAGAAGATATGTGTTCTAGTAAACAGATTAAAGTGGCGTTTGATAATACTTAATTAAAATGACTAAATTTAATTCTTCATCTATTCTCTAAATTTGAAATTTGAAAAAAAAATAATATATATAAGATATAAGTTTAAGAAGTAATTGATAAATAGCACAATTGGTTAAGTTATTACACTACTATTTGGTAAATCTTGAGTTCAGAACTCAAAATCATCAAAAATATTTTTTTTGGAATCAATTTATATATCATCGATGAAACTGACTAAGTTCTGCCTGAAGATCATTGGAGCTGGCCGCAAGATCGTTGCAATCCAACGAGACCAGTCTTCTTATATATATATTCAGAGTTGAGTTTTGTTTACACTTGTTGAGAATTATATGGTTTTTTCAGAATTTTTCATTAACCCTTCCGAAATTCGACCGGTGGGTGCTAACTTTTTCATTAACATGAGTTTTTAATATTGATTCTGATAACCGTTTAAAGCTTTTGATTTCGATTATTATATAATCGGAATAGTCATTTTTTATTTTGATTTTATTCTGGTTATATTATCAGTACTAAAATTCTGATAAATTAACGTGTTTACCGTGGCTTTAGCTTTTGAATTTTATTGAAACAACGGATACCAATTTCAATTTTTTTTTATTCTGATTTGGATGACATATCGGAATAACGGATACCAATTTCGACAAGTTATCAATATTACTTTCCTTTTCGAAACCGATGGTGAGGAAGGGGTAGGGGAAGAACTGTGCCGAGGGCTCTTCGCCTTGCTCCCCTCTTTGCCAGTGCCCCGTGCCTCCACCACCGGCCCCCCTCTGCCGACTGGCAGGATAACAGGAAGGACTGTCATGAGCCTGACAGTTCTCTTGATTGAAGTAAATCGGTCTAACAATGAGAGTCAAATTGTCTGAGTTTTGTTAGAAAGCTGGAGCGGTTCACGGATGACGCAGACCTTCTTCAGCAAACCTGAACATTAAAAGTAGATAAAGAAAAGAAAGAGTAGAAGAAAGCTGCCTTTCCAACGCTAACTATATATCAATGAGAAATATTTAGTGCACATCTATAATGTATTAACTTGGGCACACCCACTAGGGGTGTGCCATTTGTTCCTTGAGATTTGAAAAAGTTACATGGGGGAGATATTATAATCCCCAAGAGACAAATGGCACACCCCTAATGGATGTGCCATGCTTAGTGCACACCAAGATGTGCAAACTAAGTTGAAGAAGTTAAAGGGGAACACATGGTGACAACCATACACTCTCTTTTATCATACATGCATGCATGCCCCTATATGACACAAGCGAGGAAGTTTCCAATCAACCCGCTGCAAGGAAAGGAAGGAATGAAGCTAGCAGGCTCATCGATTGCGAGTGCAACGTACAGTTTATGTCGAGTATAATTTGAACCAGAACGAGTGATTCTTTTGCAAAATCCAAACGCGCGCGTGGGAAGAGAGATTAATATTGTACAGGGTCCTATAAGGATACATGATGTGAGAAATCAGATGAACAAGGTAGTACATAATTTGGGGAGTTACATTTCATACGATAAAAAATGGACAATCAGATAGGTTGAGTGCGTCGTGTGTGCTTTTTCTCTTTAGTCTCGTATGACCCCTCAACACATGCGGGACACATGGACATGACTAGCTAGTTGGCCTTGAGAGACTCCACATGCGACTTGCCGCGGGGGCCAACCTTCCTGATGTAAAGCCTGTACTCGTTGAAGGTCATGGGGCTGTAGAGCGGCGGATGCTCCGGCGTCACGAGCTCGCGGACTGGGCCGATTGGAAGGTCGCTCTTGGGGTTGTAGAAGAAGGCGACCGAGACGCGCTCCGCCGCCTCGTTCACCATCACCCGGTGCTCCACGCTCTTGTAAGTGGCGTTACTCAGCACCTGATCATCATCCATCAGAACTATAACCCATCAATCGGGTGATTGATCATCCTGCTATCTATAGCTTTTACGTACTATATATGCATGAAATCACATACACACACACACACATATATATATATATATATATATATATATATATATATATGGTGGAATAGCACCAAACCTGTTGAAGTAAAAGATGAAGAAGAAAAGGAGTACAAGAGTAATTTTGGTGTGTCAGCTGGTTCAAGTGCTGTGCTGTATGTCTCGAAAGAGCACGGGGACCTGAACCCCGGGAGGAGCTCTAGAGACAGAAGCTCTTTTTGGAGTAAGCAGAGACAGAAGCTCTTGGTAGCATGCACAAAATAGACTCCCAGTCCACCGGTTCAATCTGAACCCGTGACTCGTGTACCAGTCCAACACGAGTCTATTGTCAGGACGTTACACAAGGAACTTTGTACCAAATAAGAGAAGAAAGAGCTGTTGTCTGAAAACCTAGGATAAATTATTAAGGAGGAGTTGGTGAATGTCAAAAGATGTGTATTAAGTGGTCAAAATTGATGTGGCACATTCTTATAAGGCACAGTGCACAGGAAAAGTTACTGTCCGTGGGTGCATGGTGTCCGTGCGGAAGGAGGGTACCGTGATGGCAAGGTAATAGAAGACGCCAGTCTGCTAGAGCCTCTATCCTTTTGCAGTAGTCGTGCTCTTAATCGTATGAATTATGCTATGAATCTTACTGGGTTCTCAATAGATCTAGAGACTACAGAAATTTCAGACGCTGATGATTGGCCGTCACCGGAAACGTCTGCATGATCGATTGGGACCCAAGGGAACACTGGCCACCGATCACCGAAGAGTTATCACTCCACCTCAGCTGGAGCACATATAACCATTTAATGATAATTGATAGTTTGCCATGACAAAGGAAGACAAGGGCAGCTGAGACAAGGCGAGGAATAAGTAACGAATCTTTCTTTTATACATAAGAAGTGGCTCATAGATTAAGACCTTCTATATTGTATACCTTAAGTTCTAGATTTAAATTTCTACCATCATATTTACCTATTAAAAAAAGACAGGTGACGAACTGCATGATTTGACCTAGAACTCCATTGTGATTATTTAGAAGCTTTGGTTGGAGAGGGGTAGCCTCCAATGTAACTTATAAGAAACTTTCAAAGAAGAACCCATGAGTACTCCCACGTCTCAATAACCCTATGGCAGTTGTGACTCTTGGGAGACACTTCTCAAGGTTCATCCCCCATAGGATCCAGGGAGAACCACCGTGTCTGATATGTCTCATCGGACATCGCCACCTTGACACATGAAGGAGAGAAAGAGTTTTGTCGGAGGGCCTTGTAGCGGTGACCACATCTTGTCCCAAGATGCCATTATCTTACATCAACAGGGCCACGACCCCCACGCCATCTTACTGCGAGGGGCGAATAGATTAACCCAGATGTCACACACAGTGAGGTGGAATGTTAGATAGGTCTGGGATTCGACACTGTAAGCCTGTAGATTTCTTTGCCCGAGAGGCAAGAGGGAAGAGCCAGTGCGTGCTAACCACATTAGGAGGTCTAATATATGTCTCGATCTTAACAAGAAAATTAGATGCGGGTGGATATATAGATTCTAAGTTGAGCAACCATGAGAGAGAGAGAGAGAGAGAGAGAGAGAGAGAGAGAGAGAAGAGTGGGAAGGCAGCTGGGTCAAGAGGTGGACCTGGATCTGGTCGCCGATGTTGACGATGAACGCGTCCGGGAAGGGCTGCACGGTAACCCACGAGCCATCCTTGCGCACCTGCAGGCCCTTGACGCGCTCGTCGGCCAGGAGAACGGTCAGACCGCCAGGATCGGAGTGCGCCGACAGGCCGAGGGTGAGATCGGGCTGCGGGCACCTGGGGTAGTAGTTCACCCTGACGCAGGCCCCCACGTCGTCCCCTCCGAACGCATCCTGCAACTGGCCGACGTCCAGCCCCAGGCTTAAGGAGAGGACCCTCATCAGCAACCCGCACAGCTTCATCAGCTCCTGCCCGTACTCTTCTATCGTCTCCCTGAGCAACAAAATTAACCTCTCACTGATTAGTTTAATCTATATATTAAACATCACCTTTTGAGAGAAAGAGAGAGAGAGAGAGAGAGAGGTCAGAAACAACATATGTTGTCTAGCTAACTCAGTAAAAGGTACATGGCAGGGACACGGAGGATTTGTCTAATCTTGGGGATCTAGTACATACCTGCAGGAGTTGGGCAGGAGGGGCCACTTCTCGTGGTTCTTGAGGGAGAGGGGGAGGAGGTTAAGGAAGTAATAGTCGCCCCAGTCGAGGATGGCCCCCTTCTCGACTCCGAGGCGGCTGCCGTAGCCCTCGTACGTCTTCGGGGAGTTGGCGTAGACTTGTTTCTCCTCTATGGGGAGGTAGAAGAACTCCCTCCACACCTCCCGCATCTGCTGCATCAGGACGGGGTTCACCCCGTGGTTCACCACCTGGAAGAAACCCCACTCGCGGCACGCGTCCGACACGGCCCTTATGACCGCCCGGCACCCCACGGCCCCCTCCGCCAGCCCGCCCAGATCCACCACGGGGATTCTGAGCCCCGGCCGATCTCCAGAGCCGGATGAGTAATCTCCGCCCGGACGTTCGGACGGCGGCTTGACGTAGCGGGCGGGTATGACAGTGGCGCCGCTCTCCGACAGGGACTGGACGCGGACGATGGGCTCCGACCACTCTTGCAGGCGGTCCATACCTGTGTCGTGCTGCACAGTTTGCAGCGCGAAGGCTTTCTATATCTATGTATGAACTATGAATTGCTAAGCAACGGCCGGAGAGCAGGAGAGGTGAGAAGGTAAAGGAGATGGTAGATGCCGCAGCGACGTCCGAGGTTTCTTCTTCAATTCAGAAGGCTAGCTAGGACCCCCACTTCATTACGCACTGGTCCAGCCATAGCATCTTCTCCGACGCCCCTATCCACACAAACACACACCCATCTCATCTATATATAAGAAGAGGAAGAAGAAAGAAGCCGAAGTGAAGACACAAGCTTTGAGAGTACTCCATATGGGTTAATTAATCTCCACCATGGGCAGTCATTAATTAACACGTACGCCGGGTTCGTAAAACCATGGGCCGTCATCAGGAATCGGCCAGGCCGCTTGCAGGTGAGGATTGGAAGAGTTGTTTTTCTTCCTATAATTGCACCACTTCTTGTTCTTGTTGTGATTAATAATCTCGGATGGATTCTAAAGAATTGCAAGGATGATGGCGGACTGCGCTGCCCACGGCGCAATGTTAGCGGCAGCGGATGGGAAGACCGAGCAAAGGGGGTTTGAATCTGTGTCTAAACTTTTGCTACTGGTGCTGTTGCTGCTGGCTGGACAGCGACATGGAGAAGAAAAAAAACGTGTGCAAATACAAAGTCTCATGGGGTTCCATGATTGGGCAGGTTTCCGAGTTCTTCTCTTTAAAGACTGTGTTGTGGGTTGTTCGTCTCCCTAAGATATGGTGGAGGCCGACATGCACACGTTTTCGGAAAGCGACGTCAGGAGGGAGGGCGAGGTACAGCAGATTGGAGGTCTAATGATCTAACCTAATCTAATGTGGGTGATGGGGACATTTGCACATGTGTACGTGATGACAAAACTTTGGGTTTGCCAATTAATTACTTGATATATATACTTGATGCATACCTCAGTACGCGATAAGCATCTAATAATCATATTATCTATGTTAGGGCATGACAAATCCCTGTTAATTAATTTGAAGAAGAAAATATATTTTCTTTAAAAAAATAAATAATTGTGGGAAACACTTCCTTTAATAAAAAAAAATTTGATTGTCTCTTAAAGCATAGTATTTCATAAAGACGAATCATATACGTGGTCTCGGGTACGTATAAGATTCCTTTTCCTTTTTTTCTTTGGAAGCCCAGCAGAGTAGGCAACACATAGAACTCAACATATTCAGAGATCAAACTTTGAATGTTATCCTTATTAGGTATCTAAAGTCTGATATAAGATAGTTAGATGTCTATTTCACACCAAACTATGCAGTAAAAATTGATGTTACTTAATTATTGGTTTAGAAGCTATCAGGAATCAACTAAACCTACTACTACAAAAGTAAAATCTTGTGCAATATATGCATTTCAAAGTATGTGTAAAATAGTTTTATTAAAATTGAGTTAAAAATAGGGTGTAAAGGGGTCGGAGTCGAAAATATTATCAGAAATAATATTTGAATATGTTTCTTCAAATTAACGGATAATCGAATTTAAAAATTAGATATTGTTGAATATAAACAAGTTCGATAAATCAAATTTAAAATTTAGATAATTAGATATTCAGATAATATATAATATATATTATATGATATATATTATTATATAATCTATATTATATTATATTAGATTCGAAAATCAGATAATCAAATAGTTTTCATATTCGATTCTGATTGTTTATCGAAAATACTCGAATCCAATAAATTATCGATAGTTAAATATGTTTTTGATTTTTATGATTTTTATCAAAATTAGATCGAATAATCAGATATTTTTTACACGCTCTAGTTAAAACACTTTTAATCAAATGAAATGACAAGGTATATTTAGTTATTAAAAAAAATTTATATCAACCGCCGCCGAGGGAAGATCCAAACTTTTCAAATCATCAACAGACTGTGATTTTTTATTAATGCAGACCTTTTTGCTGAAGAACTGCAAGTACAGACAGACCTTAATAAAACTCCTTTAGAGGTGTATAAATTACGAGAACAATTTACTATCCGTCTTCTCTTTGTTTGTAGAGCCTCTATGCGGGTAAAAGGTGAAAATACTTTTCCATAAATTATTTATGTGGGGTCCATCTCTTTATCTTTGGGGTAGAGAGTACACGGTCTGGGCAAGAAGACCATTTCATAAATTATCCCCTTCCATGAGAGCGTGGCCATATCACTTTTATCTTAATGAATATAATTATCTCAATACTTTTCCTGTTAATACATGTACTTTAATATTTGAAGTATATCTCAAAGAAGTAATGGCCCTTATGTATTTTTGTGTTAGAAAATGGCATTTGTATCTTCTGAAAATATTCTTTTCGCATATTAATAGTCACGTATTTATCATCTTAATTAGAAGATAGCATCTAATATGCGAACTAAAAACTTATTTGTTTTCCAAAGTACAGAATCTTCCAACTACCCAAACCAAGAGGAAACGTTCGCTCCACCTCCACCCACTTTTCCGGGAATGCCGGGGGAAACCTCATCATGCACAGTGTCTTTTGTTTCTTTTCTTTTTTGAAAAAAGTTTCCGTGATATTTTGACGGGGTAGAAAGTGAGTGAGTGTGAGATACTCGTTGAGTTAAGTTATAGGGTCATATGATAGGGGGATAGGTTAAACCCGTTAAAATGTGAATTTTGGAGAGTAAAAGGGAGGTAAGAGTAGGGTTAAGCTATCACATCTTTTTTAGAAAGATAGTTTTAAATCTCCTAATCTTCGGACCCATATAATTCTTTTCAAATTAATTTTAATTAAAACATAGATTAAATAATCTTCGGTTAAAATAACTGGAGATTTATTATCCCCTAAACAAATCGACTTAGGTGTCATATAAATCGACGAGCAAGATAGATAGCATGCGAGTATTTGGCAGCGGTGACGATCATTAGGACACAATAGTAGGTATCAGCCAACTACAGCAACAACCTTCCATCGACGTGCGACCACGGTGAGTAGCGAGCGCCAACAGCAATAAGCAGGAATAATGGGTGATAATCGATGAACAAATTATAGACGTTTTAGAAATTAAAAGTTTAAACTAAAAATATAATATTTATATTTTAAAGTATTATTCTTAAGATTTTAAATTATTCGCTAGACTTTTAATAGTAGTTTAGACTCATAAAATATATTACCAGATCTTAGACTCAGAAATATAAATTTTAAATTTTGAAATATTATTTTTTATGATTTTAAAATACTAACTTAAGTTTTAACAGTAATTCAGACTCATAAATATTATTTTTGGGCTCAAAATTACAAATTTATATTTTAAAAAAATATTCTTAGGATTTAAAAATATTAACTAAATTTTTAACAATAATTTGACCTCATAAATAATAATTTAGAATTCTAAAATGATGGCTTTGGATTAAGAACAAGTGCTCGCAGTCGCTACTCACCGCCGATTAGGGCTACAATAAGAAAGTGAAAACATGGTTTTCGTTTTCAATTTCGATAATCGAAATATAGTTTCGATTCCAATAAAATTGAAAATTTTAATTCCGATTCTATTTTGATTTCGATTATATTATTGTGGATGAGTTTTCCTATTTGGGCCTGAGCCAAACGGGCCTCCACTAAGAGAAGAGAGAGAAGACAGTCGCCGGTGCGGACGAAGACCTACAAGACCCAGAAGTGAATCAGGGGGGGCAGTTGAAGAACCGGGGGAACCCTCCGATGCCTAAGTCAGATTGGACTGTAGAGAGGCTTGGAGAAGAAGGTTCGCTAGTGTGTGTTTCGCACGAGGGCGTGTGTGTGATAGAGGTTCCATACCTTTGCATGGGGATTATTTGTGCTTTTTATAGGTGAGGGAGACGAAGAGTCCAGACAGGATCTTCCCCTCATGATGGTTGAGGGGACGCGTCGGTTCAGGTTCCCAAGCGAAGGGTTGTCCGTTGAGACACCTGTTGGGATCCTTTATGGTTAATGCTGCATTGTGGGACCCGTGTCGCGCCGCCTCATTAACTGCCTGGGAGGCAAACAGCCATTTTGAGGGCTCTTGGCTGGAGGATATCGAACAGGGCTTCTGCTCGATGGCCAGCTAGGCTGTTTGGTGCTTAGATGCGTAGTTGTCTGATATCAGGCTACTTAAAAGGTTCGAGCAAGCCCTGCTCGACAAGCCACGACCTTGGCCGAACAGGTCACAAGGTATCTGGAGTCCACTCTTGGGACCTTAAGGCATCTTGGTGGCCGGGACGTGTTCCGAAGCCTTGGGCTGAACCCGAGGACACATGACACGCTACCTGGAGACCACACCAGCCTACTGGGTCATGATGGGCCGTGATGGGCCATGATGGGCCCTGCAGGCCTAGGAGGCTAGAAATAGCCTCCACACTTGCCCCCCATGCTCTCAAGCTGGCTCGGGTACCGCGACACTTGAGAGCGGAGGTCTGCTCGGCTGTCACTCGTATTAAATGCGATACCGACGGTGATGGTGAGAACGGCTCTAGCACAACGCCATTAGACGTCCACCCTGAGGACGGAACTGTCATCATAGTAGGGAAGACATGTCTCCTGGAGAACGCGGATCAGCATATTTGAACGGTCCGCTCGAGGGAAAACCGCCATTTTTGTTTTTGGATTTCGTGCTCCTCTTTCCTTATAAGGATGAAGAGGGGAGAAGGCGATGGCCCACACCTTCCAACTTTAGTCTGAACCTTCCCCACTCGCACTCATTGGCTCCTTCCTATTCCTCCGTTGCTTCTCCTCTTCGTCGTCTTCGTCTTCTTCTTCCTCTTCGTTTCTTCCTCCACTAGCAATGTCGCAGAAGGGGAAGAGTGTTGCAGTCGCCGGAGCGAGCGAGGCAGTGCCAGGGGCATCCCGGGGGCAGAAATATCGCTTCTTCGAGGGCCTCCGTGAGCGCTACCAGATCGGAGAGGAGTATGACATTCTCCTTGCTAAAGAAGAGGAGTCTTACCTGGCGAGCAAACCAGGCTACTTCACCCTCTCCCTCGACATTTTGGAGGCAAGATTCCGGTTGCCGTTGCCGGAGGTGGCGAGGGCACTGCTGAACACGTGGGGGATCGCACCCATCCAACTGACCCCAAATTCATGGAGGACGATCTACGTATTCTGCATCGTCTGCAAGCTTCGGGGAGTGCGAGGCTCCGGGGACGTCTTTCGAGTGTACTTCAACCTTACAGCCTTGCCGCCGATGGGGCTTAGCATTTACTACACCAAGCATCATCCGAACAGGATGCAGATCTTGTTCGGGAGCAAACATTCCAACAATAAGGGATGGACGCACCGCCTCCTCTTCATCGGTTGCCGTGCTGACATGCCAGAATGGGGTTCCCCACTCGAGCTCGGGAGCCTCGAAAGGACCTCTTCCCCTTCCTGACGACGAGGCGAAGGCCTCAGATAGCCTACACACGACATTGGTGCAGAACGCAGAACACTACTTGATAGAGTTTCTACTTGTCAAGCATGGTCTGAGCCGACCATGGAGTAATTATTCGATTCTGCTCTAACCTTTGGGGCATGTTAAGAGGCTGTCCTATGATCATCTTTTCCTTGTGTAGCCGTCATAGAATTGGCCGCTGGTCGGGATCATGAAGACATGGCAGATTACATCGAGCAGATCACCGTCACCTCCTATGTGACCTACATGGGTGATGATGCCCCCGCAGTGGAAACCAAAGAGCATTGCCTGGTTGGTCCCCGAGCTACTGAAAAAAGACCTCTGAAGATAAATCTTAAGAGGAGGCCCGGGGCCAAGGCTGCGTCGAAGGCCGTGGAGAGGGAGGCCGAGGAAGAGGAGGAGGTGCCCCAGCTTCAAATCAAGAGGAGGAAGATGGTGAAGGGGACCGAGCAGAAGAGGCCACGCATCATGCCCGAGATGCGACCCCTAACCACAGAGAGGGTAGTCTCCGAGTTGGGACTGGTCGTGGTGAATGACCAGTCTGATGAAGGCTCCCTAGAGGAGCGAGTGGGGGTGTCCGCGCCCCAAGGCCTCGTTGTGGGCCGAACAGATGAGGGAAGCGCCACAGAGGCGCTCGGTGCTACGGTGGAGGCATCGGACAGCACGGCGGTAGGCGGAACCATCATTGTGTGAAGGTCATCCCCTGAGGTGGCCGTAGAAGTGTTGCATGTAGAGGAAGCATCTAGAGGGATAGTGGTCCTTATTCCTCCCGTCACCAAAGTGGCTGTAGAGGGCCAGCCGCAAATGACAGTGGTGGCAACGCCCGAGGCCGAGAAGGCAGATGTGACCGAGGAGGAAGGACCTCGGGGGTCACCTGCTACTGGAGAAGGCCAGGAGGTGGCAGCTACTGTGGGTGCCAGCGGCGCAGTCGGCAGAGAGGGTCCTTTTGCTAGGCAGACGACTGCAGCCACCGAGCACCGTACTAGTTCTGAGGACGACCGGGTGCCCTTGTCGCAGTGGCTGAGGGCGAGTTCTTCGGCGCAGCCTTTAGCGTCGGTTCTGGAAGCGGCCTTGGAATGTTTCCAAGGGGGTCCATCCAGGGGCCTACCCCCTGCCCCAGTGGTTCTCATCTTGAAGTGCTGGCGCGGTATCAGGGGCAGAGCCCAGAGGACACCCCCGAACGTTCAGAGGAGGTCTACTAGGAGCAGCGTGCAGATGAAGATGGCGCAGTTGACGTGGAGGACTTGGTGGACGACATCGCGCAATCACTAGGGGTACTAAAGAGGCTCGCTCTGTGAGCTCGGGACCACCAGTTAATGTGGGATGTGGAATTCGCTTTCTGTGAGGAGCTCGAGTTGCAACACTAGGCTCGAGAAGCCAAGCTGCAGAAGAAGGTGAAGAACCTCAAAATAGCGCTCCGAGCTTTCGAGCTAGCCCTCACCGTTGCTCGGGCGGAGAAGGAGGTGCTTTCTAACATTTGTCTGAGGCCGAGGCTCGTGGAGTGGCCAAGTACAAGTCGGGACCAGACTTTAAGGAAGACTTGGAGCAATATGGTATGACTTGCTACAAGGTCGACCTCGGGGTCAGCGAGGAGCGAGGGTGGCAATTGGCGACCGTTGAGTATGCCAATGAAGCCTTCAAAGCATCTATCCGGGAGTGTCGTAGCTGCACAGGGGACGCGTGCCTGGATGGGGTTCGCTTCTCAAGCTTCTGGGCAGGGCGGATGCCCCCTACTGACGGAGAGGCCGGCCCCTCCGAGCAGGCTCCTTAGATTGTATCTCCTTTTCTCTTTTCTTCTTCTTTTTTTTTCTTTTACTTGGCTACAGAGGCCTTTCTTTTTGTACATACTTTTGAAGTAATGAAACCTACCTCCTTTGCATATATGAATGGCTCTCTATCTTCTTCCTTTGATGTGTTCTGTTCGAATCAAGATTCGTCGGTCCTTTAGAGGCCTGCGGATGCCGCACAAGTTTTCGGGAACTGAAAAGTTCCGACCTGGGGTTTATATGACGCCTTTGTTTTTATGGTTTCTTAAGTACCATACTAGTTTTTTTAAGCTGAGGAGCTTAGGCTTTGGATGGTCCGAACAACCTTTTGTGTAGACCGGAAGAACAGAAGGAAGAGAGGTCGAATGCCGAACATGAGGCTTTTATAGATAATAAGCCTTCAGATTAGATACATGTCAGGTCCTGCGTATGTTTCGCCTCTAGGGGTAGTCAGCTTGTAAGAGCCTTTTCCAAGAACTTGTGTGACCTAATAAGGTCCTTCCCATTTTGGGGCGAGTTTTCCAATTACTCTTCAGGGGTCCGATGCCGAGCAACGGTGTAGTACAAGGTCTCCTTCGAAGAAGTGCCGCTCTTGAACTCGGGAGTGGTAATATTGCACGAGGCGCTATTGGTAGGAGACTAGCCTAATGCTGGCGTCACTTTGACGCTCACTGAGCATGTCTAGGTTCTCCCTTAGCGCACGGTTATTGGCTGCTTCGTCAAAGTGAGTTGTTCGAATCGTAGGGAGAGCTACTTCCAAAGGCACTACTGCTTCTGTACCATAGGCCAAGTGGAAGGGGGTCTCTCTGGTGGCCACCCGAGCAGTTGTTCGGTGACACTATAATACGTTGGGGAGCTCTTCAATCCAAGATCCTCCAGCGGCCTCCGCCCTTGTGCGTATCCCATGGAGCAGGGTTCGGTTGGCATTTTCGACCAGACCGTTTGCTTGGTGATGTGCCACTGAGGTGAAGTGGTTGTAGATGCCGAGCTCTGAGCACTTCTGCTTGAAGAAGGTGTTGTCAAACTACTTCCCA